>ML777159.1:1459048-1479567 GCA_009831015.1 Picea engelmannii
TTTTTGACTGATGTCTCTCATGTGACTTGCCTTTTTCCTTTTTGGATTGAATAGAGGAAGGTCCCTATCTAAAATTGTTGCTATTGGCCACAGCTTCAGCACATTTGTAGTCTTTCAGTGTCACCTGTGGAAGGAAAGTGAACCCAAGAGAGCCATGGAAGATCCCGGCCTGTGTTACCAGAAATGGGAAACAGTATATAGAACAGGAAACGAGAAATGAAGGGACTTTGACAGATAAGAAATGTGAACCCACCATGTTAATTGGGTGTAGCTTGGATGATTGTGAGAAATGATTGTTATCCTCTCCATCAGGTTCAATTCTCATAATGACATGAATGAAGCTCATAATGAGTATATTGAGTATATTGTAATGGCTTCGAGCCTATATGTATTGAAAAGTTATCTTTGATTCAAAATTGAATAGCAAAACAATTGCTATTTCCAGAGAAAAATATTCCTTCCTATTAAAAAAAAATATGAACCCATCCAGCTCCAGCTCCAGCTCCAGCTCCACCTCCACCTCTCCCAGTAAGTAAGTATATATATATATATATATATGACTAGTGTACAGATGGCGATGAGAACAGAACGAGAAAACTAAATCTTCTGTCCGGAATTGTACTCTGTCTAATTTCAAATTCCCGTTTCCCAGATTATTCCAGCTTACATCAGTTCTAATTTATATATTAATGTCCATCATGAACCAGAAATGACCAAATGAGACTAGAAAGGAAGCAGTGACACAGAACAAATCACTATTACAACACATCCTCTACAACTATCATAATCCAAAAAAATAAAGAATTCAACCCCATATATTTAAATAGAAAAAAAAAAAAAGGATGTCAAATTGAACTTCACAAGCTTACCTGCTTAGCAGTAAGCTTGATCCAACTTGGTAGAGTCCTCTTATAGGGCAAGGCTGAAGAGGATATACCCTTACTGTAATTTAAAAAATAAAACAAATGAGATTCGTTCACGTAGAAATCGAATTTACTTGCAGATTTGGAAGCATTAACACAATAATGTTCAGTTAATCACCATCGAATACGCAAATGGCGAAATTTAATTTAAAAAAACTTCAATTACAAATAAAATACAAGATGGACTTACCCCCGACTGTGAATACGCCCCATGGTGTAGTTTGTGCAGTTTTGTCCTCCACAGAATCTCCTGCTCTCAACGGTTTCACAGCATACTGAACGTTTAGACCTGGAAAATATCACTGCTGAAATAGGTGTCAGGGTTCAGGGTTTAAACGACAGTTTGGCAACTGCCCATCAACGGTCCCATATTAACCGCTGAGATTTGCCACGTGGCTTCAATGTGTAATGGAATTTGCTAGATTTCTTGTGACCGGTTGCTCTCTTGTTGTGGTTTAGTTGTGACATCGTTCAATTGTGTTTTACTTTGCGTCATGCTCGACTAACTCGTCGGATGTTGGTTGTACAACAATAAGTTATATTTTTAAATTTAATTTAAATATTAGTATTTAGGTATGTTAAAAAATAGTGAATAAGATTAGGAGTATATGAAAAACAAAGAAAGTGATAACTTGAATAAAACAATAATAATTGAGAATAGGGAAGTTGTGAAGAATAAAAACTTCAAGGAAGAAAAATAATGGATATCTTAATTTTTTTTTTTATAAGCAATCTAATCCTATAAAAATATTTAGTGATAGTATAAGCAATTTAATCCTATATGTTTAAGGTTAAAAATAATTGGCGATAATATATGTGTCAATTTTGGATTACTATGGCCAAAAGTTTATGTTGTTTGATTGATCTCATAAATGTAATGTGATTGCAAGTGTCATGTTTCATCTATTTTTTGAAGGCATGAAGCACTAAATCTYCAATTGGCAACATGGATTGACTTGGAATTAAGAGATTTTAGTCCAAATCAAAACATCTCTCAAATACATAAAGACAATTTTTTTTTTCTTGTATCTTATTGGAGTTGTGAAGAAACCATGTGCAAAGTTATGCCGAAAGGTCTCTCAATCAACATAAAAATCTTCACTTAAGATATCTTAGGGTTTGAATCTGGTCATCATGAGGGCACAAATAAAATCGAAAGTAATGGAGGACCTTTAATGGTGATAAAGGCTCCCTCGTATATGTGCATGTGCTATCATATATGTTGTGTGTACATCACAAATGCCTTTATTAATTTCATTTTTGGTGAGATGAGGAGCATATATGGAAAACTCTATAAGGGGGAGCCTCTATATGTTAGTGTTCAACTACTAGAGAAGAGTGATTTCCCTAGTATATGAACAAGAATTTTATCCTTGTCTAGCCAATGGCATAGAGTATTGGAGTGATAATAATGGATGTTTGTTTTGGACTTGAATGAGATTAAGTCATACATTGAATCTTGTGTAACACACATTGTGTACTTAAATCACAACATAGGTATTATCTTTGCAATAATATTGACCATGTGTGTACAAAGGCCTCCCTTATATATAATACAAGCTTAAGCAAGTCACATAAGCTTATTGTTAGGGTTTATGCATCTGAATGTTGTAAACTGATATGTTTATTTATCTATTATCAATATAACAATTAGCTTCAAGTTGTTATTCATGGAGATGTCTTCCTCCATTTATCCGAATTATCGGGTAATATCTAACCCTTAGATGTGCAAGTTCCCTCATTGTTATTGTTTGTGTAATGTTGTTTCCATTTATTTGTAAGTGCCACCCCATTTTTAGAGACACAATAATTGGTATTAAATCTTCAATCATGCTTCATTTGTACTGTGTGTTGGTTCTTTTTTTAGGAGAAAAAAAGAAAAAGAAAGAGAAAATGGTGAAAAGTTACTATTTTTTTGTAACTAGGGTCAAGTTTCAAGAGCACTTCCATATATTTTCTAGTGAAATGACAGAGATGACGCAACTACGATTGGAGGGGGGAATGTGCATGGATTGCTCAAACCCAAAACCATCTTTCGATAGTTATGGGGGTTTTACAGATGAGGAAATGTTATGTGTGGTTTGGGATGAAGATCACATGGAGGACAAAAAAGTATCCATGCTCTATTTGGATGTGGATCATATTGAAGAGAAGGCCAACAAGGAAGAGATTCCTAGGAGGTTGAGCAAGAAGAGTTGTTGTGGAATAGGGGAATTTTGAAAACCCAAATGTGATAGAACAAGAATAGTGTGTGGTCCAAATTGATGATGTGGTTATTAGGGATTATGCTTAGTAGGAAAACCTATCAAAGAGCACCAACCATGTGTGAAAACCTTAGTGCATAGGGATGATTTCGTGTGACAACAAAAATGTAGATATGGTGTGAGAGAAGTCACATTTGTATGCATGGCAAATAGGGTCTATATAAGGTTGGACAAGTTTCAAGGATTGGATGCAAACTTTTTTGGTTTGTTTGGGTTATGAAGTTAGTTGGAGTGGAAGTTTGCATGGTGGTCACATAAGTTGCATAATTGGAATGGTGGATGAGCATTGAGAAGCATGCAAATCCTAATGGGATAGGATGCCAAAAAGTAGAAAACACACACACACACACACACACACACACACACACAGAGAGAGAGAGAGAGAGAGAGAGAGAGAGAGAGAGAGAGAGAGAGAGAGAAGAAGAAGAAGAAGAAGAAGAAGAAGAAGAAGAAGCTCACTTTTTCTTTCCATGCTTTATATCTAATTTTACTTTAGCTCGCTTGGTTAAGTTGTAATTTCTTGGTAATAAGTGGTAAGGGTTCAAATCTTGCTCTCTCTTTTTCAAGCAACTTTATTGTAAAGTGCATGTCACCTAAGTTCTAAAGAGATTTTTGAGCTATAAAGTGATATAAGGTGCAAATTATATGTCATTTTAAGTTATAAAGTATAAAATCTTTGAGGGAGAAGTTTTTTCTAAGGGGAAGGGCGTGTTGTCTACATAATCACAACAAAGGTATTATAATAAAGTCTTATACATGTGATATAAGATTAGGTTTATGGTTTATGCATATTTTTTTTATATAAATATGGATTTTCCCCTATTTTATATATCTCATTATTGCAACGTACCCAATACCCCCTATGTTCTATTCAAAATATGGGGTACTTATTTATCCTACCAATTTTCACCAACTTCTTTCTTTGATATCACAATGTAATGTACACAATTGCATAATTAAGCTATAAACAACATCCTTACATAAATTATGGACAATAATAGTTTTGCAGCAGAAATATATTGGTCATAAAAAATTATTCTACAACCCATGAGCACATTCATCCATCTCAGTGCACAAAACATACTTCTTCTTATACATTAAATAATAACAACTAATACATGGGAAATTACAATAGTATTCATATGAATTTACAACCATATTCATATACAATTCTTTTACATACATATAGTTACATTTCCTTCATGATTATGGCCCCTTTTGGAATACCCACAAGGCCATTAACCTCAAACTAAAATGGCTAGAAATTAATATGTAGGATAGAGGCAGAGTTAAACCCCATGCATTACAATAAGTGGCTAGGGGAACCTCCCAATTTTGCATATGAATCACTACCAGGTAGCTCAACATGAAATCCTAAGCCATAATCTCCACTTATGAACTTGTAGCTTCCATAGTGAGCACATAATCATCAACAGAGAACTCACCACAAGCATTAGTATCCAAAATATAAACAATACAAATCAATAATTTAACTTTCATTAGCTGCACTCGGGGATATAGCTCCATGGGATCTTTTTTCCACCCATCTATAGGCATTATCTCGAGTAGATTCCACCCCCATTCCATGTGATGAAACAACAAGGGGAAATTTTCTAGCTAAGGCTACTATTTCCTCACTCAACCCAATTAAATATTTAAGCCAGGGATTTTACCTCTCAACCCAAGTTTACAACATTTACAACTAGGAAAGTAACCCTTCAACCCATTAATTCTAAAAAAATCTCACTTTCTAGCGTCTCTCTCCCCCTTAGACTTGCACAATACAAGGAATGGGAACCACTTCACTGCTAAATAGACCCTTAGATTATCCCACTTACCTCCAGTGTTGTAATGCAAGATGATGAGGAAAATATCCAATGTTGGAGGCTAGGAAATCTCAGTTGTAGCTATTACAAACACTCACAACCATGTTTTTCCCAATGCAGGCATAATAACTAGACTTATCGTAGCAACATACCTCTAGGCATAGTGCAATATAAACACTAAAAAACAACATACCAACACCATCTCAACATACATGAATGGTCTCACAACATACCGACATGGTAGTATTCTCGTCCATAGTATAGCATAGTAGTGTCTTAGCCTACTAGTTTCTCTCTCAACATATGCACATGGTCTCTCAGCATACCCAAATGGAAACCTCCTCTATGTCCCCCCCCCCCCTCAAGGAGAGAATGAATGAATTATTTTCCCCAAAGGTGGAATGAATCCCTTCCCAAGGTTTGCAAGAATATATGACTTGCATGGAGACCACCATGGTGCACCTTCATAAAGATTGGGAAATAAACATCAGGAAAATAACATAAAGGGATATAAGGATTTGGGATATAGAAACTTGGAAACCTCAATAAAATATTATTTTATTGACCACCTCCTATTTCCCCTCCCGTTGTTTGATTTCTGCCATGGTGCTCCTAGGGAGATATAACCCCTAGTGCATCTTTGTATATTATTATTATTTTATATAAATTCCAAATTAATCAAGTGTAAACCTATCATTTACTAGATACTTACTTTTTATGTTCATTCTCATAGGGTGTAATCCCTCCCCTCCTTGGAATAAAACCATCCTCGATGTTCTTCTTTCCAATAATAAAACCATGTTTTCATTCTTCAATTACTCCTATAACAACCATCAAGAAAAATATGCTTGTTATAACCATTTTTATGCAACACTTATTCCATTAATAGGAATTTTCAACTCCACAAAGTAAGTATGTCTATTTATAATGTAGAAATACATATGAAATTTTAATCTAATTTTTATTTGTAAGAATATTTCTATTCTTCAGAACACTTTTGTGAGCAAGAAGTTCAACTCATTATCCTTTATAAAACACCTTCCTTGATCCCATCAATCATGCCACATGAATATATCATCGAAAATTGATTTAATTTGATGCTTCCTTGCCACACTCACCCTTCTTGGCTCATGAATCCCCTTCTCTACCAAGGTTTTCACGTGCAAGAAGAGTGACAACTTATAAGGTCCTACTATTGGGCATTCATTGGTAGTCTCTAATATGAAATCAAAGGGTTCCAATTTCATCACAGTGGCCTCCTTCCAGGGCTTTCTAGCTTAATAATATCTATCATTTTACCTTACTAGGTATATCCACCATCAGCATGTGTCATAACATAAACATGCAGATATTATGAGTCGTTTCTCTATCTTTTAGCCAACTTTTAAAATAGTTATTACAACAATCATATTTCCAAAATATATAAGAAGTTCCACATGATACTTATCTTTCACTTATGTAGGTAGTAATCCTTGTCTTTATGGATTGATTTCATTGCTTTAATTATCCAAAACATTTCTTTAAGTAACTCTAGTCTCCCAATAGAACTTTCTTGTAGCCCATCAAAACATGACTACTTTTGCATACCATATTTTCACTGCAACATCAACAACAATTCTTGAAATGATCTCAAAAATCATGAATTTATCAATAATTCCATCAATTTAACTATAATCATATTAATTGCAGTGAAACATAACACAAGCATGTACTCACACAATGCATTCAAGCATATATACCAACATATATGTGTGCATAACCACAACTTTCACACTTAATTTATTCGTGCACATCTACTCATATCATCTTGTTATCCCCAACTCCTAGGGATAACTAAGGAGATGTTGTATTGAGGCCCTCAGGTTTCATACATGGAGTACCAAGAGACAACTTGACCAGTAGTGTCCTCTTGCACAGACAAAGATCCACCTGACCACCACAGCTCTAGGTTTGTTACGACAGTATCCACCACATCAGCTGGCCTCTAGAAGACGTTGGGTCTTACTCCATTAGGTACAATTCAAATATTATGGTGAGTTCCATTTCAATATTTGAGGAATTTGAGTTTGTTGCATCTATTACTTCTTTTGATTATGTGATGTTTTCTTGGATATTATTATCTTTTCCCTGTTTCACTTTGGTGGTTGACATTATGCCTTAGTAAGGGGATCAACCTTAGGGATGGGGATGCTACTGGGAGGTCCTTTTGATGAGTCATCGTTCCATTCCCGACCATAATTGTCAATTTCCACACTTCATCCATTTATCTCCTTGCCTTTTTGTATTTTCGGGTGTACTGACCCAAGAAGGGGTTGTCCCTCCTTTCATGGGAAGAAGGGGTTGAAGGCCCATAGGATTGTACCTAGAAAAAGATAAAATCCAAACCATTCACCTTCTAGATTCTCACCTAGGGATATCGAGGACAATGAAACATCTCTCATAAATATTCATGGGACTCGTGAAAGAATAACTAATAAAAAATTCCAATCAGAGAGGGGCATGTGTGGGCACTGTTTTTGTTTCTTAGGTAGAATCCCCACACATGTTTCCAAATTGGGGAAGCATGATGTGACTAGTGTAGAGTCAAGGTGGGAAAAATTTGTATTGCTTAGGTATAAGACCCACCTTGTCTTCAAATTGGAAACATCCTAAAGAAATTGAAGGCAATTAATGGGCTTGGAAAAAGGTTGCATTGAGAACAAAGGTGAAACACACCCTCTACAAAGGTACCCATAAGTGAGACACTACAACCCCTCGTATGTCATGAACCTCGTGCCAAAAATTATTCCCCTCATCCATTTCACCTCATCCACATGACTTAGAAGGAGGCCCCATTAGGAAACACCCCTAAACTTGAGGAACGATGCACCCAATAGGTTGTTTTGTCAGCCCTCCCATACCTAAACTTGGAAAATTGCGTAGGGTATTTGAGCATTAGTTTATTTTGATGAGGTGGTTTGGATGTTCTTTCTTATATGGATCTTTTATTAATTTAATTTACTCATCATGATGTTTTGACTTGATATCCTTGGAGGAAGTATCCATTTGTCTTTGTAGGACCCAGTTGGTGGACAATTTTGGAGGAACAAGCCTAGCTTGGGCTTCCATGGGGCTTGAAGCCCTATTGGCACAGGGGCAGACCCAAGGTTCAACACTTCAACAATGCACCAAAAAAACCCTAACTACTGGCCCTTTCGGCAACACCTGCGAAGCAGATGAAGTCTCAGCCGAGATAGAGGCAGGGGGGGTTGCAGGACTCAAGTGTCTACAACCTAGCTGGGACACAGATTTGTGATTACAACACCTTAACAGAGAACTTATCCAACAATATGTATTAAGTTTTGATTCTTATTCACATCGCAGATTAACCATAAGTGTAGATCCACGCAGTAGTAATCAATATTAAGCACATCTAATCATTTAGCACATAACATCATAGAAGATATAACATTTATTCATAGATCAAGGACTAATCATCAATGGATCTACCTATCACACATCAATAACAAAGCACTAAGAAAATATAACATAAACACCATGAACGCATTGCACAAAGCACAATAACCCAAGATATACGTGGTTCATCGTAGTGTGGGGATACATCAACCAACTCTTCTTCTTATTTATTATTCTCTTCCAATCTTCTTACATGCACCAAGCCTCAGAGCCAACTCCACAAAGGACAAGGAATCTACGCGCACCTCACCAGATACTCCTTCCCCAAATTGGATCAAATTACAAAGCCTTACACAGTTTGTCTGCACCAAGAACTTACAAAACGCTTACACTTAGCTCTGCAAGCCTTAACGCATTCGTGCACAAAGCCTACTAGCCATGCACTAAGTTGAACAAATGACTAGTAGCTTACCACTACTACTTACATCGCTTGGCTACTTATTTATACATTACAAAAAGAGGCATAAGCATGGGTAAACCCATGGGCCGACATCCCATACCTGCTACATAAACCCTAAAAGCCAAAAAATCCTGCAAAATGGGCGAGATCCCGTGATCTCTGCTTCGGCTGGGTGCTCCATCTTCGACCAGCCTATCAAAGTCCCAAAAATTGTCAAACATGACCAGGGTTTCCTCCAAACCTAGTAAAGGGCCAATAGGCCCCCAACACTCACATGTGACTCATCCCGAGTTACTCCGATCTGGGAAACACTACTTCGAAGGCCTCAAGCTTAGCTCGAGTTTCCTCGACTTGCTACTTCGCCAGAGCCTCCTTCTCGAAAAACTCCTGAATCACTTGCTCGATGGAAGGCCGTTCTAGGCATTGTTCCAAAGTCACAACCACCTGTTCCAACTATGATCCTTGTCCCTCGATCTCTTCGAAAAGTGTGAAGGCTTAATTCTGCACCGACTTGAGTCTCTGTGTCACCTCCATAACTCTGATCTAGATGGGAGTGACCTGCTACTGAAATGCATGCTGCTCCTGCGACCTCTTCATATTTTTCAATGCAGTAAGCAGCTTCAATTGCACTTGCACAGTCGACGCCTACTGCTTCACCTCCTAGAGTTGTGCCTCCAATCTCCTCAGCTCCAGGTCTTCTGCAATGCGCTCATAGGTCTGTGCACTTCGGTCACTTAGTTGCTTATATTATGCGGCCAACACCCTGATTCTTTCTACTATGTTAGTGGAAGTTTCTTCCCTCTGATCTCTTACTTCTTGTGGAGTGCTAGGCACTGCTTGAATTTCTAGCTCTACTACTTTGTCTTGAAGCTGCTGAATGGCCTCAATGAGCTTCCCCACTTGGCTCTCAGCTATCTCTTCTTCCATCTGTTCCAAGCCTAGCATAGAGCGAAGTTCTCTAGTCACTTCCTCTCTGACCATAGTCTTCTCTACAAGCAGTTGGTCCTTCTCTTTCTGGATTTTCTCTTTGTCCTCTTCGAACTTCGCCTGGAGGTCATCTTTCTCTTGCTGCACAACCCGAAGTTGCTCTACGACCTCCTCCTTTTCTTGCTTCAAGGCCTCTGTGGACTGCTTCTCTTCCTGGACTCGATGAAGTCAAGTCTCTGTTGCATCTGTTAATCTGCGTAGTTGGGTAGGATCATTCCCCAATTCTACACTTTCTGCTGAGGATGGCGCAGTAAACACTGCGCGACTCGACTGGATGGCTTGCTCGATGTCTTTCAGTTCCTTCTCAATACTGTCATACATTTTTTCTTTCTTGGCTTCATGTCTCTATAGGATTTCCTCTGAGGTATCTTCTACAGCTATGATGATGAGCTGGATATCATCCACTATGAGCACATTTTGCGACTGAGGCTTAGTGGCTCAAGATTTCTTTTGTGTTGAGGGTTTCTACGGAGAACACTTCCATTTATTGGACGTTTCGACCTCTGTAAGGGGATTCTTCGGTGGTGTTACTTCTCCCTTATCTTTAGTGTCTTCTTCCCCTTCCTCCTCTTGGTTTACTTCATCGCCTCCTCCTGTAGGTGATTTAGACACAATTTCCTATGATGAGTTGTTCTTTTCCTCACTGTCTATGTCCTGCACTTCCTCCTTTTTCTTCTTTCTCTTTGCGCTGCTTGGTCCATCATACTCGGTCCAAGTGACTGAAGGGATTCCGATGATTTTAGGATCAGAGAGCTCTGTCTGCTCAACTGGTACAAGGAATTTGGCTGGCCATTCCTTGGTTATCTCCTACATGTCTTCATCGGTCAATTTGTAGTAGGACTACAACTCCTCCTTGCTTTCATCCCTGTACACAGTGATGTAAATGAAGTGTCTATATGCATGGTTCTGCTAATCCAACGAGGTTCAAGTTCTGCAAGCCTGCCTTCTGCGAAGTCTTCTCTGGAACTTTCTACAGTTTTTCTAATTTTTCCTTCTTCTCACTGAGCTTTCTTTCCTTCCTTCTTGTGATATGAGTCTCTGGGTTCCTTTTTCCATTCTCATTATTATTTTCTCTTAGCGTAGCAACTTCACATTGCTGAGGGTCTTTCAAAGGGTTCAAGGGTAATACTTATTTTCTTACTATTTCTAGGGTAGGTGCTCTTCTCTCCTGCATGGACAGGTTCTTTAAGCCTTCTTGCGCTCTTTCAACTTCGACAACTAACTCTCTTTCCTTCTGTTGCCTAGACTTGTCCTCTTGTTCTTGTATTAGTCTCTCTAGTTTCGTAGCTATGAAGTCCCTTAATTCTTTCTTTTTTTGTCCTGTAGCTTCTTCCTCTACTTTCCTTCGGATCCGATATTTCTCAATCCAGGTCTTTCCTAACAAAAGTGAAAAGGGGCGTTGTTCTTAACAAACTTAATGACTTCAAATTCTTCTTCGGTAGATGTTCCATGAGAAATCATAGGTACATTAGTAACTCTTCCACATAGGGTTATCATCTTTCCTTTAAACAATCCTATCCTTCCCAATGAAGGAATCATGTCAGKATTTCCCAAAATTTCCCAAGTGCTTTCTGGCATATTATTCACATGTGTTTCCTCGTCCAAAACATAGTCTATGTCGAAGTCTAGTATTCTTGTTTCTATACACTKCTTTTCTTTTAAGATYTYTGGTAAACTGATGTCTCTGTGATCATTCAATGTTTATTTCAGCTGTAATAACATAGTCTCTGATTCTTTCTGGTTCTCTAACATATCCTTAGTTTCTTGACCTTCTTCATGGTTTGCTTGTCTCATGTTCATCTTTTCAAMTTTAGCAATCATTATAGGGAAATCCAAAACCTCATGACCAATAGMTTTACAACAAAGACAAGTTGGACCTATAYTAGGGCATTCCTTAGCAAGATGCCCCRCTCTTATGCAGTTATAACATAGTGTCAATCCTCTCTTTCTTTTAAACGACCCCCAACCTTTTCTGTACYGYGCAATAGGATCACAACAATGGACCTGCAATCTGCAAAAGTTCTTTCTAGGGTCCTACATCCACTTGTTAGTCCAAAAATTATTTCTATGCATAGGAATAGCATATCTTTCACTATCTCTATCGAATTTATTCAGATCAAATTTTCTTTCTTCTAGTTGTGCCCTAGTTTTCAGACTGGGACAAAATCTATGAAACATACCTAAATTCATACTTTCGAAGAATTTTTTTTCACTTATCTTACCTTTACAAGAGCACAAAGATTTAAGATATTACCTCTTTTCTTTAGATCAAACTTTTCTTTTTAGCATAGAGCTTCGCAAGTCAAGTAGAATACCGCGCGCTACAACAATAGATCTACGCACATAGATTTCTCTTTTCTCCAGTTCCCAACAATCATAGTTTCAGGTCCCGGCAACAGAACCATTTGTTCGCACAGAGGCATAACCAGGGTTCAGTGGTTAAACAACGCACCAACAAAACCCTAAATACTAGCCCTTTCAACAACAACTATGAAGCAGATGAAGTCTCACCCGAGGTAGATGCAGGGGGGGTTGCAGGACTCAAGTGTCTACAACCTAGCTGGGACACAAATATGTGATTACAACACCTTAACAAAGCACTTAGCCAACAATATGTATTAAGTTCTGATTCTTATTCATATTGCAGATTAACCCTAAGTGTAGATCCACACAGTAGTAATCAAGATTAAGCACATCTAATCATTTAGAACATAACATCAGAGAAGATCTAACATTTATTCATATATCAAACACTAAGCATCAATGGATCTACCGATCACACATCAAGAAAAGAGCACTAAGAAAATATAACATAAACATCATGAATGCATTGCACAAAGCACAATAACATAGGATATACATGGTTCACCCGAGTGTGGAGATACATCCACCAACTCTTATTCTTCTTTATTATTCTCTTCCAATCTTCTTACATGCACCGAGCCTCAGATCCAACTCCACAAAGGACAAGGTATCTGCACACACCTTGCCAGATCCTCCTTCCCCGAATTGGATCAAAGAATAAATCCTTACACAGTCTATCTGCACCAAGCACTTACAAAACACTTACACTTAGCTCTGCAATCCTTAGCTCATTCGTGCACAAATCCTACTAGCCATGCACTAAGCCGAACAAATGACTAGTAACTTACCACTACTACTTACATCGCTTGGCTACTTATTTATACATTACAAAAAGGGGCCTAATCATGGGTAAACCCATGAGATGACATCCCATACCCACTACATAAACCCTAAAATCCCAAAAAGCCCACAAAATGGGCGAGATCTTGCGATCTCTTCTTCGCCTGGGCGATCCGTCTTCGACCAGCTTGTCGAAGTACCAAAAATGGTCAAACATGACCAGCGTTTCCTCCAAACCTGGTCAAGGGCCAATAAGCCCACATGTTAGATTCCAAGGGCCCACATGTTGGATAAAAAATACATGCCTTTGGCAGCCTAGAGGACAACTTGGAGGACCTTTCCTATCCCTCACATGCCGTACAATTTTCTTGGAGGGGCTAAAATGTCACATTTGAAGAGTTGATGTCACCATTGGGGCTAGGGTTTGGTGGTGATGAAGTTGCTACTTGTTGAAACTTGGAATTATTTTATGGGAGAATACTTGAGGAGGATATAATGCATGAGAGGGAGGCTCTATGAGCCCCAACAACTTCAACCTTCTACTCCAACAAATTTCTCAAAGGGTCAAAACATCACCCTTAGAGATGTGACATCATTTTAGGGTTTCTATTGTGCACTTTTTAGATTTTAAATTTGAATTAAAAATGAATTACTTGTGTAAATGGGAAAAGTAATGTTTGTTTTCCCCTTATTTTGTGTTTACCCTAACTTAAGTGGAAAAACTATGTTTAAGACATTTTGTATAAATAGATATCATTTGTATCTCATTTGATCATAGCTCTCCCATTGTGAGAAGCCTTCCTAGATGAAATTTTCACCCTCTTTGGGAAATATATTCTCTCTTGTGCTATTTTCTTGGTTTCTTCATGCTATTGGTGGAAGAAGTAGTGTGCTACCTATCTTGGAGCTAGTTTCTTGCATTTGTCGTGGATTTATCTTGGTAAAATGAGGTTTGTCTTCTCATTGCTTGGACTAGGTAGGGATTTTATCTTGTTGATGCTTCATTGATTGGTTACAAGTTTGGTTTTTCTATATGTCTTGGGGAGTATAAGTATTTACAACCCTACCATTATCTATCATTTTTTTCTAGAAGTTCTTTGTTGCACAAGGTTTTATTAGGAGAAGTAAAAGGGTTTACACCCTCCTATTATCTCATAGTTATCATTTGTTTATCTTGGGGAGTAAAAGGGTTTAAAACCCAAGGAGATAGCACTTGTTATCTCTTCATTTATTTGACTCCATAACCCAATAGATAAAGGCACTAATATAATTGCATTGGAGAAAAAACTCTTGTATTGGTTAATGTGAAAACTTGGGATTTTGAGGTTGTCTAAATTCAAATCAATTTTATGCTTCATATGCTTGATTGGGCCACTAGGGAGTCATATTTGGATAAGTGTTTATTTATACTTTTATAAAATTTTATCTACATCCATTAGGGCTGCAAAAACCCTAATACAACTTTCTAATTAACTCACAAACCAACCGTCAAAAGTTGTTAAAAGTTTGCCCCTATAATCTACTAACCCTAGTGCACTTTTTGGGTGGATTCTTGGAAATTTTTTATGGTTGATCTCTTGGATATAAAAAATTGAATGATACATCCATAAGACTGCAATATTATATCTACAATACTATTTCATTTCATCTTTGCTTCATGCTAAAGCCTTGCTCTTTCATTCTCGGGTTAAACTAGTATTTACTAGCCTGTCTCTTGCTTATTTAACAAGACTTTAGCATATTTATTTGCAGCTCTTACCATATTTTTGTTGCTGATATATATTATTGTTTTCTAATGAAATCAGGGATATCAATCTTAACTTGATTTTCCACCTAACATATTACGTGCATACTTGGATTTCCTTGTGTCTCGGGCAGGTACAAATCATCCTTTGCAGGTACTCATACCTCTCGACAACCATTGACTACCACCAAGATGATTTCCCAAGACTTTATGAATTTAATATATTGACCTATAGTGGATACACTTCCATCATACCACTTCACATCTCATTTCCCCCTAGTCTCACTGGGATTCCCCCTTGAGGTGATTACTTTATCTCTAAAGTGACGAGAATACCTTCCTAAGGTGAAAGTGGGTAGGTGTTCTCTTACTTGTTGCCATTTTGTGGTTGGTTCGAGATTTTACCAACCTACAACTTGTGCAATAACATTTTTGCACCATTGTCGAGGAGGATTTTGAATCATCTTTCGAACCCTAACGACACTTTGGCAAGTTGCCCAAAGCCTTTTCCCTATCTTTCCTGACAAATCCAATCAAAGGACATTCCCATTCCACCCTTGATAAGATTGCCCTAAAGCTCAGCTATAGACTCCACCTTCCAAGAACCCACCTTTCCCTTTCTACCCTTTGATCTCATCTGAAAACTTCTTGAAGTGTTTACCCAAGTAATGGAAAGATGTCTCTGTGGTGATTTCATGAGGCATACAAAGCCTTAGATGTTTAGTCTGTTAATTGATATCCAAATAAATTCTCGATGAAACAATTGATTCATGTCCCTAAGTTTGATGGTGATCCATCCTCAACTTTTGTGCATGTTGTCGAGTTCGCTAAATTCATCATACACTACAACATAGAACAAGAAGATGTGATTATATGGTTGTTTCTCTTATCTCTTGAAGAAAGGAAAATAGATTGGATAAGATATGATTGTATCCCCAAAATTAGTTCTTCCTCAAACATCCTAATCTGAGACTTCCTCAAGCATTGAGGCCATAAAAATATTGAAGAGACTATTCAATACCTTGAGGAAATTCTCCAGGGATGCTCATTTATTTTAGAATTTATTGAAGGTTTGAAAGAAACACTTCTTCTAAAATCCGATGAAAGCACATTTAAAGAAGAAGACATCGAGGATGATAGTAATGAGGAAATTTTTGAGTGCCTCAAGGAAAACATACATGAATATAATGAGTTTTGTGAACAATTAATTGACCACTACCATGATAAAGACTTCCTGGTCAAGTTTTGTGTGCAAAGAAATAAAGAGTACAATGCTATCCTTCAAAATTATAAGAGGAAGCCTACCTTGAACATGGCGTGGGAGGTTTCCATTTCCTATTTTGGAGGAAAGTCACTGTGTAACTTTGTGACAGAAAGGTACGACTATAAGGAAGGATTTCCAACCCAAGATTGATCATTCTTGATGCTTGAAGAAGTCTGCAAACTTGTTAGAGATCAAGATCTGGATGGTGAAATCTTTGATTCTATTGAAGCTGACGAAGACTTGGTTGAAAATCATATCCATGAAGAAAGTTTCCAAGAGAAATAATATCCTTCTAAAGATGAAGCACTTGCGTTGGACCACCCCTTTGATGAAGACATCCAGTCTTCTATTCCTCTTGTACATCAAAAGGGGAACATGGCAATTTATAATCCTCTTGAAAACTTTATTGATTATTTATTCCATAATTGTGGAAATGAAGAAAGATGTCAGGAGGATCTTGATGAATTTTCTCTTACAGAAGGCATGAATGAGACATTGTTATCTAATTTCCCTTTTGAAGAAGATGAATTTGTCTAGTGTTGTGAAGAAGTAATCAACTCCTATGATACATGTGAAATCATGGAACAACCCTCATATATAGTTGACAATCACATTGATGATTTCATACAGGTTGGGAGACATAGTTGGGATATTGGTCGTTTCCTTTTTTATAGAGACCCCATTTATGACATTGATGGTAGATCTCAAACAAAAGAGGTTTAATTGTCATCATTAGAGGACTGGTCTTCATGCATGTATGATTAATATGTTTGGAATCCTAGTGATGATATGGTTACATATTTTTTCTTCCCCTTCGAGGATGACTTGTCACAACATACTATGGGTGATCTTCGATCATCCCTTGATATGTACCCTTTGAGGATGCATATTTTTTCTATGAGGATTTTCAGCCATAATATTTTGATAGACACCAGGTCATGGCCATCCTAGGGCACTCCAAGGTCCACACTACCAAACTAAAGTACTTTCATATCAAGACTTTTGGTGGGGATTTGCAGATAAAGAAGCGACATTTACTAAGTCTAAGGGAGGAATTTTTCTCTAGACATGAGGTTGTGACTTACTCCATTTCCATTTGTTTGGTAAATCAATAGGTTTTCTTGGGATCCTTTATCTCCTCTCATCATTTAGGGGGAAGTGAGATTTCAAGAGAAGATGAAGAACAATCCCTTACAGAGAAATATGGTTTCATTGATGAAGAAGACTTTCGCGAAACACATCATGTTGAAGATCCACTTTAATATGCCTTGACTTATGTTCCTTCTACACACAAAGACAAGGAGATAGTCAATTTCAATCATGAAGTTGATCCATCATCTACATACGATATTGTTGTTAAGATATGGATCGACCAGGCTTGTGGATGTTCTTTCTAGTAGGATTTCGTCCCTCCCACCCATCTGCATGAGTGCCATTTCATCATTTATTATATGTGTATTTATACTCGTGCTTATTATATGATTAACTTATCTTTGATGCATCACATGATTAATCACATGATTAATTAACTTACCTTGATGAAGTGATGGATAGGTGGTTGCACTGGTTACACAACTTCGTCTAACATCACCTATCACTTGATATTCAGAGCCCCAAGGACCCAAGTAAGTAGGTTGGTCATTTTTCTTTCCTTGTATTTGCATATTGTTTTCTCATGTTAGTTTAGATGCATTTCATATTTCATTTTTCTCTACTTGCATATTGATTTCATGTTTAGTTTAGAAAGTTTTGAAAAAATACTAAAATTTTCTTTTTTAGATTAGTTTCATTTTTTATTTTGATGTATATGGATGAAGGGTTATAGAACCACCCTATATTTTATAGTCTCATGTTTTAATGTAGGCACAAGTATACCAGGATATGTTTTGGTTCTCATGCACTCTACATAGAGCACATGTCCCCAAGTAGGAGCCATATCTTATCCCCAACTTATAGGGATAACTAAGGAGATGATGTCTCGAGGTCCTCAGGTTGCAGACATGGAGTACCGAGAGACAACTTGATTAGTAGTGTCCACTTGCATAGATAGATACCCACCTCACCACCATAACTCCAAGTTGGTCACGACGATATCCACCACATTAGTTGGCCTCCAGAAGATGTTGGGTCTTGCTCCATGAGGTACAAGTCAAGTATTATGGTGAGTTTCATTTCAATATTTGAGGTATTTGAGTTTGTTTCATATATTACTACTTGTTATTATGTGATGTTTTCTTGGACATTATGGTCTTTTCCCAATTTCACTTTGGTGGTTGACATTGCTCCCTAGTAAGTGGGTCACCCTTAGGGATATGGATTCCACTGGGAGGTCCTTTTGACAAGTTGTCATTCCATTCCTGACCATACTTGTCACTTTACACACTTCATCCCCTCATCTCCTTAACTTTTGGGATTTTCAGGTGTACTGACCAAAGAAGGGGTTGCCCCTCTTTTCATGGGAAGAAGGGGTTAAAGGCCCAGATGCTTTTATCTAGAAAAAGATAAAAGATAAAAGATAAAAGATAAAAGATAAACCATTAACCTTCTAGATGCTCACCTATGGATCCCGAGGACAATGAAATGTCTCTCATAAAAATTGATGGGACTCGTGAAAGAATTACTAATAACAAATGCCAACTAGGGAGGGGCATGTGTAGGAAATGTTTTTATTGCTTAGGTAGAAGCCCCACACATATTTCCAATTTGGGGAAGCATGATGTGACTAGGTTAGATTCAAGGTGGGAACATTTTTTATTTCTTACATAGGATCCCCACCTTGGATTCAACCTTGAAACATCCTAAAGAATTTAAAGGAAATAAATAGGCTTGGAAAAATGTTGCATTGAAAATGAAGGTGAAACACACCCTCTACAAAGGCACCCATAAGTGATACATTAAAACCCATTGTATGTCATGAAAACCATGCCCAAAAGTATTCCCCTCATCCATGCCACCTCATCCACATGATTTAGAAGGATGCCCCCTCAGGAAACACCCCTAAACATGAGGAATGATTCACCCAATAAGTCGTTTTGTCTACCATCCCATACCTAAAATTGGTATATTGCATAGGGTCTTTGAGGATTAGTTTATTTTGATGAGGTGGTTTGGATGTGATTTATTAGATGAATATTTTATTGATTTGATTTATTCATCATGATTCTTTGACTTGATATCCTTGGAGGGCATATCCATTTGTCTTTGTGGGACCCAGCTTGTGGACAGTTTTGTAGGAACAAGCCTAGCTTGGGTTTCCATGGGGCTTGAAGCCCACACATTGGATGATAAGGTCCCACATGTAGGATCACAATGACATGAATTTGGAGGCCTAGAGGACAACTTGGAGGACCTTTCTTATCCCTCACATTCCAAACGATTTTCTTGGAGGCCCTAAAATGTCACCTTTGAGGAGTTGACATCACCATTGGGACTAGGGTTCGATGGTGATGAAGTTGCTACTTGTTGAAACTTGGCATGATTTGGTGGGAGAAGACTTGAGGAGTCTATAAATCATGAGAGTGAGTCTCTATGAGCCCCCAAAACTTCTTCCTTCTACTCCAACAAATTTCTCAAAGGGTCAAAACATCACCCTTAGATGGGTGATGTCATTTTAGGGTTTCTATTGTGCATTTTTTAAATATTAAATTTGAATTAAAAATGAATTACTTGTGTGAAGGGGAAAAATAAGGGTTTTGTCCCCTTAATTTTCTTTTACCCTAACTTAAGTGGACAAACTATGTTTAAGACACTTTGCATACATAGAGATCATTTGAATCTCATTTTATCATAGCTCTCCCTTTGTGAGAAGCCTTCCTAGCTGAAATTCACACCTTGTTTGGGAAATGTCTTATCTCCTGTGCTCTTGTCTTGGTTTATTCATGCTATTGGTGGGAGAAGTAGTGTGCTACATATATTGGATCTATTTTCTTTCATTTATGGTGGATTTATCTTGGTAAAAGGAGTTTTGTCTTGTCATTGCTTGGACTAGGTAAGGATTTTATCTTGTTGATGATTTATTGCTTGGTTACAAGTTTTATTTTTTTAGATCCCTTGGGGAGTATAAGGATTTACAACCCCACCATTATGTATAATTTTTTCTAGAAGTTATTTGTTGTACAAGGTTTTACTAGGATAAGTAAAAGGGTTTACACCCTCCTACTATGTATCTCCTAGTTAGCATTTGCTTTCCTTGGGGAGTAAAAGGGTTTCCACCCCCAAGGAGATAGAAATTGTTAGATATTCATTTATTTGACTCCATAATCCAATATATAAAGGAAATAATATAATTTCATTGGATAAATAAAATAATGCATTGGTTAACATGAAAACTCAGGATATTGAGGTTGTCTAAATTGGAATCAATTCTATGCTTCATATGCTTGGTTGAGCCACTAGGGAGTCATCTTTGGATAATTGCTTCTTAATTTTGTTATAAAATTTGATATACATCCATTAGGGATAAAAAAACCCTAATACAACTTTCTAATTATCTCACAAACCAACCGTCAAAA
>ML777159.1:1528292-1546079 GCA_009831015.1 Picea engelmannii
AAGTACATGTAGGCCCTGAAGATAATTAAAGAACATAATTACAAAATAAGAAAGTGTCAGGTCGACCCTAATGTTAAAAGGAAGTGACATAAATGGTATAAATAAATATCATTATACATTCATTTGATACACAAGTCGAATTTTAGAGGAAATCCGAAGTAAAGAAGGTTGGATTTCAAGGGAGGATGAAGTCTTTTGGTGACGTGTTCTAAGGTATGTTATTTTCAGGTCATCTTACCATTTTCGCTATAAATTTTTTTCTAGAACAATTCAGATGGTGAAATTGATATGGTATTGAGAATACTTATCAAGGTACCTATGGTTAACATTTCAGATCTTGATTTTCTATAATTATGGAGATACACTCTATGGAAGATAGGGTTTTTGACCAGTCCTGAAGCTAGTCAATAAACAGGTGTTCCGAGTAAAACAATCATAAATTCTTCATAGAGAATCCAAATGAAGTGGGAAAATTTGAATTGGAAATAGTACAGACTGTAGTTTCTTGTGTGCGAGTTTTAGAATATGATGTTAAATATTGAGCATGGGGCATTCTGTACAAGTTTGGTCTCCTGAATAAACCAGAATTGAACAAATTCTACCATTCTCTCTATAACTTCTTTTTGGGGAGGATTCAAGGAGTGAAACTTGGAGAAGTTTCAGAGAATACATTGAGTAATATTATCTATAGGATCAGAGTATTCCAAGAATTGAAGAATTACAGAAATTAAAGAAGTCTCAGGAAGCATTATCAGGTTCTATGTGATGGTTGGTTGTTGATGATGATTTAATGTAAAGTTTTATTATCTCTCATACATTCTTGGGTGGAAGGAAGGGGCAAGGATGGAGAGTTAAATCCTCTCTTGATATTGGAGGATTGTATCTTCCCCTTGGAGGTTTATCCCTCCCTTTGCATTTGGAAGGTGTAGCTACCTTTGGAAGTCATTACTTCCCTTGAACAATAACTATTGATCATTTATCATATATTTTGCATGGTGTATTGTGGTGTATTGGATATAGTTGAATGGTTTAAGTATAAGTTGAAAAAGGTTTTAAATTGTACTTGATACTGATTCACCCCCTTCTTAGTATCAAAAATTGGTATCAAAGCAGGTTTCCTTCAGAACAGTTTAACCACTAGAAGGAAAATCCTGAGCAGAGATGGATGACCATGAGCACATTTCAAATGGGATTCAAAAATTTGATGGAAGAAATTATGCATACTAGAGTGATAGAGTGAAAACTTACCTAATAGATTTGGGAGTAGACATTTGGTACTTAGTTGTAAATGTATATGTAATCCCAAATAATGCTCCAACCGATCCAAATGAGAAGAAGCTTATGAGTTGTAATTCAAAATCTAGACATATTATTCTAGCAGCAGACACCAACCATTGCTAGCAAAGTGATGGGCTACAACACTGCTAAAGAGGTATGGGAAAAAATCAAGAGTATCTACGAAGCTGATCCAAAAGTTAAGTAGGTCAAGCTTCAACGACATAGAGTAGAATTTGAAAATTTGAAGATGAATGAAAATGAAGATATTGCAATCTATCTTCTTAGAGTTGATAAAGTTGTTAATGTTGTCAGAGGATTAGGTGAACAACTCGATGAGTCATTGGTTGTACAAAAAGTGTTGAGATCACTTCTCTTGAAGTATGATGCTAAGGTCTCCACCATTGAAGAAACTAGGGACTTGACCAAAATGACAATGGGTGAATTACATGGGTCTCTTATAGCATATGAAATGAGAACATGTACAAAAAGTGACCAGCCAAACAATGAAGCAGCCTTTAAATCCATAAATAAGACAAAAGACAAGGATAACGACCTTGATGAAGAAATAACAAATTTTGTAAGAAAGTTTTAGAAGGGAAGTGGAAGATACAAAGGTAAGTCTCCTCTCAAATGCTTTAACTGTGGTAGAATATGACATATTGTTGAAAATTGTTACTATAAAAAAAGAAGTCTCAACAATAAAAAGAGATTCTACTCCAAGGATGATGACATCTCCTTAGATGAGAGTGATGAAGAAGATAATAATGGAGGAGAAGTCCTCTTCATAAACCAAGAAACCCAGGATGATGATCACAAGAATTCTAAAGAAGAAGAAATCATTTGTGGAGAGGATTCAGATGAAGAAACCAACCTTGATTCCTTTTGGGGATACAAAGACAATGTAGACAGTGAACAAGAAGATGATAATCTTGAAAAGTTGAAGCATGTTGAAACTAAAAATAACAAGCTTAGAAACACAAACATAATACTAAAAGGTGAATTGAGTAGTTGTGAAGAAGAGAATTACAAGCTTGAAAAGACCAATAATATCTTGAAGGAACAATTAGAAGATTATGAGAAATTGAAAGCAGAACTGGATCACACAAAAGGGGAGCTACTATTGACAACATAAAAGTTGAAGAAGTTCGAAAAAAGCATTGAAAAATTAGATGAGATCCTTAGCAATCAAAGATCTCCAAACGAAAATATAGGACTAGGATACAATGACATTTTGAAGACAAAAAAACAAGAGAAGGAAGATGAAAATGATGAAACCAACACTCTAGAACAGTTTGAACAACAAGATAGAAGACTAGAATTCAAAAGGAATGAGACATCAAGAAGATCCTCTCCCATCGGGTATGAAAGAAATCACTATAAATTATACATAAGAATAGATCATGAACCCAAATGGACCACACCACAAAGAAGATCACTTACTCCCAGGTATCAAAATTTCTTTCTTGGACATTGTTATACTTGTGCAAATTTTGGACACAACACAATCAATTGTAGAATCAATGAAAGGAATAACTATGCAAGCTACATGAATGGTAAAAATAGTAGATATGGAAATGTTCATCGACCTATCAACATAAATTATAATCCATTTGACCCATTAATGGATCAAAATATTGTATGTTACAAGTGCAATAATCTTGGTCATCAAGCACGAGATTGCAGAGAGATGAAGGAAGATAATCATATGCCAAATGTCTGTATACCAACTACAACATGGAAAAGGAAATAAATTCCACAAAATGAAATCTATCAAATAACATTGGTCGCTAAATAATGCAAAGAAGAAGATGAATGGTTCATAGACAGTGGGTGCTCATCTCATATGACCGAAGATCAAAGCAAATTTGTTAGCTTGAAGAAAAAGGGTGGAAATGTTACATTTGGAGATGAATCATCTACTAGAATACTTGGAAAAGGAATTGTAAATCTTGGAAGTGAAAATGTAAAAGAAGGAAAATTCCTATTGGTTGAAGATCTTAAGCATAATATCCTCAGTGTCAACAAAATATGTGATCAAGGATACAGTCTTACGTTTGATTCCCAAAAATGTAAAATTAGAGAAAATTACCTAGGAAGATTGGTTGCAACTACAACAAGAAGACCGAACAACATACACATCCTAGACATGAATAAGAGAGAGAATATATAAGACACATAAAAGGATTCCAAGGAAGAAAAAGTCTCAAAGACCAAAAATAAGGATGAAGTATTATTGAGTGCCACATGTTCAGGGGGAGCAACCTCAAAGAAGAGAGTTACCTTTTACCATTAAACTCAGGGGGAGAAGCCCTACCCTTTGCCATTGATTTCAAAGGGGGAGAGAAATTGGGATCATGATCATAGGGGGAGCATGAGTGTTGCTATCAATGACAAATGGGGAGATTGTTGGAAGATTGGTTGTTGTCATTGATGTCAACCCTAGTCATGGGTTTTGGACCGCAAGATTGATGAAGGTATTTGGACATGAAGGACAATGCACATGTAGATACAAAACCCATGGATGGATAGTATACATCATGTTGTTTCCGGTGGTATGTGTCATGCCACATGGATCCTCATGGTTGAGGAGAAATGAATTTTTGAAGATGACAAAGTGAATTGAAGAAGGAAGTACATGTAGGCCCTGAAGATAATTAAAGAACATAATTACAAAATAAGAAAGTGTTAGGTTGGCCCTAATGCTAAAGGGAAGTGACATAAATGGTATAAATAAATATCATTATACATTCATTTGATACACAAGTCGAATTTCAAAAAAAATCAGAAGTAAAGAAGGCCAGATTTCAAGGGAGGATGACGTCTTTTGGTGATGTGTTCTAAGGTATGTTATTTTTAGGTCATCTTACCATTTTTTGCTATAATGTTTTTTCTAGAACGATTCAGATGATGAAATTTCTATGGTATTGAGAATACATATCAAGGTACCTATGGTAAAAGTTTCAGATCTTGATTTGCTATAATTATGGAGATACACTCTGTGGAAGATAGGGTTTTTGACCAATCCTGAAGCCAGTCAATAAACATGTGTTCCGGGTAAAATAGTCATAACTTCTTCATAGAAAATCCAAATGGAGTGGGAAAAATTTAATTAGAAAGAGTACGGACTTTAGTTGCTTTTGTGCGAGTTTCAGAATCTGATGCTAAATATTGAGCGCGGGGCATTCTGTACAAGTTTGGTCTCCTGAATAAACCATAATTGAACAAAGTCTACCATTTTCTCTATAACTTCTTTTTGCGGAGGATTCAAGGAGTTTAACTTGGAGAAGTTTCAGAGAATACATTGAGTAATATTATCTACAGGATCAAAGTATTACAAGAATTGAAGAATTGCAGAAATTGAAGAAGTCTCAGGAAGAATTATCAGGTTCTATGTGATGGTTGGTTGATGGTGATGATTTAATGTAAAGTTTTATTATCTCTCATATATTCTTGGGTGGATGGAAGGGGCAAGGATGGAGAGTTAAATCCTCTCTTGATATTGGAGGATTGTATATTCCTCTTGGAGGTTTATTCCTCCCTTTGCATTTGGAAGTTGTAGCTACCTTTGGAATTCATTACTTCCCTTGAACAATAACTATTGATTATTTCTCATATATTGTGCATGGTGTATTGTGGTGTATTGGATATAATTGAATGGTTTAAGTATAAGTTGAAAAAGGTTTTAAATTGTACTTGATACTGATTCACCCCCCTCTCAGTGTCAACAAAAATTAATATATAAATGATAACAATTAACCATGTATTGATAAAATAGATTAAAGCTAATTTAAATAAATTCATAATCAATTATTCAAATAATATAAAGATATTATAATGAAAATAAAACCATTTTACTCACAGGACAAAAGCCATTAAGCAACCTGAAATTCCATATTCTTCTTTGAAAATACTTGTCCATTCTCCCAAAGATTCCAACCTTCCGTTACTCTATTTGAAAAGGAAAAAGTTTACAAAAGAAATAATACACAAAAGAGAAAGGATAAAAATCCTCCTCTCAATTTCTTGGATCCCTCTCGCTCTGAACTTTCTCATATATTTATACAATGAATGAGCAGTCTCAACATCACTAATAATTTCCACCACCTGAAATTTTCCTCGTAAAGAGACACAAATATCTCTCAAATCATGAATTTGTTTGGGAAAATTCCCTCGCATAAGCTAAATGGTTCCATTTTGGAGATGGGTTTTCAACCATTTCTTCCGATTCCTCATGGTTTGGCTGCAATCATTCCTGCAAAATCGTTTGTCTGTTCTTGACGCATTTTCAAATTTTACTATTGTTGCTCATAAATTTATTTGCAACAATCCAATATTATTTTTGGATCAATCATCTTGAACATATTTAGATAAAAAAATCAAGCCATGATCAGATCCATACCAAATAACTGATAATAGAAACCTGTGAAACAAAAAGAAACCTAAATCAATAACCTAAAAATTGTGAATAAAACAAAATCTAGAACAATAAAATTAAAATGAATTTAAACTAACTATAAGTTATAAACAAACATTGTTTATAATTTCCGTTCAAATATGATTTTAAAATTCTAGAAGCTTCAAGTTGATGGAGAGGAGAAAAATATTAATTTTGGGTTTTTACAAAATCAAACAAATGATAGATAATTCTTTTTTTTATATTATTTTTATTTTGAAATGAGATGCAAAATGATTTTTTTTTTTTAATTAATTAATCTCACCAAATGATTTTGTGAAAATGAGAAACCAACCAAGATATTATTCGATGAAGTATTGAACCCATTATTCAAAGTAGTCAAACTTGCTAATGAACAAAATAATAAACACATAATCATAATTTAAACGAAAGTAAACAGTTGATAAAAATTATCTTTTTTGTTTAAATTGAGATTTCTATGCTCGTTTCTAAATTTTGACATATACTCTTGTAATGAATGTCTCATACTATAGTGGATGTCTTAATTTTGTCTCAAAGCAAGCCAAGGTATGGAACTATTTGAAAAGGTTGATTCTGTAGCTCATTATAATTATCAAGATTCTAATGGGGGCCCTTTAAATTTTGTAAAAAATTAGGGGGAGTTGTTGGGGCCCAACAAATGGCGACTTATTGGGTGAAGCAATTATCTCTGATCTGGTAAGATTTCATCTTAGGAAGAAAAGAATAAGACTTGAAAAATAATTTAAGCTCCCTGAAATAATTTCACTCTGAGACCATATAGTATTAGTATAAGCTCAATGTTATAACAAGATAATAGAATTTTCTTTGCAGGGGATTATAACTTGAAATAATATCTTAATCAAAGAGTCACAATGTTTATAAAAGAACTTCAATATCACTGACAGAGCCACTGTTGCCAGCAGGCGTCCATGGCCTCGACAGGGATGTCATTTAACCCACTCAAATGCTTTAATCCCATCCAATAGTTGTATCCACATGATGTATACTTCCATAAAACTTAATTTGAAATCATATACCTGCTACCTCTCGAACCGACATTGCTTCGTTGCTAGCAGACATGTTCAGTACCCCGATGAAGTTGTCTTGGTATCATGTGTGCATTGACCCGTTGCCAGCGAGCTTGTTTAGTACTCTGACGGGTTTACACACACTTCCCACACTTAAGTGCTTCCAACCCTCTTATGCCACTCTTAAATAATAATACAATTATAGATTTATTGATGGCAAAGAGAGCGGGGTGACACTGGAGGTTAATTGCAATACATGTGAATAGTTTATTTATTTTCTTTCAAAACTGGAAGTTTTTTTATCATGGTTTAGATATTTTAGATTTCATTTAAGAAATCATCTAGAGAATGGGGAAGCACTTAAAAGTGATTCCTTAAGAATATGGACGGCGTAAATTTTTTAAAGATCATCGTAATTGTCAAAGATTTAAACCACATCTCTGGTGTAATACTCTGGCAAAGAAAATTTGAGGACAAAATGAAAGTGACAATTGATTTAAAAATCAATTGTCTGAGCTATATCTTAATATCATGACCTTTTTGAATTATTTCAAATTGCTTGAAACACACAAGTCTTAAAATGAATGCTTCCTTCGACAATCTCTCTTTGATCAGAAATATATCGATTCAAAAGGACAAACAAGAAGAAAACTCATTCAAAACATTCAAAGAAAACAAAAAACACACAACAAACCAAATCAAATTTTATTAATGGGATTCAAAATCAGAAGTACACAAAATCAAAACAACAAAATAAAACTTTTCAGGAAACGATTTTGGCCAAAGATAAACTTGAGTTTTTGGATACACTAGCATCTCACTGTAAAATAAAAGAAGAACTAAATCATAGAAAATATCATGTGCGAACAAGTTCTCTTCTTAAGATAGTGGTGCATGAGACGTTACTTTGACCAAGAATTATTATTAAAAATAAAAGAGACTAAAAGAAAATAGAAAAATCCTTATTAAGATGAGTGCAATCCTACTCGTGGCACCTTGGGTCAGAGTTGAATTGATAGTTCAAATTTACTTATGTATTCACTTTCCTTAAAACTCACTCTGTTTTGGTGATAAATTCTTCAACATAATATGATCATCTAAATTTGTCTCATGTATGATAGATAATTCAAAACTTACATGAAAAACATCTAACCTTTCCTGTGGATAAGGTATGATTTGTGGATGAAGGTTTAAGGTTTCTTCTTCCAATTACAGATATACATCTCTAATCTGTTTCATTGGAATGTTAGAATTCTTAAGATCGTTTTCATCACCTAAGTGTTATTCAATAACTGATTTTAAGTACGGATTAAAGAAAGAGTTAGAAGAATATGGACATTCACCTTGACCCAACATCAAATCTTCGTCCACGATGTTCTGGGGTTGAGTATACAATGATTCAGAGGAAAAACCAATTTGATTGTCAGTAAGAACCTTTTCAATAGGTTCTATCTCCCTTGCTTGTTCAAAATTTTTGGATGGATTCCTCTCATCCTGCGAACAAAATTCTTCTCGAAATTGAGTGATAGGATTTGTAACTAATTCATCATTCGTGATTGAAAATGTCTAGATGAAAGGGACACAAGAACCATAGAGGAGATTTAGTACAAATGACATGTCATCAAGATTAAATTTATAGAGAACATGATGGATTTTTGTTGAAAAGCCTTCTGGAGATGACTTGTCATTGATTAGTAAAGTTTGAAATTATTCACATAATTGATAGTAATCATAGTTTCAAAATCATCTAAAAATTCATCTACAAACTGAAACCAATCAATAATGTGCTATGTTGGAAAAGACTCAAACTAATGTTTAATCCAACCCCTAAAAGTAAAAGCCAACAATCTGCATAAAACCTTTAAATCAGAAATATCATGTTTGATGCATTTACACCAAAACTTGTTAAGATGGGCTTTTGCAGATACATCCCCCCCACCATCAAAGGTGAGTTTTGATAAGCGAGAGACTGACTCGTTTGGAATATTAGGTAATGAGAAGTGGAAAGCATGTTCCAACATAGTGCTTTGGCAAGCCATGGGGAATTAAATACATTCAAAACAAAGACTCGTGCAAGGCCAACTTGTTAGTCTAACATGCCTTCTAGTGCATTTGAAGATGACACAGAAGAAAAAATTGCTAAATCTAGAATTATGACAGACTAAGGGGTGAAACATTTAATCATTAAATTTACCTCGACCCTCCTTCTAGCACCATTTGTTTATAGTCATAAATGACACACCGTCAACTGGAAGGTTAGATCTGGACTGGGGTTGTCTAATTAACCCAAGCTGTTTGGTATGATCTGACCCGACGGGTTTAATGGCTCCATTAGCCAACTAAAGTCCTAAAAAAAGTAAAAGAAACAAATTAATCTAAAGCTATGATTCTAACAAATGATATATTACTTACTAATGTTTATTAAAAAGAAAAGTGAATATACAAATGATTATAAAAAATCTATATACAGTTTACAAGGTTTACTTGAAATCTTGCAAAAATGAATGTTCATAATAATATTTCAAAATAAGATAAAGTAAGAACATAAATATTTTGTTTTTTTAATGTTTAAAGATTTTAAAATAATAAATAATAAGCAAATACAATTGAAACAATGACACAGAACCAATCAAAGCTAATTAATGCAATCATCGTCTCATTCATATATAAACAAATCTGAATAAAAGAAAATAATGTACCTACTAACCTCTCACTGATAAGAAGTACTAAGCTAAATTCATCTCTTTGTATGTTAAGAACATGAATAGATCTACAAATATAATAACCACAAATACTGAATACACAATAGATCCACAAAACAAGATAGAAGAAACCACACTTTATTATATCAAACCCTTGAGGCAGGGAAACACCATACAATGGATCCTATTATGGAAGGGATCCTCTCCTGTTCACTTGCCTCTTCGAGGGGGCATCCTCCTATTGAGCTACCGCTCCAAATACAATATTTCTCTTCATGTCTCATTACATTTCTTAAACCTCTTTATATAGTGCTACCATCACCTAAGAAAATTCTAGAGGAGGAATCTTCTAGAAGTAGAGCCTTCTAAAAAGTCCTCTTACATTTATTATATCTAACTACCATAGTGGGCCTTATTTAATAATATAGTGGAACTAGTCCACCTTACATTGAATGACCTCCACTATTATCACTATGGGCCCTTTGGGCCCCCCCACTACCTCTCTAGATACCTTACATTCCATCCCCCTTATGAAAGCGTTGTCCTCAACGCTTGATGTACAACCATATACCAGGGTCCCATGGATAATTGTGGACCATAATGCTGAAGAAGACTGAAGAACCAAAGTCCCATGTAGAAAGRAAAKCCACCATGWTGAAGTAGTCCAACCACCATTGTAAGCCCRGGTCCCATGTYCAAGTGCTCATGTGAACTCCCYGTAGAAGATTTTGGAACCCAATAACCAACTCCAAATGATGCTCCAAAGACTGACACCTATCATGTGGATCCAAATAAGAAGATCCATCCACATAGTGGAAAAGGGTCATAGCAGAATCTGGGAGGAATAATACCACTGTAGAATATGTAGACTGAATGCTGGTAACTAGCTCCTGATGTGGGACATCGATTTTCTCTACAGAAGGTGGAGTAGAGTCATCAAATAAAATATGGAAGTGGCTGTCATCCCAGAAATGACAACTATCCATATACCAATCATCACAATCGTCCTCAAAATCATACCAAACATATCTTTCTTGATTATATTCATGCATGAGGCCCTGCATAAGAAATCTCTCCTGCATGTCATTCAATGAATCTTGAATACTATGAAAACTATCATTGAGGCCATATGTGAGGTTGGCTGTGAGACTATGTGTAAGGCTGTTTGTGAGGCCATGTGCAAATGCATCTAATCTGTCATCCAATTGGGATTTGAATGATTCAAGAATTTCTTTCAAGGTTTGAGAAGAAATAGCCATTTGAGTGCCCTATGAACTCTTCGATCCTGCAGCCGTCACGGAAAAACTCAAAAAATAAACCCAATAAGTTTCGGCAGAAAATCGCGGCTTTTTCTGGAAAAACCCTAAAAAACTGCTGAAGTTAAAATGTTCATAACTTCACTTCCCGGACTCCGTTTCGGCTGATTTTTTTTTTTGAAATTGGGTGAAATTGTGAGAGGAACTCAGATATGTAACTTTCTTGGAAAAATTCAGCCTCCAACTGCTACAAAAATAAAAACAAATCGCGCCGCCGTCCGCAGAAAAAACCCTGAAAATTTACAGATTTTAAAACCTCAATATCTTGACCTTCCAGACTCCATTTTGGACGATTTTTTTTTTTCAAATTGGGTATTTTTCTGAGAGGAACTCATATATACAACCCCTTTCTGAAAAAATTTCACAGAAATGTACCAAAAATTTTGAGAATGTCGCGGCCCTCTTTTTTCTGCTCCGAAAAAAAAATCTGCAAAAATAAAAATATTTGCCCACAACTCCGGCCAAGGAAAGTGCTCTGATACCACTTGTTAAGAACCAACACCAGATCTAAAGATATAATAAACACAATTACTGAATACACAATATATCCACAAATCAAGATAGAAGAAACCACACTTTATTATTACCATCAAACCCTTAAGGTAGGGAAACACCATACAATGAATCCTATTATGGAAGGGATCCTCTCCTGTTCACTTGCCTCTTCGAGGGGGAAACCTTCTAATGAGCTTCAGCTCCAAACACAATACTTCTCTTCATATCTCATTACATTGCTTGAGCTCTGATACCAATTGTTAAGAACCTGAATAGATCTACAAATATAATAACCACAAATACTGAATACACAATAGATCCACAAAACAAGATAGAAGAAACCACACTTTATTATATCAAACCCTTGAGGTAGGGAAACACCATACAATGGATCCTATTATGGAAGGGATCCTCTCTTGTTCACTTTCCTCTTCGAGGGGGCATCCTCCTATTGATCTACCGCTCCAAATACAATATTTCTCTTCATGTCTCATTACATTTCTTAAACCTCTTTATATAGTGCTACCATCACCTAAGAACATTCTAGAGGAGGAATCTTCTAGAAGTAGAACCTTCTAAGAAGTCCTCTTACATTTATTATATCTAACTACCATAGTGGGCCTTATTTAATAATATAGTGGACCTAGTCCACCTTACATTGAATGACCTCCACTATTATCACTATGGGCCCTCTGGGCCCCCCCACTACCTCTCTAGCTACCTTACATTGTATTTGTATGAGCTCCTCTTAACCTGTGTCAAGTGTAAACCTATGACAAAAGAAAGCATAATGCTTTCTGAAGAAATTCAAGGAAGTGTTTCATATTCTGAAGCGAGTTTATAATGACAAAAAGACAAATAATTATATATCTTGTGACCTTGAAATGTCCAATAACTGAAAATGAAAGAAATTCCAATTCTTAGGAATGGTGTTAACAACTATCTAGCATCAGATGTAAACTGAAAATATTTGAATAGATGATCAGTCACAGATATAAACTAAACCAAAAGATAATGAACCATATAAATGAAATCATAACATGAAAAATTATATGCAGAACAGTCTAAAGCTAGTTCAATACAAATAAACTTTCATATTAAAAAATTATATGAGAAACAATATTAGCATTGCACAATCTACAAAAGCACAAAAGCCAAAGAGTAAACTATTTTCTCATATAGTTTCAACAAAATATGTTAATCATATGGTCTAGGAAGAACTTTTGGGATAATAGACTCTTAAAGATTGAAAAAATTAATATATAAATGATAGAAATTAACCATGTATTGATAAAACAGACTAAAGCTAATTTAAATCAATGCATAATCAATTATTCAAAGCATATGAAGATATTATAATGAAAATAAAACCATTTTACTCACAGGACAAAAGCTATTAAGCAACCTGGAATTCCATATTCTTTTTTGAAAATACTTGTCCATTCTCCCAAAGATTCCAACCATTTGTTACTCCATTTGAAAAGAAAAAAGTTTACAAAAGAAATAATATACAAAAGAGAAAGGATAAAAATCCCCCTCTCAATTTTTTGGATCCATCTGGCTATGGACTTTCTCATATATTTATACAATGAATGAACAGTCTAGGCATCACTAATAATTTCCGCCACCTGAAATTTTCCTCGTAAAGAGACAAAAATATCTCTCAAATCGTGAATTGTTTTGGGAAAATTTCGCATGAAAGTTAAAAGTGTCCATTTTGGAGATGGGTTTTCAACCGTTTCTTCAGATTCCTAACGGTTTGGCTACAATCAGTCCCTCAAAATTGTCTGTCTGTTCTTGATGCATTTCCAAATTTTATTTGTTGTTGCTCATAAATTTATTTGCGACAATCCAATATTATTTTTGGATCAATCATCTTGAACATATTTAGATAAAAAAATCAAGCCATGATCAGATCCATACCAAATAATTGATAATAGAAACTTGTGAAACAAAAAGAAACCTAAATTAATAACCTAAAAATTGTGAATAAAACAAAATCTAGAACAATAAAATTAAAATAAATTTAAACTAACTATAAGTTATAAACAAACATTGTTTATATTTTCCGTTCAAATATGATCTTAAAATTCTAGAAGTTTCAAGTTGATGGAGAGGAGAAAAATATTAGGGTTTTCATAAAATCAAACAAATGATAGATAATTCTATAGAATTATCTATAGAATTACAAATGATAGAAATCTCCTTTCCTCTATTCAAATTCTTGCATTTCCTCTGGAAGAGATGGAATAACATTAATTCTTTGTTGAATAAAATTGCACTGCATTGGGTCACTTTCAATGGCTATGCAATTCCTTCCTTTCTATAGGCAACATGCTAATGTTGTACCTAATCACCAAATACAAAATAGATAATGAAGTTAGATACTGTAAAAAGACAGAAATTAAAAATAATATAAAATTGAAGTACGATTTCATAAATATTAGATAATAATTCTTAGCTGAACCCGCAAACAAATCCAAAACCCAATCTCCTTGATTTGAAAATGTATCTATAAGCTAATTAATTAATGCTTGTGGTTTTTGATAAATGTTAACCATCTCTCATTTCAAATCTTTTTCCTCATATGTTAGCTTTCTAACCACAACATTGTATGCCAATATACTACTAGGAGTCTCTCCATCCTTTGCATTGACAATATTAGAATTATAAGAATCATCTTTTGTCCAGGATGCAAGATGTATACTCTCAAAATCATGTTTAAATGATTCTCTATTGGACCTCTGAATATTAGTCTTGTGCCTGTAACATAAATAAGTGCAAATTCAATTAACTTGTGAATTAATAAAATTGTTTTCTAATCTTAATTGTTAAACATACACTTTCAATATCTTACCAAATAAACCACATCCTTGTCTTTTCTTTCCCCTTGAATCTTGATTGTACTAATCCTTGTTGTGTGTCTGAATGAAATATTAGAAATCTCCAAAATGGTGATGTTGTAACTTTTGTAAATCCCATAACCACTCTATTGAAATCTTGGTAAGTATAAGGCTCAATATCATATCCAATGTTTTGGATATTATAACCATGAGAGATATCCACAATAACTAGGGAATATTCTTTTTTAGGAACAATATTTCCAAGTTGTTCACAATCACCTAATATCACTTTATATTGAATAGTGTTGAGCCCATTCCAATTTAAGTGATCAAGGGTGTCATCAAGTTGAACATTTTGAACATGTCTCCTTCTTTCTCTTTCAAACTTGGATTTTCGAACAAAACTTTTGAAAGTTTCAGGTACTCCATCTACATTCTTCTTTGGCATATTTAATGAAACAAACAAACATATAGTTATACATCTATAACTATTAAAATAGAAATAAATTAACTTACAAACAAATAATATGAATGTAATAAATCAACATACCTTTTTTAATGCAACAAAAAATTGTTTCAATACCGCTAAAGAGTTTGAATCTGGATAGTTGAGTTTAACATCATATCAACTTTCTTCATTCAACATATTGACTATTTTCTCTTGTATTTTCATATACACCTTGTGACTAAATAAAACAAAAATAATGTTAAAATGATATGTTAAACTAAAAAAAAAAAATCTTATCCTAACATAAATAAAAAATAACTCAACAAACTTACTTTTTAAATTCATCACACATTTCTTCCATTGACAATTCTCCTGATCTAACATGTGATAATATAGTTATGATAAGTTTATCATCCTTCACTCTTTGTATTGATCTCCAAGGTGTTATATTCATATCATCTGGAATCTTTTTTATGTCAGGACTTATCTTACTTGTGCCAAATATCAATGGTTTAGCCTTCTTAACTCTCTGATTTTTTATACTAATATTTTCCCATAGGGTGAATATCTCATCTATCAAATCTCAAACCTGTCCAGTTCTAAATCCCAATTGAAAATAACTATCCACAACTCTAAATATATCACTTCCTTTGCGATTTTTTTCTTTTGTATTTTTATTATCAAGTGGGAATCCTATTTCCATTCAACATTGCTCTTGAAACTTAACATCAACATTTGATCTCTCCCCACGACATATTTCAGAAAATTCATTATGGATAAATCTCACCCTTTGAAAGAAATTCATAGACATTTTGTACTCATTGTCTGTGTTATGATCCCATGCCAGTAATTTTTCTTCTGAATCTGTTAAATTGACATAAATTATCCATTGATTGTCTCAAAAAGAGAATTATTGGGATATTCTTTCATCAATTCTCTTCTAGCCTCTGCAGAATGATTTCCTCCAATCACATAATATTTGTAGTCAAAACATTTTGATATATCAAATTCTTCCCTTGTAGGAAGTTCCATTGGGTCAACAAGAACTAGGTATTCAACCACATGTGCATATGGATTGTACCTAATCAATGGTTTCAAATTTTGAATATGAAAGTGATGCGGTTTTCTAATTAGATATTTTTCTTTCCCTTCTGTGGGTTTATAAAGTTGTTTCACATTCAATTGAAATGTGTTGCCATCATCAACTAAGTTTGTTTTCCTCATTCTATTTCGAATGACAATTTGTGTTGTTTACATAATACCATCCTCAAATCAACACCTAGTATTATTATTTCTCTGCTACCTTCAAGACTTTCACTATAATACTCTGAGCTAATGATGGCTTCTTGAACATTATCAACATTTTTTTCTTCCTCTTATGATTTAAATGTGTTTCATATAAATCAATGATTACTTCATAATCAATAGGAATAGACTCATCTTCAACCATCACTCTTTTGCATTTATATTATTTATTCTTTTTGCGAGAAGGAGTGATAACCTCATTGGGATGAATCTCAAAAAAATCTTCATTTGGAGTTTCCTCATTTTCTAATGTAACCCTTTTAAGATTTATAGAATGAGGATTTTTCTTTCTTCTTTAATGTTCTTCTCTATCTACTCTTGCAGGTTCAACCTCCATTATTTTTTCTTTCTTTTTCCTTCCTTCTTGTGTCTTTTCAATATGAAAAGTGTTGATGACATCCATGATATTATTCTCTATAGAGTAAATACCCACTAACATATGTGAAATTCGTTCAACAAAATCCTGTAAAAATAAAATATAACATTTTCATGTTAAATAGAATTAAAACATTACTATGATACTAAAAATAATAAACAACACAAAAAATAGAAATAAAAAACTTACATTGACTTTCTCAATGTCATCAATGATGGATGCACATAATTCTGAAAAACATTCATTCTTGTTATAATTGTTTAATTTGAAACAATATCTAAAATTGATATAAGTTATTCCTTGTTTGACAAGTGCGTAAACAATATCTGTGGCTGGCACCAAACATATATCTCGTAACAAGCCAAGTGCATGATAATTTCCTTGCACATGTTCTGATTCGACACAATACACATAATAATAATCATAATAATTTATTTTTAAGGTCATGTCGAAGCCAGACACCAAATTGGTGTATGAGACCCCCTCCGCCCAACGATTTTACTGGTAAAGTCTACGGAGGTATACATTCCCTACGCCCCTCTAGATTTGAACATGTGAACTCTTAGAAGGAAACACATGTTCTTAACCATTAGGCCCACTCAAGCTGTATATATATGATCTCCATTGTTTCCTTGCTTGTCTTTAACAAACCAATAATATTCTAGTTTGTTTTCACCTTCCACGTATTTTCACTTTCTAACATTCTTCATTTCCTTTGATAGCTGAGGTTTTATGTATCATTTTGTTTCCTAAAATTCATGGAGGTTCCATTTGCATTTTTGGATGCCATTATTGTAGGTCGTGATCCAAATATATTTATTGATAATCTCTTTCCTGTCATTTTCCTATATTAAGAAAAAAAAAAAATTAGGCCTTTTACATTATAATAAACCAAAAAAAAACATTGAATATAAAAACTATTTTAAAAAAAATTAAATTTTTTTGACCCATATTTAAAAAATTTTGACCCATGGAATTATTGGGCTTATTCCAGGACCATGCCTTGGTTGTGGGGGGATGGGGCGATGCTTGACATCGCCCCAACCCCCACGGAAAAGCCCCAGACATTTCCAAGTAACCACCATGGGCCAAAACTAAAAATATTCAAGTAAAAAACAATAAAAAAACTAAATGTTTTTACAAAACTATACCTAAATTTGACTTTTTTTCTTTTCAAAAAATATTAAGGACTTTGTTAAATGTTTTTGAAAAAAGTTGGGTATTTTTTAGAAAACATCTAAACTAACCTCTGAAATGCTAGATTATTCTCGGATGTCTTCTCATTGTTTCTCCCTTGTAGCTTGCTCCAAATCCTTTAACAAATATTTCCCAAGATATCATACAATGTAAAAAGATAAAACAAGACGGTATATATATAACATGGATGATATAAATTACTGTTAGTATAACGAATGTAGGATGCAAAAAAATTAGGTATATTGTCTACATATATACCTAAAATTATATGAATCATCAATATATTTAATAAATGTGAGATAAATAAATAAAAATGATAAATATTGTATTTAACATGTAAATAACAAAATAAAAGAGTAAAAGA
>ML777159.1:1556906-1569756 GCA_009831015.1 Picea engelmannii
TGGACAGTTTATTTCCATAGTTATACAAAGAATTACAAACAATTTACATAGTTATACACAGAATTATTTCCATAGTTTACAAAGAATTATACACAGTTTACAAGGTTTGTTGATGGTAGACAAGCCATGAAGACTTTTTGATGCAGGAGCATTCCCATCTCACCAAGCGAGTCAGCGCGTGGAGAAAGAAAAGACAGCTGGATGATGCCAGCACCAAAATTTTGAATCACCTTGATATCTGTTGCGCCTCCATTTGAATGAAAGCATTCATCATAAAGCATACTTGCACATTGTAAATGGACTTTGAGTAGATAAGCTCTCGTCCTTAGATAGCAGAGGTACTTCTTAGATTTAGTGCAGGTAGATAAGATTTAGATTTAGTGCAGGTAGATAAGATAATTAAGTCTAGATTAGACGGTTTTGGACTTCGAGAGGGAAAACGGAGTATAGACACCCTCCTTTGTATAATTGAGGGGATTATTATTCAACATTAGCAGGGAGGAGCAAGAAGAGAAGCGCAGAGAGCTTGTGAAGAATCCCCATGTATAGATATTGAATTAATAGAAAGCTTTGATTCAATTTCATGGCGGTGATTATTCTCTGTGTGTTGTTGATATTATGTTGTTGCATATTTGCTTCTTGTTTTTCCTATTGTCTATATGCGGCATATGTGATTGCCTGGAAGGTTCGAAATCTGAGGGAATGAGAGAATGAGTTTAAATCATTTTTCTGTTTAAGCTGGGAGATTCCTGCATAGAGTGCAGTGGGATACCTCCGCATAAAGTGCGTGAGGAGGCTTAACAGTTAACCTCTCATCTTTGTTTGCTCAAAAGTCATGCTGAGCTATTCGAACCGTACAGGTGAAGTGCAGGTCGAGTTAAAGTCTCAGAATCAAGCCTGGGAAGAGAAGAACAGGAGGGTCGTGGTTAAATTCCATGGATATGTTTATTTTCTGTGTGTTGTTGGCTTTATGCCTTTACATATTTGCTTCCTGTTACTTACTTCTTTCATATGATGCTTATGTGATCTTATGGAAGAATTGAGTTCAGAGTGGTTCTGAGTGAAAAGTCGGTGAAAGCTCAGGAGGGAGAGTTCCTAGCTAGTATTGTGGAACAGACCCAGGTGAAGCCCGAACGGGAGAAGTTTCGGAGCGAAGGACTCTTCAAAAGGAAGAGAATCGATGACTTGAACTCCTGGGAAGGAGTTAACCTGCAAGCGCAAGTAGAACCTGGTTGCTATCGCACATCGACATATTGGGGTTGGCGAGTGCAAGAGTTGCATGCACGTCGATATCGCGGGGAGTGAGTTCCAGTTTCCGAGGAAACGCTGACTTTCGGAGGAACACGTGGCACGTGTCTCAGGACGTCGGGTCTCGAGAGTTGAAGGGAAAGCAATTGGTCTCATAGGTCGCGAACTCGCGAGGGGGCGAGACAGCGATACTCGGGTATCGACGACTCGGACCTCGGAAGTCGAAGTGAAGTTACTTGGACTCGTGGGAAGCGAAGCTGCGAGATCGGGAGATCGTGAGTCTCGGTATCTCGACACGTCGGGTATGGGGAGTTGGAATCTTGAGTGGTTGGGAGCACGAAAGGTGAATTCCCGATCCCCGAAGTAGAGAAGAAGAGAACAGGGAGGAGTGAACTGTGGGTGTAGAGAATCCGATAGGAAGGGAGGAGAACCGTTGAGCTCTTCGGGCCCGTGGAAAGCGAAGGTCCTGGTAAAAGCGACTGTTCCATCGAGGGAAAGAGGGGTTGCGTCAGAGTGGTATCAGAGCAGGTTAAGGAGTTCTCTTTGTTCTGGTAGCAGAGAGAAGCAGGTTCCATAATGCTTCCCAGGAGAGAAAGGCAGTCACCGGATCATGAGGATAGGGATGCCCGAAGAAGGGGTAGGCCGGCAGGGAACCCAGAGATAGAGAGACAGATGCGAGATCTCCGAGCAAGGCTCGAGGAGATGGAAACTGCGCAGAGACATGGAGTCGACGTAGGAGGGTTCAACGATTATGAATTTGAAGAGGAAGCTGGACATGCCGAAGAAGAGGTCACGGCAGAAGATGCATCAACGGAAAGGCTGATTAGAGCCATTTAGAGGATGAGCTCGAAGACGAAGATGGACATTCCCGTCTATGAGGGAAGTCTAAATGCAGAGGAATTGCTGGATTGGATCTGAGCATTGGATACCTACTTCGATTACGAAGATATCGAAGAAGAAAAGAAAATAAGGCATGCTGTTACCAAGCTGAAGGGACATGCAACCTTATGGTGGGACGAGCTGCAGGCGGACAGACGTTCCAAAGGAAAACAGAAGATCAAAAGCTGGGATCGGATGATCGCCAAGATGAAGGCGAAGTTCATTCTGAGGGATTACCAGATCACTCTGTTCAGGAGTATGCAGAACCTGAGACAGAAGCTGATGATGGTGAAAGAATACACCGAAGAATTCTATAGGCTCAACATTCGAGCTGGTCACTGAGAGAGTGATGATGAAAAGGTGGTGAGGTATCTGAATGGGTTGAGGTATGACATTCAGGATGAACTGAGCATGGTTACCATCCGAACAGTCGAGGATGCATACCAGATGGCTCTAAAATCTGAAGAGAAGCTGAGCCACAAGCAGGGACAGTGAGGGCAGGGCAAAAGCCAGCCCAGAGGCAAGACAGTTGCCCAAGAGAAAACACAGAAGCCCAAGGAGGATTGGAGGAGACCTCAGGGAAAAGCTGAAAGAGGTGGTACCTCACAGCAGAGGTAGAAAAATGCGGAGCCGAGAAGGCAGTCAGAAGATCAACAAGGAGGATATGCTGACGCCAACACGTTCCCTCGTACCCGAGGTAGAGGACAAGGTCGAGGGGGAATTATCACATGTTTCACGTGTGGCAAAGATGGACACAAAGCCGTTGACTGTCCGGACAGGAAAATGGACAGAGGAAAAACTCACATCGCTGAGGCGCAGAAGCGTGATGTTGAGAGTGAAGATGCAGACAACGAAAGATTGCTTGGGATGCATAAAATCCTTTTGAAGCCTGAGAAGGAGGTGGAGAGCGTAGTGCAGAGGAACAGACTATTCAGAACGGCTTGTACAACCAAGGACAGGAAATGCAAAGTCATAATCGACAGTGGGAGCACTGATAATCTCGTTTCGACTGATATGGTGGAGAAATTGGAGCTAGAGACAACTAAGCACCCGAGCCCGTATAAAGTCTCGTGGTTACAGAAAGGACACCGGGTAAGTGTCACTAAAAAATGCTTAGTTAAGTTTAAAATTGGAAATTATCATGATTAGATTATGTGTGATGTTATTCCCATGGACGTATGTCACATATTGTTGGGGAGACCATGGCAATATGATTGGAATGTTGTTCATGACGGGAGGATGAACACCTACACCTTGGAGAAGGATGGGAGAATCCATAAACTGCTACCGATGAAAGATAAGGAAAAAAAGCCAGAAGTTAGCAGCACGATACTTCTCATGAGTGGGAAGGAACTTCTCACGGAGTTGGAGAAGAATGAAGATCCACAGTTCTTTGTTGTCAGGAAGCTGAGAATTGTCCTGACAAGCACAAGAGTGGACGACTTGCCAGAAGAGATTCAGGAACTACTTGAAGAGTTTGCTGACATCATCGTGGACGAACTACCTCGTTCGTTACCACTAGTACAGAGTGTGAGTCATCACATTGACCTCATACCCGGAGCAAGCTTACCAAATAAGGCAGCGTACAGGTTGACACCTCAGGAGAATGAGGAGGTCAAGAGGCACGTACAAGATCTGTTGGACAAAGGACTAGTGAGGGAAAGTCTTAGTCCGTGTGCTGTTTCGACAGTCCTAAGCCCGAAGAAGGATGGAGGCTGGAGGATGTGTACAGACTCCAGGGCGATAAATAAGATCACCATCAGATACAGGTTTCCACTGCCGAGAATGGATGACTTGATGGATTGCCTGAGTGGGGCAAACTACTTTTCCAAGATTGATCTTAAGAGCGGATATCATCAGATCTGGATGAGAGAGGGAGATGAATGGAATACGACAGTCAAGACAAATGAGGGTTTGTACGAATGGCTGGTCATGACGTTTGGGTTGACAAACGTGCCTAGCACTTTTATGCGGCTGATGAATGAAGTCCTGCGGGAATTCATTGGCAAATTTGTGGTCGTGTATTTGGACGACATACTAATATTTAGCAAGACCAAGGATGAACACCTGAGGCATTTGGCCATTGTGATGAGAAGATTACAGCAGGAGAAGCTGCTAATCAATTTGAAGAAGTGTTCCTTCATGCAGACATAACTCATTTATTTGGGCTTTGTAATCTCGGCAAATGAATTGAAGATGGATCCTGAGAAGGTTGAAGTGATCAGGAAGTGGCCATCGCCGAGAAATGTTTTTGAGGTAAGGATTTTTCATGGACTCGCTAGTTTCTACAGAAATTTCATTCGAAATTTCAGTAGAATTAGCACTGCGATGATGGATACGGTGAAAAAGCGACATAAATTTTTTCAATGGACAACAGAGGCTGAAAAAAGCTTCAATCTGTTGAAGCGAAAGATAACAGAGCAGCCAGTGTTAGTGTTGCCTGATTTTCAGAAGACCTTCCAGGTGAAGTGTGACGCCAGTGGATATGTTGTTGGAGGGGTCCTGAGTCAAGATGATAGGCCTGTGGCGTACTATAGCGAGAAGCTGGATGATGCGAAGCTGAAATACTCCACGTACGATAAGGAATTCTATGCCATCATACAGGCACTGAAAAAGTGGAGGCATTACTTGATACCCAAAGAATTTGTGCTGTACAGTGATAATCATGCATTGCAGTTCGTGAGTCAGTAGGAGAAGCTGAATCAGAAGCATGCAAAGTGGGTGGAATACATGCAGAATTTTACATTTGTGATAAAGCACATTTAGGGGACTGCTAACAACGTAGCTGACGCCTTGAGCAGAAAATGTTTATTGCTGCAGGAATTCAGGGTCAAGACTTTGGGTTTTGAGAATATGAAAGATATGTATGCAGGTGACGCAGACTTTGGAGAGGCATACGAGGCAGTCGAGAACCCAGTTCTCAGGGATAGGAGTCCTTGGATTGACTACCTGATCCAGGATGGATTTCTGTTCAAAGGCAATCAACTGTGCATTCTGAATTGCTCTATGAGGGAGAATTTAGTGAAGGAGAAACACAGCGGAGGTCTAGCAGGTCATTTTGGACATGACAAGACATTTTCCAAGCTAAGAGAATCTTATTATTGGCCTGGCATGCGCACTGATGTAAAACAATTTGTTGACAGGTGCCGAATATGTCAACACGCGAAGGGTCGAAAACAAAATGCTAGGTTATATCAGCCATTGCCCATACCCGAAAGGCCATGGGAAGCCATTAGCATGGACTTTGTGTTGGGTTTACCGAGAACACAATAGGGAGTTGATTCCATCTTTGTGGTGGTGGACAGGTTCTCGAAAATGGCACATTTTATCTCGTGTCATAAGACCAACGATGCTACCCACATCGCGAATTTATTTTTCAAAGAGATTGTCCGATTGCATGGATTGCCGAGAAGCATAGTCTCGGATCAGGATACCAAGTTCATAGGTCACTTTTGGAGGACGCTATGGAAGAAGCTAGGGACTGAATTGGCATTCATTTCTTCTTACCATCCGCAGACAGATGGGCAAACCGAAGTAGTCAACAGAATCTTGGGGAATCTGTTGAGAAGCCTGGTGACCGAGCATCACAGAAGTTGGGATCAGATCCTACCATAGGCAGAGTTTGCATACAACGATTCTATGAATCAGAGTACAGGTAAGAGCCCATTTCAAATTTTGTATGGGACACAGCCGTGAGGAGTATCTGAACTCAGGGAGCCAGAGCAGGCTGAAACTAGCAGGGCGAGAGCTGAAGAGTTCACTGAGGCGATGCAAGAACTTCATGCAGAGGTGAAGCAGCGGCTGCAGAAGTCCAACCAAGAGTATAAGCGCAGAGCCGATCAGAGGAAGAGGCAAATTCATTTTGAAATTTGGGACGTGGTTCTGGCGCACCTGAGAAAAGAAAGGTTTCCGAGGGGAACATACAATAAACTCAAGATGAAGAAAATCGGGCCATGCAGAGTCCTGAGAAAGTTTGGGGAGAATGCGTATGAGCTTGAATTGCCAGAAGGCATCGGAATATATCCGATTTTCAATATTTCGGACTTATACCCATACAAGGCTGATAAAGCAAGCACTGGAATGAAGGAACCAGTGATCCAGTGGCAGAAACAGTTGCCGGTTGCAGAAAAACCTCAGATGGAATGCATACTGGATAAGAGAATGGGCAGGAAGACCAGTAGGAAGAAATATTTTGAATACCTAGTAAAATGGAAAAATCACCCAGCGGAGGATGCCAGCTGGGAGGATGAGGAAGTCATACAGAAACATGGTCACGGTGTACAGGAGCTCATGGACAGGAGCCCATGAAATTTTCTGAGCCGAGGAGTATGATGCAGGAGCATTCCCACCTCACCAAGCGAGTCAGCGCGTGGAGAAAGAAAAGACAGCTGGATGACGCCAGCACCAAAATTTTGAATCACCTTGATATCTGTTGCGCCACCATTTGAATGAAAGAATTCATCATAAAGCGTACTTGCACATTGTAAATGGACTTTGAGCAGATAATCTCTCGTCCTTAGATAGCAGAGGTACTTCTTAGATTTAGTGCAGGTAGATAAGATAATTAAGTCTAGATTAGACGGTTTTGGACTTCGAGAGGGAAAATGGAGTATAGACACCCTCCTTTGTATAATTGAGGGGATTATTATTCAGCATTAGTAGGAGGAGCAAGAAGAGAAGCGCGGAGAGCTTGTGAAGAATCCCCATGTACAGATATTGAATTAATAGAAAGCTTTGATTCAATTTCATGGTGGTGATTATTCTCTGTGTGTTGTTGATATTATGCTGTTGCATATTTGCTTCTTGTTTTGCCTATTGTCTATATGCTGCATATGTGATTGCCTAGAAGGTTCAAAATCTGAGGGAATGAGAGAATGATTTTAAATCATTTTTCTGTTTAAGCTGGGAGATTCCTGCATAGAGTGCAGTGGGATACCTCCGCATAAAGTGCGTGAGGAGGCTTAACAATTAACCTCTCATCTTTGTTTGCTCAAAAGTCGTGCTGAGCTATTCGAACCGTGCAGGTGAAGTGCAGGTCGAGTTAAAGTCTCAGAATCAAGCCTGGGAAGAGAAGAACAGGAGGGCCGTGGTTAAATTCCATGGATATGTTTATTTTCTGTGTGTTGTTGGCTTTATGCCTTTTCATATTTGCTTCCTGTTACTTACTTCTTTCATATGCTGCTTATGTGATATTATGGAAGAATTGAGTTCAGAGTGGTTCCGAGTGAAAAGTCGGTGAAAGCTTAGGAGGGAGAGTTCCTAGCTAGTATTGTGGAACAGACCCAGGTGAAGCCCGAATGGGAGAAGTTTCGGAACGAAGGACTCTTCAAAAGGAAGAGAATCGACGACTTGAACTCCTGGGAAGGAGTTAACTTGCAAGTGCAAGTAGAACCTGGTTGCTATCGCACATCGGCATATCGGGGTTGGCGAGTGCAAGAGTTGCATGCACGTCGATATCGCGGGGAGTGAGTTCCAGTTTCTGAGGAAACGCTGACTTTCGGAGGAACACATGGCACGTGTCTCGGGACGTCAGGTCTCGGGAGTTGAAGGGCAAGCAATTGGTCTCATAGGTCGCGAAATCGCGAGGGGGCGAGATAGAGATACTCGGGTATCGGCGACTCGGACCTCGGAAGTCGAAGTGAAATTACTTGGACTCGTGGGAAGCGAAGCTGCGAGATTGCGAGATCGTGAGTCTCGGTATCTCGACACGTCGGGTATGGGGAGTTGGAATCCCAAGTGGTTGGGAGCACGAAAGGCGAAGTCCCGATCCCTGAAGTAGAGAAGAAGAGAACAGGGAGGAGTGAACTGTGGGTGTAGAGAATCCGATAGGAAGGGAGGAGAACTCTTCCTTCCCTCTTTAAATTCTTCAGGAAATTATTTTGGGAAACGTTCAATATTGTTTGGAGAACTTTCATCAACACAACCCAATGACCAACAACAACATACAAGTCAACACCCAAGCGCTATTGCCAAACACACAGGGATAGCCTTACGCTCACTTTGTTATTTTGGGACAGGTTCTGGAATAAACAGATGCTCAAAACCTATTGTCAAGAAAACAAATTAAACCACAACACTAAAATCTCATAGGGACTGGACCAGATGTTTAAATAAGTTCAAAAAAAAAACCCCGTGCCACAGTTTCTTCCAGGATTCATGCCTCATGACAAATACGCAGATAGATTCAGTCATGGCGAGCAGAGGTTTGAGCGTCATTATGGCCAGTGAAAAATTTGCATTTCTTGCAACAACCGCTATTTGCAAACCTCGCTCATGGCAGTGTCGTCTTCAGCACAATTCATGCGTTTTCAGGGCTTCGTATTCCCCAAGATTGAGCCCAAATTCGCCAGATTTGGTGCAGTGGATTAGAGACGAGGGGGGATTCATCCACGAGGGTTTGAAGCTAGAAAATGAAAGCTTTACAGGCTTAGTACTGGTATCTTCGACCCCTATATCCTCCGATACAGAGATAATATCGCTGTCGCACCATATTCCCTTGTCTCTGTCGCTTGTCGGCGCACCCTTTGATCAAACCGCCTTCCCTGTAAAATCATTTTATAATAGACAACGTAGTTAGTTCTAACTCATGAAGAATAAAAAGGTCAGCAGAGAATTTGACCCCACGACCTCCTGCAACTAATTCAAACCTTCACGCAATGTGCCATACATGTCAAATATCAATGTTGCAACTCGTGAAGCATACAGAGTGGTAGGAAGGAGATCGACCCGAGTATTTCTATTCATTCCTACAAGTGTATATAGTTTCCAGTGGCCATTCATGTAGAGAACGATCTTTTTCTCCGGTTCCTGACCCAAGAGATAACTGTCCAATGAATTAGTGGCACAAATATGGAAATCTAGAGAGTGCAATTTGCAGGGCATCAACAACATCACAGCCAGGTGTTGAATCTATTGATCTAGCACCAATAGTAATAGTATATCTAGCAGATCTAGTTCCAGGCATAGACGTATAGCCTCCTATATATTATTCATAGCCAGTAGCTTAAGTTCCAGTTCTAGGTCTAACAACATGAGTTAAAGGTCCACTAGCAGCAGATACAGAGCCATAGCCTACAACAGTAGAATCCGTGAAGGAAAATGAAAAATGAAACCCCAATTAAAACAGTCAACTAAGATACAGGTCTGCAACAACCTGACAATTTGGAGACGCATTCTTGGACAGTTTCCTTGGCGTCCTTTGCGATCTTGGCGTTCGCAGGAACTGCCTTCTTCATGACTCGGCTACTATGAATGCTGAATAAAAAAAAAATGTAATTCAAACATGGCTATTTTGACAACAAATTTATTAAACTGCAGAAGTGTTTCTGTACATATTCGAGTATGAATCTTAAACCCTAACTACCAAATCCCGCCAATAAAGTTCACGCGTGCAGTGGAAGCTCAGAAAAGTGATGGTGTTGAGCTGCTTGAATTAAAAAAAAGCTTACTGTTGAACAAGTAAGGGAATGCCAGGGCCAACCTGCAAAAATGCGGAACCTTATGTTTTTCCATGAGTTGAAAGCAAAGCACATTAAAAAGATTAAGTCTAAGACATATCACCGCCTGTTAAAGAAGAAAAGGGTAAAAGCAGGTTTAGGTGAAATACCTAATGATCCTGAAGTTGCAAAGGAATATGCCATGAAGCAGGAGTTCGATCGTGCATAGGAACGAATGACTTTGAAGCATAAAAATACATCAAAATGGGCAAAGAAAGTATTAAAACGTGCACTGGAGAAACATGACGAGGGAACTCGAGCAGCCATAGCTGAGCAACTACATTGGAATACTCTGTTGAGTAGAAAGGTTCATTCTGTGAATGAGAGTAGTAGCAACGATACACCAGCGCCAAGAGCAGAGAAAAGAGGCGAGAGGCGGAAGTGAGGCAGTGTTAGGATTAAGACGAGCTTAGGTGTTTGAGATTGAGAGCCTGAGGCCGGGCACGTGGGCCTCATGCCGAGCCCGACCTTAAAGGATGCCAGATAATGCTTTTTTATTTAATAATTGAATTTTCATTCCGAATAATCAAATTCCTTTTTTATTTATTTATTTAAATCTTAATTTTATAATTTAAAGTTACACTAGCGTATTTATTTAAAAAAAAAAAGAATAAATAATAAATAATTAATAAATTAATTAATAAATAGTTAAGTTCGAATAAAATAAGGCTAAGTATAAATTTAAATGGAGTCCGTGAGATTTGAACCCCGAACCTCCCCACTGGTCAAGTCTTTACAATGGCCACCCTACCAACGCGCCATGCATTGTTTCTTTTACAATTAATTTCATATTTAAATACTTTAAGTGTCATACCCAAGACCACATGCCAAGCTATCAAGCGCCTTTTTGAGTCATACAGGTCACATGCCAAGCTATCAAGTGCCAAAGACATAAATAGAGGAGCCCACAAAGGGGACGTATGTTCTCAACGCGGCGTCTTAAGAAGAACACTAACGCCGAAGGATACATAGCACGGGTGAACGTCGAAACATGGCTAGTAGTTGTAGATGATTATTCAGTTGCAGCAGTTTAACCCTATTTAATGATTAAACGTGGTAATTATATAACCTTACAGTAATTTTTTTTTATGTGATAGGTAAATGTTAAAAAGTAAACATGTTAACAGACGCTGTGATAAATTCAAGAAAGTTATGAACGATAAATGCGACCCATTGATTTTGGAGGACGATTAAGAATATGCCATCATCTTCAATGCGTAGCCATCAGATAAGGGTTTAAGGTTAAGTAAGATTTTAAAAGATCATTGATTGTGCCATTGTCAATAGGTGTATGCATATCGGTGTAAATTAATAAACATAAGGTCAGGAGTCATTTTTAATCAAGTTGTAAGCGTAAATTAAAAGGGCTCAGACTAGGACAAGCGGGAAGGAGGCGACATATGCATTAGGAGCGTAAGCCTAGGAAGTGGCGAGTAAGGCGCAAAGCTAGCGTAGCCACAGGACAAAGGAACCAATATTTATTTTCGTAGGGATGAAGAAACGAAGCTTAGATGCTTAAACCTAACCCTAACCTAKCCAATCCCCTAATGGAGTAACGTCTGTTTACAGACAAGTAAAGAAAACTTACACCTAACCCTATTTCTAGTTTGAGTAGCACCAATTTAAAACATCCTGGAACTCACCCTGACAACTTTGGTTGATGCAGGTCAAAGCACACAGGATGGTCAGGACTCGAGGGAGTCGAGGCAGGGGAGCATCCTCGCAAGCGCCTCCAACACCACCAGTGCCACCACCACCATCGCCCGAATTATCCCTCATACTGCGCTCATTGGAATCCATCAACGAGACTTTAAAGGGGCGACAACCAGCAGGGATTGAAGTGGAACCCCCACCGTTTGGAATGGGTAATCCAGAAGCATCAAGGGATTTAGGGGGAGGAACTCCACCTGAAGACATCACGCGAGAGTTGCAGAAGATCAAACTTCCAGAGTTTGTCGGAGGTCGCGCCAGTGAATGCACGAAAGCATGGTTGGAAGGCATGACTAGGTGTTTTACCCTAAGAGACTATGCGTCCAACTCAAAGGCAAAGATCGCCATTTTTCAGTTAAGGGACAACACCCTGAACTGGTGGGATAACCTGGAAAGACAACTGCACCTTACCCCAGACACGATATCTTAGGAACTTTTCGAGGAAAGGTTCAGGAGGAAATATCTACCAACGTACTACGAGGAGCAACAGGTTGGGGCATTTCATGCCTTACTATAGGGAAACAAAACAATAGAAGAATACGAGATTAGGTTTATGGAACTGGTCAAATATGTGTCGTATATGGATAGTGACCAATGACAGGAAGAGTGCTTCATCTATGGATTGAACCCTAGGATAAGAGCTATGGTGAGGATGTGGAAGTCGTCTTCAGTAGCGGAGGTGGTGGAAAGTGCGCGTTACGTGGAAGAACATATGAACTTGACTGGGGGTGCAAGACCGACATTTCCGAAGTGCCCGGGATTCGTAGGAAAGGCCTCGAGGACATTTCCTAGGGGAGGGGGCTCAAGGCCACTGCCATATGGTAACAGATTTGCGCCAAGGACAGAAGCTGCAGGGATTTCAATGGCAGTGAGTGCAACACCTCAATCATCGCCAGCAATGCAGCCAGGTCCAGTGGGACAAGTATAGTCCAGGATCTGCTACTTGGGAAGACACCGAGACACTACCACAAGACTATCCCTCACTATTTTGACCACCTCGAGAACATGTTTCTCGAAGGTGGGGTGTATGTAACACCACCTTTTGACTTAGACAACCAGGATCACCTGAGGCATATATACTTTATTTACTAAGTCACAGTGAAACTATTAAGTGATACTCTTAAACTTTAAAATTTATGAACTTTTATGAATGTTTAAATGTTATTGATGATGATGTATATGAGGCGATCTACTACGTGCATGTAAGTTTTGTGAATGGTCAAATGTTATTTAATGATGATGTATGTAATGCGATCTATTATGTGAATGTAAACTTTACAAATGTTTAAATGTTATTGATGATGATGTATATGCTGCGACACATTGTGAGAATGTGAATTGAATGAATGTTTAAATGCTATTAGGATAATGTTAGATATGATGCAATCTATTTTGGGTAAATGATAATCTTGTGAATGGGTGTTGAAATTGAATTATGGGATATTATGAGATCTATTTCTAATTGGAAAACTTTGATGTTAACTTATCGGTACAGGGATACCAAATTGAAATGATGC
>ML777160.1:0-12200 GCA_009831015.1 Picea engelmannii
ACTGAAGGTGAAACTTCTTCCCATTCCTTTCAACCCCATCACTTTCAACGGGACATACGCCTTCTGCGGGTGGATGTAACCAAATTTGATGGCTTGGACCCCACTGGTTGGGTCACCCAAATGGAACATTATTTCTCTCTCTAAAACATTACAGATGACTTGGCCAGACTCCGGTATGGTGTTCTCCATTTAGATCAAGAACTTTGGCAATGGTGGCAATGGAGAAAAACTTCCTGTCAAGGGTATATTGCTTGGACCCAATTTGTGCATGGGCTTTATGAATGCTTTGACACTGACACCAACCATTTGGGCCGTTTGAAAAAATTGAAGCAATCATGCATAGTAGAAGACTTCATAGCTGCATTTGAGTGACTGGCTTTTCGAATAGAGGGTATGACTGATGATTTCTTTCGAGAGTGTTTTATTAGTGGCCTCAAGGAGGAGATTCATGCCCATGTCCTCATGGCTCGACCTACGACTTGGGTGGAGGATACCAAAAAAGCTAAAGAAGCAAAACAAATTGTTTCCTCTCAAAATCGTAAGCCTTCCTTTATCCCTCACCCTAAACCAATAAACCCCACTACTCCCTCCGCCCCATTAAAAATCCAAAAATTGACCAGGGATGAAATGGCTGAACGCCAACTCAAAGGCCTCTGTTATAATTGTGATGACAAATATTTCCCAGGCCACAAATGTAAGGAACAAAATCTTTTTATGGCCATCTCTGAGGATATTCTGGAAGAGGATGTTGACACTCCCCTTGTGCCTGAGTCACCAGAAATCACTGACATAAACCCTCCCTCCGACCCTCCCGAAGTGGAACCAATCATTTCCCTCAATGCTCTCACCGGATTCTCTACCCCCCAAACCCTCAAGTTAATTGGTTACATCAAGCACCAAAAGGTCATCATTCTGGTTGATAGTGGCAACACCCACAATTTTATTCATCGCCGCATTGCCCAAGAAACCCATTGCTACATCCATGATATCAACAATTTCCAAATCATGATTGCCAATGGTGGTTCTATAAAATGTGGCGGGCACTGTGAAAATGTGCGTCTCCAAATTGGTGACTACAACCTAAAATCCCATATGTTTGCTATTGACATGGGCGGTTGTGACATTGTGTTGGGTGCAGACTGGCTAAAGACTTTGGGTCCCATTCTCATGGATTTTCAGAACTTAACCATGCAATTCAACCAAGGAGGCCACCAATATAAATTTCAAGGCATCACTGCTGGTTCACCTGAGGTCATCATTTCTCATCGCATGGAAAAACTGCTCAAAAAAAGTCATTCTGGTGTCATTGCCCAACTCCACACCATACAAGCTACAGAGACCCCACCAGTGCCCCAAGACCTCCAAGCCCTCCTTTCTAAACATCAAATGGTATTTTCCACTCCCCAAGGACTCCCTCCTTCCCGCGATGTCCATGATCATTCCATTCCCCTTGTCCCAGGAAGCCTTCCCCCCAATATACGTCCATATCGCCACCCCTTTGCACAAAAAAATGAAATTGTAAAAATGGTCCAGGAACTCCTTATTGCCGGCGTCATTCATCCTAGTGCGAGCCCTTACTCCTCTCTGATCGTCATTGTACTGAAGAAAGAAGGTTCTTGGAGAATGTGTCCTAACTTCCATGCTCTCAACAAACTAACCATCAAAGACAAATTTTCCATTCCTGTCATTGATGACCTCCTGGATGAATTGAGTGGCACCCAATTCTTTACCAAACTTGATCTTCGCTCGGCCTATCACCAGATATGTATGAAAGAGTCCGACATTCCCAAGACTGCCTTGCACACTCACGAGGGCCACTATGAGTTTTTGGTCATGCCCTTTGGTTTGTGTAACGCCCCCTCCACCTTCCAGAGCCTCATGAACCATGTCTTCCGCCCTTTTTTCCGTCATTTTGTCTTAGTTTTCTTTGATGATATCCTCATCTATAGCAAAACCTGGACAAACCATCTTACTCATGTGGATCAAGTTCTCTGCCTACTCTCTCAACACGAACTTTCCCTGAAATAGTCCAAATGTGCTTTTGGTGCATCAGAAGTAGAATACTTGGGTCATCTGGTGGGAAAGGATGGTGTCAGGGTGGACCCAAAAAAGATTGAAGCTATGCAATACTGGCCACACCCAAAGAATCTCAAAAGCTTGCATGGATTTTTGGGCCTCACAGGGTATTATCGCAAGTTCGTTAAGAACTACAGAAAGATTGCAGCACCTCTCACAACTCTCCTCAAAAAGAACTCTTTCACTTGGACTCCAACAGCTGCTCAAGCTTTTCAAACCTTGAAGATGACCATGTGCACCACTCCGGTTCTGGCCCTTCCCGACTTCACAAAGACCTTTGTGTTGGAATGTGACACCTCAAAGAAAGGAATCAGCACTGTCCTTATGCAAGAGGGTTGACCTTTGGCCTTCACTAGCAAGCAACTGTCTGAAAAGAATCTGGGCAAACCCATTTATGAAAAAGAAATGTTGGCGATTCTGCATGCCGTTGAGTTGTGGCATCCGTATCTCTTGGGGCAATGCTTCCAAATTAAGACAGACCATCAAAGCCTCAAGTAATTTCTAGAACAACGCATTTCCTCCTAGGAACAACAAAAATGGGTGACTAATCTCTTTGGATATGATTATGAGATCATTTACAAGAAGGGCAAAGACAATGTCGTGGCGGATGCACTGTCCCTGAAATATGAAGATGAAGGATCCCTTTTTTCTCTTTCCTTCATTGTATCTGATTTGCTCCAAGCTGTGTGCCAGGAATGGCTTCAAGATCCCAAAAGTTTGCATCTGATCCAGCAACTGAAAAACAAGGCTCCGGCTCCCCTAGGGTACTCCTGGCTCCAAGATGAGCTTCGATACAAAGGACGCTTGTATTTAAGTAAACAATTCAAGCTCAAATCCACGGTGCTTTTTGAGCTTCATGCTACACCCACAGCGGGGCACTTAGGGTTCACCAAAACATATGACTGAGTCAAACGTTCTTTTTTCTGGGATGGTATGAAACAGGACATCCGTAATTTTATCGTTGAATGTGAGGTGTGTCAACGCAACAAGGGAGAAACAGTCAAATCTCTAGGCACCCTCCAACCGCTTCCAGTTCCCCCTGCTATTTGGAAGAATATCTCTATGGACTTTATTACAGGCTTACCCAAATCGGGGAATAAATCAGTCATAATTGTGGTGGTGGATCGCCTTTCCAAGTATGCTCATTTTTGCGCTCTTCCCCACCCATTTACTACATCCATGGTGGCTCAAATTTTCATGGACCAGGTCTTCAAGCTTCATGGCATGCCGCACTCTATTGTTTTTGATCGAGACCCAACTTTCACAAGCAATTTTTGGCAAGAGCTGTTTAAGCTACAAGGCACACAATTGCATCTCATCTCAGCTTATCATCCCTAGATGGATGGTCAAACGGAAGTTGTCAACAAGTGTTTGGAAACATATCTGAGGTTCTTTGCCTCGAAAAAACAACACCAGTGGGCTCAATGGTTACCCTTCGCCGAATGGTGGTACAACACTACATACCATACAACCACTCACATGACTCCTTTTGAAGTAGTATATGGACAGAAGCCACCTTCAGTTCTCTCATACTTACCGGGTACCTTGAAGGTCTAGGCGGTTGACCAAACACTTACAGTCCGAGAGGATATCCTTCGTACCCTTAAAGAGAACTTGGTCATGGAACATAATAGAATGAAGTAGCAAGCAGATCAAGGTCGCTCTGAACGTCAATTTGTAGAAGGGGATCAGGTGTTTCTGAGACTGCAACCATATAAGCAAACTTCCCTCAACGCCGAGCATTGTCAGAAACTAGCACCCAAATGTTATGGCCCTTACACAGTTCTCAAGCATGTGGGACAAGTCGCATATCAGTTAGCTCTGCCCAGTCAGTCGAAGCTACATCCTGTTTTTCATGTTTCATGCTTAAAGAAGGTGATTGGAACCAGGTGCTAAATTCAAACCAACCTTCCAAAGTTAGCTGAAGAAGGATCCATTTGGCTACATCCAGAAGCAGTTTTGGACCAGCGTGAGCGTTTCCTGCATCAGAGAACCATCAAGGAAGTGCTAGTACAGTGGAAAGATATGACTCCAGCAAATGCCACTTGGGAACCAGCTACCATTCTGCAGTAGTTTCCACATCTCAAGCCTTGAGGACAAGGCTGTTTGTAAGGGGGCAGACATGTTAAGGTCCTAACCCACACATAGGTAGATCAATGTATTCAGATGTAATAAAGGTCAATATTAATAATGCCTTTCAATAAAATAGAATAAGGCGGATGTAAGAAGACCTAATAGAAGCTTCCGCTTCTAGAAGGATGTTCCTCTAGATGCTTCTCTTAATAGACATGTTTAGTATAAATAAGGGTCGAGGGTATGAGAACCCTAGCTTGAATATTATTGTAACAGAGCGCTGGTCGATTGGAGGTTTCCCCCTCGAAGAGGCCTGTGAACATTGCTTTCTTAATCAAAGTTCTATTTCTATTGCTATTGTTATACCATTTTTGTGTATTGTGAAGATTACACCATATCTCGTCTGCACTATTATTATTTCGGGGTTTTGCACTTCGGGTTTTCTGGATTGGCGGGTGCAAGAGAACTTGCCAATAGGTATCTCAGGTACCGAAATACCGAAATACCCAATATTATCCATGCTAAGCCATTTTGACATTTCTCCTTTTGGGATTTCGCGTTATGTGAGAACAAGGGGTCGCGCTCCTAGGTTTCCCGGAAGCCGAGAACTCTGAGTCATCAGAATCTCTAAACATACTCCACTATTTCAGGGTTTTCTCCATCAAGATTTCGCTAATCAGGGTTTCAAGACTGGAAAATACATGAGGCCCTCACTTAGGTACCCTAGGTGCCAAAATACTGAAGTATAATAACTTCTCCACACTCTATCTTTTCAGGGATTCGCAAGTTGGGATTTCGGGACTTGCGAGTACAAGGGAAGCTTACCCTTGGGTTGTTCTGGGTATCAAAACACCCGAAATGATAAACCAAGTCACACTATGCCAATTCAAGATTCTGTGAGTCGGGGTTTCGTATATCAGAACCTCGTGATACAAGAGGTCGAAGATTCACACTCCTCGACTACCTGAATACTGAAAAGCCGATACACCCGCTCATCATACACTCGGCCAAATTCGGGGTTTTGCAGTTTGGGATTTCGCAACTAGTGGGTACGAGGGAACTTATCCTTGATTATCCCGGTTCCCAAAATGATGAACATCGATACTTACCCATGCTGGTCCAATTCAGGGTTTTCGCGAATTGGAGTCTCGTGATGTGCGCAGACAGGAGGCCTCACACCTAGATCTTCTGGGAGCCAAAACTCTGAAATACCAACTCTTGAACCTGCTCACCTATTTCGGGATTTCACCCATCGAAATTTTGCGGGTTGGGGTTTCGGCACTGGCGAGTACAAGGATCTCTCCCTTGGGTATTCCGGGTACCGAAATGATGAAATATCATAACTCATCCGAATGCTATCATTTCAGGACTTCTCAAGTCGGGGTTTCAGGACTTCCGAGTACAAGGAAACTCATACTTAGGTACCTCAGGTGCCGAAACACCGAAATGTTCTAACCCATCTACATGCTGTCATTTCGGGATTTCACGAATCAGGGTTTTGGGACTTGTGAGTACAAGGTAACTCACACTTAGGTACCCCAGGTGCCGAAACACCGAAATGTCCTAAGTCTAAGAGGACCATTTTCTCTCGTGTAGGGTTTTTTAGACTTACACCATAAAATCCTTCGGCAGATTCTTGGGTAAACTTTAACAAGGGTTTCCCTATGGGAAGATCTATTAAGGGCATTACTTGAGACAAATAAGGTAGTAAATTTCCTGAGAGCAGACTTCAATACTGAATCCGTTCAGCATATACATATATATAAATATAAATATATACCTAATTCATATGTGGTCTTTCCAATATAAGCATGCAGCCACCATTTCTGATCAAAACACCATACAGACAGTTTCATACTGAAATCATTCATAATTTCACAATGAGCATACATGTCAGAATATTTAAATTTAAGATATAAGATATAACACTTATCAGAAAAACACCAGGTGTGATGCAACTGCTGAGAGGGTGCTCATTTCCACCCAACCGTAGGCTCAACAACTCCAAATGGATTTACCACTGGCCACCCCCAAGCTAAACCACGATGCTGTGAGATTGAGTCTCTGTTCATCAGAGTACAAAGGTTACTCTCCTTCTTCTCTACTCATCAATCACTCTATATATTATTCAGAGTTCCTCCGATTTCTCCCCTCTTGCGATCCCTGTCATGACTGACTCCCTACCACACCTCTTTCCTTCCTTTTCTTTTTCCGGTGAGGTTGTGTGTGGCACGAACTTCCCCGTGGTGGTTAGGTCTAAGGCTTCCATGGATGGGCGGTTCATACCCATCCCTCATTAACTCATGAGGAGAATCTTCACCTACCAACCTGGCGAGTAATTCATTTCGGGGCCAACGAGCTGCTCTTGGTTCTCTGGGCCAGTGAAGACCAAATATGGTTTGGTTCAATGGAAGTTAACGCCACCATTCCAGGTGCCTTCCACCACCTTTCTTCAGCCATCATGGTCTCTTTGTCAACACATCCCCCTCTCAACAGTCCTATAACATATATTCATAACATTATTTACATTCATGGACCTTTTACTAAGGTCCATTCAAATCACACATTCACATCTTTGAGTTTTCCATAGTTCTTGGCCAGTATAGTTATTTTTACAGAATGGGGGAAATAGGGTGTTACAATTCCCTCCCCCTTAAAGGAACGTTGTCCTCGATGTTCTATCTATAAATATGACATGTATTCACAGAGGTAAACAAAATTGGATATGCCTGTTTCATGGAATCCTCCATTTCCCATGTAGCCTCATCTGGGCCAAAATGTCTCCACTGCACCTTGACCTGTGCAATGGTTCGGTTTTGGAGCGGGGTTTCCTTTCTGTCCAGTATGCATTGAGGTTCTGGTAGGAATTCTCCCTCCGGTTCCACCTCGATCACAGATTAGTCAATTATATGATTAGAATCATGTACATATTTCTTCAATAATGAAACATGGAAAAAATTATGTGCTTTTACCGTGGGAGGAAGTGCTAGCCTATAGGCTACAGGTCCCACTCTATCTAGAACTTAAAAGGGTCCACAATACCGAGGTGCCAACTTGGCACAAGCTTCCATTTTCAGAGAACTCTTTCTGGGCCTAACTCTGAGATATACATGGTCTCCCATCTTGAACTCTCTTGGGGTTCTCTTTTGGTCGACGTAGCTTTTCTGTCGGTCCTGAGCGACCTTCAGGTTTTTTTTTATCTGAGTCACTTGTTGTTCCATTTCTTTCAACATGTCAGGTCCAAAAGAAATTTTGTTTATGGGATTACTCCAGCTGACAGGAGTGTTGCATGGCCTACCATAGAGGACTTCGAAGATATTCATCTTTAAGTATTCTTGGTAGCCGTTGTTGTAGGTGAATTCCACCTGTGGTAGGTAGTCTTCCCACTTCTTGGGTTGATGCATTACATGCATTCTTAGCATGTCTTCTAGTATTTGGTTCACTCTTTCCGTCTGTCCATCGATTTGAGGGTGATAGGTGGTGCTAAATAGAAATTTGGTCTCTAAACCCGCCATTAGTGATTCCCAAAAGTTGGAAGTGAATTTTGTGTCTCTGTCAGACACGATCTCTTTCAGCATACCATGCAGTTTAAATATCTCCTTCAGGAATACGTTGGCGATGTCTATTGCCTTACAAGTTGACTTGTTAGGGATAAAGTGAGAGGACTTGCTCAATTTATCCACCACTACCATGATGGCGTCATTCTGTTTGGTCAAGGTTGGTAATCTGGTGATGAAATCCATGGAGATGGTTTCCCATTTCCATTCCAGGATTGGTAGAGGTTGTAATAATCCTGATGGGTGTCACTGTTCTACTTTTACCTATTGGCATTCTATGCATTTGGCTAGGTACTCAGCTATGTCTTTCTTCAATCCAGGCCAATAGAACTGTTTCCTGGTGGCTGTGATCATCTTCTGGTATCCTGGATGACCAGTATAGGGTCTTTTATGTAGTTCATCCAGTATGAACCTCTTCAAGTCATCACAATCTGGGATATACAATCTGCTTCGGTAAGTGAGAAAACCTCCTTCCATCATCTGGTAGCCTCCATACTTTATCCCTGTGGGTTCTTGCTATAGGTACGAGGTCACAATCTGGAAGAATGTGTCTGTCTCTTGTGCATTTCTGACTCTTTCTTTGAAATCTGTCTCACAGGTGCTCACCGCAACCAGGTGAATTGTTTTCATGCTTCTGCTAAGGGCATCCACCACCCTATTTTCTTTTCCTTTAATGTGTTTGATTTCAAAATCAAACTCGCTAAGGAGGGCCATCCACCTAGCTTGTCTAGCATTGAGCTTTGGTTGGTCAAACATATATCACAATCCATAGTGATCTGTCAAAAGTACAAATTTTCTTCCCAGGAGGTAATGCCTCCACATTTTCAAGGAATGCACTATGTCAGCCAACTCTAGATCATGGGTCACATAGTTGACTTCGTGCTCATTCAATTTTCGGGATTCATATCAGAACACACTTCCTCCTTGCATAAGGACTCCTCCAAGCCCTTCCTTACAGGCATCTATGCACATGAGGAAGTTGGCTTCGGGATCGACAATCTTCAACACGGGTGTGTGGGTTAGTAGATGTTTTAGGGCTTGAAATATTTCTTCACATTTTTGTGTCCATGTGAATTTTGTCCCCTTCCTCTAGAGGGCAGTGATTGGAAAACCTATATTGGAGAATCCTTTTATAAATCTCCTATAGTACCCTGCTAATCCCATAAAGGATCTGATATCTGAAACATACTTTGGGGTAGGCCATTCCATGATAGACCTGATTTTGTTAGGGTCTACTGCTACTCCTTCTTCAGATAGGACATGGCCTAAGTAATGTATTTGCTTATGGAAGAATTCACATTTGCTGAATTTGGCATAGAGTTGATGTTCTCTTAGCACTTGCAACACAAGCCTAAGATGCTCTTCATGCTCTTCTCCATTCTTGGAGTAAATTAATATATCGTCAATAAAAACCAACACAATTTTGTCTAGGAATTTGCTGAGTACATTGTTCATCAAGCACATGAAAGTGGTAGGGGCATTGGTTAACCCAAATGGAACTACCACAAACTCATAGTGACCATACCTCGTTCGAAAGGAAGTTTTATGGATGTCTTCACCCTTGATTCAGACTTGATGGTATCCCGACCTCAAATCAATCTTTGAGAAAATAGACGCACACCCCAATTGATCAAACAGGTCATCGATCCTAGGCAAGGGGTACTTTTTCTTTATAGTTACCTTCTTGAGTTGTCTATAATCTATACACAGTCTAAGGGTACCGTCCTTATTTTTCACAAACAGGACTGGTGCTCCCCATGGAGACACACTGGGCCGGATATGTGCTCATCTGGTAGGGTGTCCTAGACATCGGCACTGCTCTCGGTGCAAGTTCTATCGAGAATTCAATGTCCCTTCTCAGAGGTAGACCCGGTACCTCTTCCGAAAATACATCTCTGTATTCTCTCAGGGTAGGGTGGTCTTTGAGGCTCGGTTTGTCACCTTGAATTGTTTTCAAAACCTGTATTGCATATAGGGGACATCCTTTTTGGCAATACCTTCTCATTTGTAAAGATGATATTTGTCTCACCGAGACAGGTTTTTGGATCCCTTGAAGGGTTATCCTTTTTCCTTCTTTACTTACACATTCTAAGGTTTTATGGTAATAGTCCAATCCGACTTTATGGGTGGCTATCCAATCCATACCAATCAACAGATCATACTATCCCAGGGGTAATATGTTAAGGGTTGCTTGGGTGGGGAATTCACCCAACATTAATTGGCAGGCTGGTATGGCCTTTGCTACCCTTCTTTTGGTGCCAGTGGCTAACTATACCAACCATGGCTTGGTAGGTTTAGGTGGCTGTAGTTTACACTTATCAACAGTCTTAGGGGCTACATAACTCAAGTTTGAACTAGGGTCAATCAAAATAGACACTAGATGGTTGGAAATCATACCTTCTATTTCCACCACTGAAGCTTGGTGGTCATCTTGGTTATTATCCAAGGCTGCATAAATTTGCAGCACACTCCTGGCCACATCATTGACGGTGGTAGCTTCCTGGATGTTGTAAATTCTCCAGCTATTCTGTTGTCAGCGTGGACAGTCTCTCAGTAGATGTTCTTTTCCACAACCCCAACATTTCAAAGGTTCTCTCTTTGGGTTATTAGCCTTCACTGGTACAGACCTAGAAGTTTTATTTATGCTCAAGGAGGGAAAGTTTTGTTGGTGTACACTCTGGGCTGGGAAGCTCATCCTTGAGTTCTTCTTATAGTTATTAAATCTTGGGGATTTAATCCCTTTTCTCTGAAATCCTGAACTATTATTCAGTTTCCAACCTTCGCGAGGTTTTGTCTGATGTCCAAACTATTCATGACAATATCTTGCTTTTCGGATAGTGCCTTCTATGGTCTTTGGCTCATCAAATTCAATTCTGTTCTGATAGTCCTTAGGTAGTCCACTGATGAAACGTTGCACCTTTTCCTTTTCTGCCTTTATATAAGGTACATACCTCAGCAACTTGAGGAATCTGCTGACATATTCCTCTATAGTGAGTTTCCCCAGTTTGAGTTCATAGAATTCTTTAGTCTTTTCGTCGAAATATTTTTCCGACAGATACTTCTTCCGAAAGTATTTCTGAAACCGTTCCCAAGACAGGTCCTCTTTGTGAACCCCTTTCACATTCTTAAGGTATTCCCACCAAATGGAAGCCTTTCCGTTCAAGTTGAAGGTGGCCACTCGGGCCTTCAAATTTTCGGAGAAGTCATGGACTCTGAAATACTTCTTTAGTCCAAGCAGCTAGGCCTCTGCTTCCTCTCCATTCTTTATTTCACCATCGAAGGAGGGTGGTTTGGCCTTCCTAAATTCTTCAAATTCATGACCCTTGGAAATATTTCGCTTCTTCTATCTTCTTCGGGAATAAGAACTAGTTCTACTACTAGAAGAGCCCTTTGAACCGCCATCTTCCTTTCCAGAGGAATCGTCCTCCGCTTGTCCTTTACCTTTGGGATGGACCTTTTTCGAGGTGCTCCTCTCAGTGTGGCCACTGATATGACCATGTTTGTATACCTCAGGTTCATGCTACATTTGTCTTTGTAGGTTGGATAGGCTCTATAGTAAAACTGCGTTAATGTTTGTTTGCTTCTCTTGTTCTTTCATCATCCTCTCATTGTCAGCCTTGCAGCTTTGTAATTTGACCATGAGGCTCCTCACAGTCTTGGCTAGATCTGGAGGGGTCCCTACTACCCTTCTTTCATCAGACTCTTCGTCTCTATTGTGGGAGCCTTCCCCCACCTTTTGGTGAGTCACCATTCTATACGTCTACAATTTCCCGCGGTTGATCTCCCACTTGTGTGAAAAAGGAAAAACGTTGGTTGTTAGTTAATGTTCATATTCATTTATAACTAGTACATAAACTCATATATTTTTTTTTTCTCATGCACACACACAATAGGGGTTTTCATTCTTAACTTTGAATTTTTAATTGAGGGGGTCAAGATAAGGAGTTACTCCTTTTAACAGTACCCCGTATGGAGTCTCTGCGCAATCCCTTCATGAGCCCAAGCATTCCAAGTGTTGTAACCATGCTTTGATACCAATTTGTAACATACCCAACATGGGGCTAGAAAATTTTGGCTTTCTTTCTTTTAAAAGCCCCTCATATGACCATGGTTATGCCCACATTCCTTACCGAGAGGGCACTTCTTCTATCGTGATCCGGAGAGTCATGATGCAAGCCTTCCCCTGTACTCGCTTGTCTTTCGAAGGGTCGAAACCTAAAACGGGTTTCACCGCTTATTGAGATTAACAACAACTCGGATTAAGCCCTGGTACTCTACCCTTTGGGATTTCGCATACCGGGATTTCAGGATATGCGACGATAGGAGGTTTCGCACTTAGGTTTCCCGGGAGCTGAAACTCCGAAACCTACATACATACATACATACATACATACATACATACATACATACATACATACATACATACATACATACATACATACATACATACATACATACATACATACATACATACATACATACATATATATATAT
>ML777160.1:33752-44843 GCA_009831015.1 Picea engelmannii
GCCTTTCAATAAAATAGAATAAGGCGGATGTAAGAAGACCTAATAGAAGCTTCCACTTCTAGAAGGATCTTCCTCTAGATGCTTCTCTTAATAGACATATTTAGTATAAATAAGGGTCGAGGGTATGAGAACCCTAGCTTGAATATTATTGTAACAGAGCGCTTCTCGATTGGAGGTTGCCCCCTCGAAGAGGCCTGTGAACATTGCTTTCTTAATCAAAGTTCTATTTCTATTGCTATTGTTATATCATTTCTGTGTATTGTGAAGATTATGCTAGATATTTTACTGTTATTCTGCCATTTCTAGCATTTTATTTCTGTTCTGCATATTTTATATATCTGGTATCTTGCACATACCTTCTTTGATTCATCCATGAAGGTGTCTCTCTTCTGAACTTGCTTTGAGGTGTATGAGTAGCTTCTAGATGTCTTCCTTGATCTGATATTCTAAGTTTTGTAGTGTTTCTTTTAGTATTTGAACATGAAGAACCTTCATCATACTTGCTTTCCCTTTTTATAAAAGAAAGACTTGCATCAAAACTGTCTTCACTTTTTACAAATGAAGGACTTGCATCAGGTTTCTTGAGATTTCTAATTTCATCCTTGTTGTAGCCAAGACCGGTTTTGTCATATGGTGATCTACGACTATCCAAAATCTCATCCAGGGTCATGGATTTGTTCAAGAACTTGATTTTGGTGTCTAACTTCTCAACCTTCCTTCTAAGATTCACAACTTCTTCTTCCATCTTAAGACAAGATTCTTCCTTTTTTCCCAACTGGTTCCTTACTACCTGTTCTCTCCTTTTGGCTTCTTCAAGTTGGATTTTAAGATTGACATAGTTTTCCCTTAGTTCTTTTAGATCTGCAAGGTTTTTGCTTGAGACATCATCTTCCTTATTTTCTTCTTTTGCTTGACTGATTTCATTTTTCAGTCTCTTGATCTCCTCTTCTTTCTCTTATAAATGATTGTCCTACTCATATATTATCTTTTTACTGTCCTTGATCATTTCCTTTATTTCCAAGACATGCTTTTGACTCTTTTCAAGAAATTATTGAGTGTAGTCATGAAGATAGCTATAGTCTGATTCATTATGGTCATAGAGGTATTCGCAGAGACTCCAATCAACCTTTTTTTTGGCATTTGATAGTTCTTCTTCTTCTTCTTCCATGGGATAAATGCTAACAAAATATTCTGTTATTGTATTTGAATCTTCTTCTCTACTTGCAGGGGAGAATTCAATATCAACATTATTGCAATCATAATATTGTGGAGAGTCTTTACCTTTATTGATGGCCGAGTCTTCTCTTTTGATTTGATACATCTTCTTGGGAGGATGAGAAGATTCTTTGGAGGTATCATCACTTGACATGTCATTTTCAACCTCAATCTGAGTAATAGGACTTGATCCTCTAATTATGTGTGCGTGGTAATATCCAAGGCTAGATTTGTTCGAGGGAATTCTTTGTAAACTGAGAACTTTATCAAGGGCCTCAATCCCTTTCTTGAATTTTTCAACAGTCTTAAGTTGATCATTTAGTTGTTTACACTTTTTTTTATATTTTCTTAGTTCGCCCAAAGCACTTTCAAGCTCAGCTTCCAAATTGACTTCTATTTCAATGTTTGAGTTTTCTTCAAGAGAATATTCATCACTAGACTTGTTGTAGACTGAACTTTGTTCTAATTGAAATGCTTCAACTGACTTCTCATCCAAGTACATGACTTTTAATTTTTCCCAGAGTTCTTTTGCAGAGTTACATTCACCTATATTCTCTTTGATATCATCAGGTAATCCATCAAGGATTGTATTCATTGTCATTGAGTTCATTTTCTTGGATTTCTTTTGAGCTGGACTCCTTACTCTATTTGGTGGGAAATAATCTGTGATCACTGAATTCCATACATCATGTCCCAATGCCTTCAAATGAATTTCCATTATTGTACTCCAAAATATGTATTCTTCTTTTCTAAGTATTGGAGTTCCATTCTCATTGTAAATCTTTTGTCTATCCATGTGTGTTTAATTTGATCTTCCTTTCAGTTTGTTAGACTGTTCTTAAAGGAACCTTGCTCTGATACCAATTGATGAAAGATCCAACAATACTGAGAGGGGGGGGGGGTGAATCAGTATTGCCTACTTTTTCTTTTTATCTTCATCCATATTAAGCACACATATTAATTATTCAATTAAGAAATATATGATGAACAACAAACCCTTATGAAAACAAGATTTTATCATGGAACCCAACAGGGAAAACCACCAACTCTTTTCTCATTAATAAAAATTTCTTTTACAAAACTGTTTTAAAGCTACAACTTGAGGGAGAGACATTCCCCAAGTTTCTTTATCTACAACTGAAGGGATTTTTCCACACCCCATTTACCAGCTACAACTGGAAGGATGCACCCACACCCTCATTCACCAACACCAACTGGTCGGAGGCTTTGACCCCTTGTTTAGTCAGCCACAACTGACAAGGAAGCACCAACTCCCTCTATTCACCAGCACCAACTGGTAGGAGGCTTCGACCCTCTGTTTAGTCAACTACAACTGACAAGGAAGCACCAACTCCCCTACAGGCTCCAACCTACCCTTTCACCACCAAACCACCCTTAGTTTATAATGAAATTCAATCTGTTCTTCTCTTCATCGAATTTGACTCATGCAACCATTGTTGTACTTTCTACTTGTCTGTTGTAGCCTCTACTTGTATGGTCTTCTTTATCAAGTTCTGGATTGCATAACTGCTGCTTTGTCTTCTTCTGTTCTTGATCTTTAATTAGACATTGACATGAACCTTAGAACGAAGAGTTCTTCATCTTGGACTTTGCTCCTTTTTTAGATCTTCTAATGTGAACCACAGAGACACATTATTCTCACCACTTTTTCTCATTTATATAATCTTCAAACATGTGTGAAATTTAAAAACATCGCGTCCCTTTATTTGAACCATTGTACCTTTTCATTTAAAATTATAATCTAAACTTTAGTTAATATCATTTTCCCTTTTTATTCTTTATTCATATTTTCATGAATTAATTCTCTTTTAATCATGACTGTGTATCGGTTCATTTTTTGTCATGAGTTGATCACAGACATGGATCGACTCATAAGACCGTACTCTTATTTATTTTGCGTTCTCGACTCACCAAAAAACCATATTCGATCATCATGCCTCTTCGATTAACTTAATTATAATCATTGTTTTATCATTTTTACAGTGAAGGCTTTCCATAAATTGATCACTGTCATGGATCAATTTAATCCTTTAGGTTCGATCCTGAATCTCTGTTAATTTTATAGAGACCAAATTCCATGGAGGCGCTTCCTTCAAACCATTATATATGACCATGGCATAGCACCACAGGCTTTACCAATTATAGGCAATGCATTAAAATCTGCCCTTTCAAACTTCTTTACCATATGACCAATGGCAGTGACCTCAACATTTAGGCAAAACAAACACATGAGCGCTTTACCAAATCAATGGTCATGATTCACTATTCTGATGAACGACTGATAGGATTTCGGTATTCCAACCCTCTGGTCTTCGTGACTTGCAACATTACAAAAATTACGATTACGATATCGTCGATACAATTGGACGGCTCACATTTAAAATTATGGAGACAGATAAATGGCCATCTTTAACCTTACACTCATCCTTTTACTGTTGAATCCGATGGATATGATTTAATCATTCATCGAGATGGAAGGTTTTCATAATTTCAACACTTTTCCCTTCGGTTCTTTGTGAGTTCCAATATGTTAAATCTCCGAAGCTATCAATATACTGACACGTGTCCTTTTCAGAATTTCAGCATTTGAGACTTCGGGATATTAGAATATTTTATTTCTATGTAAAACTACCGAAGTAGAAACTCCCGACATGATGTAAACCTGCTGACGTCACATGATGACTTGGCACATGTTGAGTAGCTGCCATGTGTCATTTAAATTCATAATTTACACATACCTGAAATGCCAAATCGACTTAACACTTGTTAGTGTCGGATTGCACCACGTGTCATAGCTGACGTGGTCTGTCAACGTGTCTTACTTCCTCGATTTCAGAGCTTCGACTTTCGGGATTGTTTGTTGTATGTTATGTCCAAAACTCTCGATCTCCGAAATGGAGAAATCCCGACTAAAAGTGCTAGCTCCTCTTCAACAACCTGTTTTACATGTGACCTTGGGTTATGGCCCAGGGCTGAGTGTATTTCTCATTTCGGGATTTCGAACAACTCTCGTTGTTGTTTCTCTGAATCCCAAATCCCCGAATTCATTGATCCAGTGCCACGTGTTCTCCTTTAAACCGACGACTAGGATCTCTTCGGAATTTATGACTTCACGAGTTCAAGATCCTTGACTCCTCGACACTCCAAATCCTTTGATTCTGGATTTCCCAATATTCTGCTCTCATCGGATCGATGACCCACGTCGCTCCTCCTTTTTAGCTTTGGATCTAATGGTTCATGTCGCTCCTCCTCCTGAGCTTTGGAGTGTTGAATGAGTTCAACGCTTATCTTCCTTGCAACTATGCTTGATCTAACCGTTGCTGGTCCTATGTGCTTCGATTTGATGGTCACGATCCTTTAACGATTCTCAAGCTCATGATCAACCTCTTGATCGGACAACTGCTGAGCTTCTCACTATGATCGGACGACTGCTGAGGGCTCTCACCTTTTTTGCATATTGATCAACTGTTCAGTATTTTCACTGATCCCAACAACATTTCTACAATATGTTCTTCCTTCAGGGCTTGATCATTGAATCATTGTTGATCCTATCGTGATCAACAATAGTCACGAATTTCCTCTCTGTGCAATGTGCTATTCCTTCTAAGATTTCATCTTTTGATTATTCGCTTCCCCTGTTCGCTCTTTCGATCTCTGTACACAATTTGACATCTTATTCTGATTGATATATATGTTGAAATAAATGACAATCTCATCTGATATACTTCATCATTATAGATCATCACTTTGACTGTTGACATCAATGACAATATTTCCAACACTACTCACATTAGTGGGTTATCAAGGAATGTGAGTAACCAATGACATGCAAGTAATCCACACACTACCTAATATCAAGATATCTTGTTCTAAATGGTATCAAAATCTATATCCCTCCAATGAGATATTGTGTTGTATGCCTACACACCCAATCACTCGTCCATGTTAGTCAAGTATCTTTGCCTTAAGTGCACATTTTCACCCTTTTTTGTGCTACGAGCACATAACTATTTCTTAGAAAAATTCACACTGGGTGCATTGTTGTCTACCACGTAATCACACATTGGATGCATAATTGTGTTGTGTGCTTATTTGATGAACAAGCATGCACCTGGTGCATTGACAAGTAGCCCACAAATACACACCAAAAAACAATGTTGTTTAATAAAAAAATCATTCCTAGAGATGGGATTTGGAACTACTTGTCATCATTCAAAAACATAGTTATTCCTATACTATTAAATATTGTATCAAAATCCCATCCATGAATATCCACAATGTGTCTATTATTTGGAAGGCCATTCTACTTGTCATTCTTCTTGTAGGACATTGGCTAGTCTAGTTGATATTTGGGTAGTGTGTCAATTTGTATATAAGATCACTATGAGTGTTATCATATCACAAAATTTCAATCCAATAATTATGAAGGAAAAATAATAATATAACAACGTTGATGGAAAAAATAAAAATCAACAATGTGTATATAACCATAGATGTGTTTTAATACGAAGTACTCAACACAATTAAAGGTGACATAAAATGGTTTTGGAATAACCATTGAGAAAGATAAGAAGGTATGTAAGACAAACCTAAGAAGAAATGTTTTAATTGAGTGAAGATAATGCTTATGAAAAAAAGACCATGAATATTTACATCACAATAGTGAACCTTCTCACCTATTTAATCATCTTTATTTTCACATTGAATACCATTCACATCATAAATTAAAGGATGAAGATGAATCTATAGAAGAAAGAAAAGACAACATTTCAAAGTTGGCATACATATTATAAATGGATATATCTTAATATAAATGAAGATATTATAATATAAATTTGACTATGAAGTTGACATCTAAACATGGCTTGGTAAGATGGAGTTGGATTTTAAATAAAAACACATACAAAATGAAGATGCAAATAATTTACAATATGCACTTCAACATTTCATAAATGAACTAAGTACATGGACAATCAAATGGATTAAACCCCTTGCTAAATGTGTTAACCACAACTTAGATGAGACACACAAAATTCAATAAAGGGCATGGTATTCAATGAATACATAGAGAATTTTTAAGTACTCAAATCAAAAGGCACAAATGAAATAAAAACTAATAAGATACTTCTACATTATTTCAACTATGAGATCAAGTATACAATAAATAACATGTAGCAAGGATGTTCAAACACTTGTATTAATTAATTGCATTATTTTACTACTTTAGCTAGAAGATAATAAATGAAGAGAGAGTCCCTTCAATAGAATAAACTATTCATAGTGTTTAAAAGAATTCATACATCTTATTGATAATCAAATAAAGAACAAGACATGTACTAGGATTGATCAATTAATAAAGCACATGGTCCCATCCTCTGATACCTCAATAAATGTTGGTATTGCACTTAATTAGGGTCCAATTAAATGACACATATAATTACTATAATTTATTTATGGTTATAGTTATACATGTCTTTGACTTATAGATTTAGTTCATATAGGGTGGAAAACTCAAATCAATACCACTCAATACCTGTGTGAGGTGCCATGATGGAACACATTGTTGCAACCACCACATCAACTATTGTAGGAGAGTGTGTATCCTACCACCTTGATGTAGGAGTATCATCTCGTAGGAGTTGTACATGCCGAACAATTATACACTTATAAATAATTTGCAATTATGTTTACCGTATACATGTCAAATGTAATTACATACATAATCAATGAAAATATAAAAAGAATAATTAAAATATAAAAATTCTTACTAACCTCATCCAAGAAAGAATTAATGAGGAACAATTGAATTGGAACCAAAGTGGTCTGCTTGGATAGAATTCATGGAATTTATAGAATAAAAAACATGGTCTGAAGTCCCTACCTCTAATTGTGTACATGTAACATTGTTTGTAGTTACATCCTAGAAAGATGTTATGAAAAATAATCTATGTTGAACTAAATTACATGTCATGGTGGATATTGCACAAATATTATCTACAAGATGAGGTGGTATGGGGGGTGGGGGTTAGTAATACAATTGGGAAGGTATTCCTTCTCAATGGTTTACATATATCTCTTTCTAGAACTTAATCAAATCCAAGTTCAACCCCCTGGAATTCACCGATGCCAAAATAATTAACATGACAACCCAAAATAAAATCGACTCATAATTTCCATAGAAAGTACAATGGAAAGTCCCTATTATTTTGAGGAGTTTTATCAAATATCATGAACCACCTATCCATTTAGTTGTTTTTGAATGGTTGGAATATGCACCAGTCCATGCAAAGAAACTTCTTTCTTATGTCAGGGAGTTATTTGGTAAGTGGATTGATAAACAATTGAACACTCATCTCTTTGGTTATCTTTGAACTCTCCCAAGTTAATGTAGGTTGAGTAGTACTCTCTCATCCTATGCCTATTTTTATTAAATGAGACACACTTCCACTCTAAACCTAGTAGAAGAGAGGAAGATTTTTTTTATCAAGAAAGTAAATGGCACAACAATCACACAATAGACAAAGATTTTACCTTGGAAACCAAACCGTAAAAACCAACATTTCTTGAGTGTTATACTCTCTTTTTATCTTGTTAATTCAGAATAAAAGGTTAAATGTATAACCTTGGTCCTCACCTAAGAAACAATTGACATCATACCTTCTTTCTTACAGAAGAAAAACACTGTATCCAATTCAACTTACATCTTCATGACCAACAACCTATAAACTACAGACTCTTGGCGATTAGCCATTCATCATCTAAAGATTCAAGATTAGATTTTATAGACTTAAACATGCCTCTTTATAATATTTATAGTAGGAAAAACCCTAAATAAATGGAACCCAAAAATGGTTACAGATCCATGCATATCATTGGCTACAAATCCCACGAATCTCAAGATTTTGTTACAGTCAGCTACCAAGTTGGATTACCAATCAACTACCAGCTGACCTTCATTTGGTTGCCACACACCTGCCTTTTGACATTTTTTTAGTTGACCCTCCATCGATACTTTCGATTTTGAATTTAGTCGGTTGACTAACCTAGAACTTCAACTTGTTTTCGATCCACCTCAACTTCGACTGTTAGTCGATCCACCTCGACTAGACTTTCACTTCAAAGAATATAGCAACCCAACATTCTCCCACTTGTTATCTTCTTTGCTGAAACTAGGAGATTCCTAAAATTTCATTCACAGACCCAGGGAAACAATGCCCATTACCTCTCTACACCAAGAGAACTTCACATCACTCATAGACTTGGTCAATGAGTTTGTTATGTTTTCCAACGTGTCTACTTTATCTAGCATCACCTTGTTTCTTTCCACCATGCCTCTCACGAAATGGTATTGTACATCAATGTGCTTAGTCTTCGAATGATAAGTTGGGTTATTTCCCAGAAATATTGTGCTTTGACTGTCGCAATTTATATTCATAACTCTCTTATCAAAACCGATTCTTGAACATAGCCTTTGCATCCATACTAATTATTTTCTTCCATGAGTGGCTATAATGTATTCAACTTCTATTGTTGACAAGGCTACAACCACATTTCACTTGCTCATCCAACTGATTACTGCACCAAAAATTTTGAACAAATATCCACTAGTCGACCTCCGTCGATCTAGATCTCTAGCCCATTCGACGTTGACAACACCATGTACATTTAATTCACTGTCACCTCCAATTTTTATGTGGTAGCATATAGCATAATATTTTATGCCACTCAAATACCTGAGTACTCTCTTGAAAGATATCTAGTTCTCCTTTCCAGGTGTCGACATGTACCTGCTCAACATTCCCACTGCATGGGAAATGTCTGGTCGAGTGTAGACCATCGCATACATTAAAATACCAACAACAATTTCATAGGGAACACGTTCCATGTCCTCTATTTATTCCTATGTCTTTGGAAATTCTTCAACAGTTAGCCTTGCTCCCATGGGAATTAGCACCTTCATCGATTTGCAATCCTGTATGTTGAAATATTTCAAAATTGTTTCAATATACTTCATCTGATTCAACTAGAGATTTATAGCGGCTCGATCTCTCTCAATCTCCATTCCTAGAATGAAGTTAGTTGCACCGAGATTCTTCATGTCTAACTTGGAGGATAGATCCTTATTCACCTTCTTTATTGCGTCCATGTTGTTTCCAATCAGAAACATGTCATCGACATACAAAACTACACATATGAAATGCCCACCTTCTTCTTTGGAATATATGCAGTGATCAAATTTTCTTCTCACAAAACCCAAACTAAGGATATATGTGTAAAATGTTTGGTACCACATCCTTGGTGATTTCTTTAGACCATAAAGGGATCTTTTTAGTTTACACACTAAATCTTTCTTTCCCTTTACTACAAATCCTTCAGGTTGTTTCATGTAGATTTCCTCTTCCGGGTCCCCATGTAGGAACACTATCTTCACATCCATTTGTTATATTTCTAGATCAAATGTTGCATCCATAGAAATTAGTACTCTAATAAAAGTTAATTTTGTAACAGGGGAAAAAATATCACCGAAGTCAATTCCTTCAACTTGAGAATATCCTTTCTCTACTAGTCAAGCTTTGAATTTCTCGACTTGACCTGCTGCATTCATCTTCTTCTTGTATACTCATTTTCTACTGACATGATTTCTTCCACTAGGTAACTTGACTAAGTCCCATGTCTCATTCTTGTGCAAGGATTCCATCTCTTCAACCATGGAATCCTTCCAAAGTTTTCCCTTTGTTGTTTCGACTGCCCCACTAACTGACTTGGGCTCATCATCGATGGAAATTAACATGAATGTGGAATGAAATTCAAGTGGAATATACCTTTTAAATTTTTTTCTTACTCTTTCTGGCCTCATTACAACTAGAGTTAGTTGTTCTACCTCTTCCTCTGATTCAGTCGACTCATCTGAATCATCTTCTTCGTTCTTTAGTTCAAACCACACCATCTCAATATTATTCTCAGTATGAACAATTTATTCAAGCTCAGACTTACCTCAAAATTCTCTGAAGACCACATATCGACTTTACACTATTCTCCTTTATTCAGGATCCCATAGCTTATATCCTTTCATTCCTTCTTTGTATCCAATGAAAATACATTTGACTTCCTTTTTGTCTATATTTCTCCTCTTTTCCTTGGGAACATGCACAAATGCATCATAGCCAAATACTTTGAGATGTGAAACCGAAGGATTCTTACCCGACAATACCTCATGTGGAGTCATGTAGACTAGTGCTGATGAAGGAGACATATTCAATAGATATTTTGTAGTGTCAAATGCCTCCATATAGAATTCTTGTGTGAGCCCAACACCACTGAGCATGCTCCTTTCCTTGTCCCTCAACGTTTTGTTCATTCTCTCGACAACTCCATTTTTTTGTGGGGTATATAGTGTGGTATTTTGGTGTACTATGCCACACTGATTGTAGAACCGATCAAATTATTTTCCATAGAATTCACCGCCATTTTCATTTGTCAACACCTTAATCTTCATAACTGTTTATTTTTCTACAAGAGATTTAAACTCTTTGAATTTCTCGAAAACCTCTGATTTCTTCCTCGGGAAATATATCCATTTCTTCCTGGAAAAATCATATATGAAGGATACATAATAAAGGGATCCACCAAGTGAAGGCACTGTAATAGGGCCTAACACATCACTATGAACCAATTCTAGAATCCCATTTTCCCTTGTCTCTCTAGGTGGGAACCTTGTTGATTAAGGTTGGTTGTCATTGATGTCAACCCTTGAAGAAAGACCCGTAGCACAAAGGTTTGGGTAATGGACCCAATAGTGTTTGATGTAAATATGACTCATTATTTTTTTGTCATGGTTGATAAGAAGTAAATATG
>ML777160.1:58390-81594 GCA_009831015.1 Picea engelmannii
ATCTACGGAATACCTAAAAACATTGTATATATTGTATGGCGAATGGTGAAATTCGATATAATGAAAATAAGAAAGGTTTTCCCGGTTGAGGGTTTCCGATATAAAATCTCTGTGTACTCTGTGTATGAGCCATTGATTAATTTCTATATTTCTTAAGAATCTATATGCATTGCTTTACTTCGTAGGTTTAAAACTTACACAATGTTCACAAAAGTCAACTTGTAAATTACATTTAGGAAAGTCTTTGACCATAACTTATTATGCATAGCTTGAAGTAACTTTTTTCCAATGTGTCCCATCCTCTCGTGCCATAGCATGGTTCGGTCGAATTTATGATGAATTGTTGATTCAGTTTGAATCAACTCAGCCTGAGTTGATTCGAGTCGAGTTGAATTTGGTTCAACTTCAGGAACATCAATGCTATTGCATCTAGTCGAGTCGACACTCCCTAGTAACTTGTATAGGGTTCCAATCCAAACTCCTTTCATTAAGACTATACCACCTCTAACCATCTTACATGAATCCTTTTGAAATAAAGTGTGCACTCCAACATCACTCATCTTTCTAAAAAATATCATGTTTCTTTCCAAACCTAGAATGTGTAGCAAACCTGGAAGGGTTCTTTTCCTCCCATCCTGCAGTATCAGTCAAACTCTTCCTTGTCCAACAAGTTTTTTTGTCGAGTCGCTCCCTAAGAACACATAAATTCCATCATATCATTCATACTTGCAGAACCATTCTCTATGTAGTGTCATATGATAGGATTCTCTTGAGTCAATCAACCAAACATCTTGATGTGACTGTGTACTAGGCGACGCCAGGTACACATCTCCTCTCTTATCTGAAGTCATCTTTCTCTGAGTCTATTTATTCTCGTCAGATGCTGTACTAACTTCCATCTCCCTTGAATTGTATTCCTTTTTATAATTCCAATATTTATCGTATTTCCAACATATTCTTGTTGACTAAACTAGGGATTTAGATCTACCCTTCGAATTAGACTTTCTACCGAAGAATTTTCCTTTATCTCTGTCAATTGGTCGACCTCTCACCACTAAATAATATTTGGTCAATACTTCCATGTTATTCCTTCTCATTTCTTCTGACAGTAGATATGAAACCACGTCTTCTAGCACTAATGTGGTTGTATTACTCCCTAGATCCATGACTAATCTATCCCAGGAGTCTGGAAAATAACATAATAGGCTAATACACTTCTCCTCCTCAGTGATTTTAATATCAATAGAATATAACATGCTTATAATGGTATTAAACACATTTAAATTCTCAGTCACCAGACTTCTATCACTCATTCTTATAGGATATAATTTCTTTCTTAGAAATAACTTGTTTACCAAATATTTCAATGGGTACAAGCTTCCCAACTTGTCCAACAGTTTCTTGGCCGAATCTTCACCTGTGACATTTAGTAGCACCAAATCTGCAAGACAAAGTCGAATTGTACTCCTTTCTCTTCTCTTGAATTTCTCCCATTCTTTTGTTTACATAACTGTTGGCATGGTACCTAGACATGCTACTATCCATTATTCTCAATCTACAAGGAGATATTCAATTTTAATCTTCCAAAGATCAAAATTCTGGCCATTGAATTTTTTTATCTCTATTCTTGAACTGCTCACCATTCTTTAACAAAATTTATGAATTACAACCCTTACTGTGTCTAGGGTTTAGATTTTATATTCAATATTGGTAAATCAAGATTTGATACCATACGCCAAAACTTAACTATGCTCTGATACCATAAGTTAGGAAGTGAGACACACTTCCATAATAAACCTAGCAGAAAAGAGGAAGAAATATTTAATCAAGAAAGTAAATGACACAACAATAACATAGTACATAGAGATTTTACCTTGGAAACCCAAACCGGGAAAACCAACATTCCTTGAGAATTTTACTCTCTTGTTACATAAATGGCACCCCAAAAAATTTAAAGATCCATGTAGATCATTGACTACAAATCTCACGAATCTCAATATTCTATTAAAATCGACTACCAAGTCAGATTACCAGTCGACTACCAATCAACCTTCATTTAGTCTTTAGTCAATCGCCACACGCCCACATGTCGACCTTTTGTTGGTTGACCTACTTTCGTTACTTTCGACTTCGAATTTACTCGGTCGACTTACCTCGACCTTTGACTTGTTTTCGATCCACCTCAACTTCAATTGTCAGTCGATCCACCTCGACTTCTACTCTCAGTCGATCCACCTCGACTAGACTTTCATTGCAAGGAATATAGAAACCCAACACCTATATTTATATAAATTAGATAATTCACCATGGGCATAGCCAATTGAATAAAAAATAGTGTCAAGTCAAGTAGACAAGGAACCAAAAAATGGTTCTTTAGTATTCCTAATATCACCAATTATGGTTCTAATTTTATCTAAATATTGATTGATTTTCATGTATGGGTTTCATGGGGGTGGATGGTGTCAGAAAGATGGCTTAGGTTGATGGATATTTGGTATGGATTGTTGGTTTTCATTGATGTCAACTATTGGAGAGTGATATTGTAGATTGATGTCAACCCTTAGTGATTGATGTCAACTCTTGGAGAAAGTACGGTAGCGTATTCCAGTAGCACAAAGGTTTGGGTAATGGACCCAAGTTTGTTTGATGTAAAGATAAATCATTATTTTCTTGTCATGTTTGATAATAAGTACAAATGGGTGAAATCCAAAGTGGTTCCCTTATGGTGAAAGCCCTCATGGGAAGATGCTTTGCAGATTGAGTTATCCTAGAAGTATGGTTAGAGAACCCATGCTTATTTTTGGAATAATGAGATGAAGGTCAGTGAATTTTTCAGTGAAACTATCCTAGATGGATAGTGATTTTCATTCCATTTCCAGTGGTATGTGGAACGCCACATAACTCCTCACGGTTAGAGAGTTATGGCCTTACAAAGTTGGAGGATCCTCTTATGTCATCTAGAAGCCCCAAAAGGTCAAAGTAGTCAAAATGGTTTAAGAGATTTTATAAGGTAAATAATAAAATGAATTGATGAGTGTAATATAATTCAAAGTGAATACAAAATAAATTATTTAAATAATAAATTTAATGGAGAAATTAGAAGTGGGTTAACCCTAAAATAAGGAAAGTGGGCAAAGTGACCTAGAAGATGTTTTTAAGGAAGCTACCTGGAGAGTATAAGTAGGAGGAAAAGCTCTCTCATTTTAGATAAAATTGAGAATATTGAATACCTATAGGTGTCCAAGGTAACAAAAGGATATCTAAGCCAAATTTCTGAGGGAAGGTGAAGAAAAGAAGGCCGGAATTCAAGGAAGGATAAATTCTTTTGATGATGCTTTCTAAGGTATGTTATTTACAGGTCATCTCACCATTTTCGCAATAAAGTTTTTTCTAGAATGATTCAGAGTGTGAAATTTCTATTCCATTGAGGAAACATATCAAGGTATTTGTGGTAAAAAATTCAACTTGTGGGTCGTTTTATTTTTGGAGTTACACTTTGTGGAAAATAGGGTTTGTGGCTAGTCTTGAAACTAGTCAAAAAAAGGTGTTTCGGGTAAAAATGTCATAACTTATTCATAACAGATCCAAATTTAGTAAGACCAAATGTGTTGTTTACATTACATTCTTTAATATTTTTTGTAATAGTTTCATATCGATTCAAAAAATATTCCGTGCGGGGAACGCTCTACAAGGTCACTCTCTAGAATAAGCCAGAATTCGACAAGGTATGTCATTCTTGCTATAACATCTTTTCTGAGAGGTTCCAAGTAGTGAAACCTGGAGGAATTGCATAAATCAAACTGAAGAACATTGTGTATCATTTTCATATCTTTATTCATTACAGGTACAAAGTTATGGTTATTTCAATTTAGGGTTGTTGACTAATCCAAAACTAGACATGTGAGACTAAAGAAAAGTTTGATGAAAATGCTAGTCTCTTGTTGTTAAAGTTAAGGAAGGTTTGCAGGAATGTGATCATATACACCAGGTCTATTACAAAGTTACAAATCAGTTTTGGATGATGAAATTGATGAGGGCATTTGGTTGAGGTACATGTCGGGTACATGGTTGAGACAAGTAGTTGATGAGTTGGCACATACATGAGGTGTATAATTGATGATGTTGGTACATATTGATGAGTAATTGACACATGATTGGTACATACTTGGCACATGGTTAGAGGCACTTGTTAGTAGTATTGTGATAGATGGTTTATGGATGATGTACCATACTTGTATTATTAGAAGCACATATTGATCTCGGTGGTTATTATGAGTTGTTGTGTTATACTTGGTTGATGCACATCTTTGAGAGTTTCCTTGGTGACTGATATTGGTGAGTAGATATGATTTGGTTGATAAAATGGATGAGACAAGTTGTTGTGATAGGTTGTTTGGACAGGTTGTTGTGACAAGTTATTTGTATAGTTTTGGTGCATGGTTGATGCACTTGTTCATGGTACAGGTTGGTGCATGGTTGATGTACTTGTTTATGGTATAGGTTGATTATAGGTTGGTTGGTACATGTTGGTGCATGGTTGATGCACTTGTTTATGGTACAAGTTGAGGTATAGGTTGATGCATGGTTGATGCATGATTCATGTTATTGGTACAGGTTGATTGGTACAGGTTTATAGCAGTATATATCACAATGATAGTGTGACATTGGTTCCATCATTCTACTTATACGTTAGGATGGTTTGGCAAGGCAAGGACAGGTGGTTGTAGCCACCTTCTGATTGTAGTCGGAGAACATAGGGGGTTGTAGCCTCCTTCTGGTTGTAGCTAGAGAATTGGGGAGTTGGAGCTTCCCTTAGGTTGTAGCCTGAGAAACTAGGGGGTTGGAGCCTCCTTCCAGTTGCAGCTAGAAAACAAAGGAATTTGGTTCTTCCAATGAATGTAATTATTCAAGACATATAAGAAAAAATGTTCCGTGGTTTTCTCTCGCTTTGGGTTTCCACATAAAAAGTTGGTGTACTGTGTATGTGTATGATTGTTCATTTGTTCATTGCTTATTTACTCTGTAGTTATTGGATGATAATGCTACATTGATATAACACTTGGATTATATGGTTAAAAAGGATTAAATTTCTCTATTACTTTTTCACCCCCCCTCTCAGTAATCCAACAATTGGTATCAGAGCGAGGTTCCTTCAAGAAACAGTTTAACCACTGGAAGGAGATCATGGATTATTTTGAGAATGGACTACCAATGTTTAATGGATAGAATGGTTTTAAGTATGAGATGTGGACCAGATGGACGACAGTATTTTTACAGGAACACAGACATTATATTTGGCTACCAGTTGTTACAGGATATGATAGTTCAAAAAGGGAAAAGACTGCAGCCAAGAAGGAATTGAAGAAGAATAACAAAATAGTAATGGATTTCATTTGGGAAGGATTACCTAAACCGACAAGAGAAAAGGTTGGTAAATGTTCATCAGCCAAAGAAATTTGGGATAAGTTACATGACATATATTATTCACCCATTGCAGATTCAGAAAATGCTAAAGAAGATGCAGATACAAAACAATAAGAAAGATGCTCATCATGTCAGATAGATTCAAAAGAAGAACAAAATGATGAAGCAAAAGTTGATTATAGAGAAAAATTGATCAGTACAATTAAATATCTAAGGAAAGAAATAGAAGAAAACAAGTCATCCAAGAAAGAATTGATGAAGCAAAAGAAAAGTGTTCAAGGTTCTGAAAAAGACCAGCAAGTCATCAAGAATTTAAGAGCTTAATTATAAGAGGCCAGAATAATTGAAGAAACTCTAGAATATCAAAAGAAATGTTTAGAAGCAAACATAGCAACACAAAAGGAAGAAGCAGAAAAGAGATAAAAGATACTGATGGATCATCTCAAGGAAATAACCAATGACTTAAACCAACTTGAGGAAGAGTTTGGTCAAGAAGAGAGAAGATTGGAAGAAGAAATAATTACATTGAAAATCCAACTTGAAGAAGCAAAGAGAACAAAAGAGGTCATAAAGTCCTAGATAATGAAGAAAGAAGAAGAGGTTGAGAATATTGAATAAGAAGTTGTCACACTAAGAGTCAAAATTGTCAATCTCAACAAGAACGTTGAAGGGATAGAAACATCCACATCAGTTGTAGATAATGAAGATAAGCACTCTACATTGCTAGAAAAAAAGAATGAAGAAAATAGAAAGAGTTATGTGGAAATACTCAAAGGAAGGAATCATGGTCAACCAGAATCTAAGAAAACTATTGAAGATACATCTTCAAGAATACCATCCATGTTCAAGCCACAAAGAAGCTTCAATCATGATCATGATCAGTCAAGGAAAAAATTCAGAAGGACTATGCCACAAATAATATCATTCACTCCTAGGTATGAAAATTTATTTTATGGTCATTTTTATTGTACTAACTTTGGACACAAGGTTTCATATTGCAGGGATTATAAAAGAAATGTTCAAGCAGACCATGCCTATGTGGTCGCACGTAACATTGAGTGTTACAAATGTCATAACTATGGACACATAGTCAGTGATTGTAGAAGCATGATCGATACTTCCATGAAAGAGAATATTGATATCTGATATAAGAAAGTATGGATAAGAAAACATGAAGAATAGGTGAACAAAGACCAGGTACTAGAGATCGCAAGATTGGAAATAAAACGAGATGAAGAAAATTCTACAGAGAAAATGAAAGATGTCAGATATAGAAAGGTTTGGAAAATAACTGAAAGAAAGGAAGGACAGGTAAATAAGAAACAGGTTCAAGAGATTGTACTTTCATGCATTGTAGTGAAATATGAATCCACATATAGAAATAAAGAATTCAGATCTCAGAGAGATAATGAATTGACCAATGAAGATGATGACGAATACACATCAGAGAAGGAATTGTTCTGAGCCATCTGGCTTAGATACTCCCAAGTAATATGAATATTAGATAGGGGAGTCTATGCAATAGTTGTGATAGACCAAAGAACCATCCTTTGAGCAACTTGTAGAGTTTGAGAAGACAACTTTAGAGCAATCAGTTAGCAGAAGTACAATTTGATAGATTAATCAAGACTTCATGATAGTATAGTGACAAATGGGTCATCATTATGGACAATTGCACAAGTAGAGTCTTGGACAGTATGGATAGAGATGGATTCATAAGAACACTTAGCAGGTTTGGATAGATATATGATAGTGGATGACAAAATGGATTCATATATTGGTTCAGAGAGTGGTTCAAAGAAAAATGAACATTATCATAATGGATGATAATTACATAGGAAATGGCTCGAACAATGTTAATGGATTCCAAATTGACATATATTTTTTGGAAAAATGTAGTGCATACATCAATTCACATTCAAAACATAGTAATGCTCAGAAACAACAATGACAAATCTCCCTATGAACTATGGAAAGGAAGCATAGACAACAACCTCTACATCAAGGTAACTCAAGGTAATATTTTATTAATTGAAATTTATGTTGATGATATTGTTTTGGAAGTACTAATGACAAGTTAAGCCAGAAATTTGCAAAGGATATGCAGAATGAATTTGAAATGTCATTACTTGGAGGACTATCCTTCTTTTTGGGTCTTCATATATGTCAAAGAAACCAATGAATTTTTATTTCTCAAACTAAGTATATTAGAGAAATGGTAAAGAGGTTCGGAATGGAATATTGCAAACTAGTTACCACTCCTATGAAAACCAGTTGCAAGTTGAGAAAAGATGATGATTCAAATTATACAGACCAGAGGAAATATAGGTAAATGATTGGTATCTTACTATATGTGACAAGATCCAGACCATATGTAATGCAGGCGGTTGGACAGGTGGCATGATTTCAAGAAGCACCAAAGGAATCACATGTATTAGCAATGAAGAGGATTTTCATATATCTCAAAGGAACATAAGAGTTTGGATTATGGTATCCAGAAGGAAAGGATCTATCACTTATTGCCTACACATATGTAGATTGGGTAGGTTGTATGGATGACCGACGAAGCACCAGTGGAGAAACTTTCTACTTGGGTGAGTGTTTAGTATCATGGCTAAGCAAGAAACAATCATCATTATCTTTATCTACAACCGAGACAGAGTATATTGCAGAAACATCATGTTGTAAACAGGTTGTTTGGATGAAAAAAACTCTGACAGATATACAGGTTGATTATGATGAGCCCATTCCAATTTACTGTGATAATAAAAGCACCATCAGTATCTCAAAGAACCCTGTAATGCACTCCAATACGAAGCACATTCCAATCAAGTATCACTTTCTACGGGAGAAGGTTGTAGAAAACAACATCAGAGTTGAGAATGTGGGCACACAAGAACAAGTGACATACATCTTTACAAAACCACTTCCACGGGAAGCCTTCGAATATCTTCACCAGAGACTAAGAGTAATTTCTACTCCAAAATGAATACTTTTGAATGATTATCTTATATGTCTTAGATGTACACAAGGAAGCACCATAAATCATGCCACATGTCCTCCTTCTCCCGTGGAACCCCCTCCAAGTTATGAGGCCATCCATTTTGATTGGGTGTGTGAAGTAGACCTCGTCTTCCCTCTCACATTCCTTTCTAGATTACAGTACAGGTTTGTGGTCGAGACGTTCCTCAGACACTGATAGATGAAGGTGAATCTATTAGTATTTTGTCCTCTTTTGCTTGGAAAGCTTTGGGTTGTCCTCCGCTTGCACCGGTTACACAAAATTTGTTATCTTTTAATAGAAGAACTAGTCAACCTTTAGGGACCCTTCCTCAGTTTCCTGTAACTTTGGGAGGGAAAACTATCTTCGTTGATGTCATGGTAGTCCAAGATCCCTTGGATTTCGCTTTACTTCTTGGGCGGGATTATGTCTATGCCATGAAAACTATTGTGTCCATTCTTTTTCGTGTGATATCTTTCCCTCACAATGGAAGAATTGTGATTGTTGATAAACTTTCATTCATTGACCCCGACTGGATTGCCTCCCTAAATGGTTCTTATATGCAGATGGTATCGCCCCCTCCACATGTCAATTATGTGGCATTGTCGCCCATGGTTTCAACTTCTAATGACTTAGATCCAGTAGTTGACATGGTGATCTCTTTGATAGGGTTGTTAGAGCATGATATATTTACTCCTGTCGTGACCCTCAACATGGTTTCCTTCTAGAGTGTGTTTCTTCCTTCCAGTGAAGACCTCTTGGAAGCCATGACCAAGTTTTGTCCCTTGACATGGTGTCATTCTGGAGCATTGTCCTCTTGGAATCCATGATCAAGAAGAGGGACTCCGAGGATAGTTTTTCCGTCTCTGAGGCAACCTCGTTAAAAAATGAAACAAAGGTCTTTGAGCATGTTTTTTTTTATTTCAAGCTCATTAAAAAATGAAACCACTTATGAGGATAGTTTTTTCGTCTCTATGGCAACCTCGTTAAAAAATGAAACAAAGGTTACGAGCATAGTTCTTGTTTATGTGCCAAGCTTGTTAAAAAATGAAATAGTTTTTATCCTTCTCTATTTGAGTCAAGTCCTTCATCTAGTATTTGAAGCTTCATTTCATTCTCCTTTGCATTTGGATGAAATGAAGCTTGGGGGGGTTTTGCCTCAACCTCTGGACTTTGTGCTGAAGTTGAGCCGCTAGCTTCTTAAGCTAGGGGCTAAGTACCAACCATCCATGTGTTATGCATTGGGAAGTCCAAGCATAGTTTTCTATGGTTCAAGCTTGTGTAAAAATGAAACCACTTACCTCAAGCATAGTTTCCTCTGGTTCAAGCTTGTGTAAAAATGAAACCAGGTCTAAGCATAGTTTCCTCTGGTTCAAGCTTGTGTAAAACTAAAACCAGGTCTAAGCATAGTTTCCTCTGGTTCAAGCTTGTGTAAAAATGAAACCAGGTCCAAGCATAGTTTTGTTTTGTTTTAAAGCTTGTGTAAAAATGAAAACAATCCCAAGCTTAGTCTTTGTTCTTTCTCATGCTTGTAAATACATGAGAATAAGTTACTGAGCTTAGTCTTTGTTCTTTCTTGTAAATACATGAGAATGTAACCGAGTATATTTTTATCATGTTTTTGGACTCTTAAAGGTTATACGAAAAAGGAACCCACTGGAGTTCCCTTTAAGCTCTTTTCAGACTCTCTAAACATGAAAATATTGCCAAGCGACCTTGTTCTTTTCACGCTTGTTAAAGTATTTGAAGAATGTCTATTGAGCAATAGTTTATCTCTTTTTCAGTCTCATCAGACTACTTTATAAAAAAGGAACTGAGAGAGTTCTCTTTAAGTGTTTTTTAGACTCTATAAACATGAAAAACCCCTGAGTTTTCTTTCTTTGGACTCATAAAACAAACATTGAAAGGCCTATATGAGACTAAACCACTCCTTCCTAGGGTTCGTTAAACATACTCCGAGGGACTCATCCAAAGGATGAGCTTAAATTGACAAGCATATGTTATCCTCCTCAAGCTTGCGTAAAAATAAAGAGGTACTCGTCAGAAATGGCGGGGGAAAAAATTGGGAAAGAAATATGTCTAAACCTGTATTCCATGGAAGAGTCACTTTTGAACATGACACCCTTTCACTCACCTTGTGTTTAGGTTGGAAAATCCACTTGTCTCCTGATCATACTCCTTTATAAGATTACAAATTGGTCTGTGATCCTTGTTGTTGAGTCAGTGTTTCCAAGACAATTGTCATGTCATCAATATGTTCAAAATGAAGTTCAACCCAAAAAGCCTTTTGTTGCATCGACCATTTCTGCAGTCTTTAAGCCTTCTATTCCATCGACCATCCCTTTGTCAATCCTAAATCACTTGTTACTTTGACCTACATCAAATCTTGTTACTTGTTTCGAGTCATTGATGTGGGATACGTTAAGGCCCTCTTGTGACGAGTCTTTTCCTGTCGACTTCAACTCATTATCCAAGAATTAGACTTAAAAAATAAGTGGTACCTTGGAACTTGCATGCCTCAATGGCAGGTTTCCTCGCTTTCGACAGTGGGTTTTCATTATTGACCCCTGATCGAGAGATTCCGTCGAGTGTTCGACTTCAGCTCATTTATTCACATTCGTTGGATTGTACTAGTGTACCTTGGGAGTCATTGACATTAATGGTGATTTCCCTTGCACATGTTAACAGTATCCACTAATGACCGGTAATCAAGTGGTTTCTACCATGTTTGACTTCAGCACATGTATTCACATGGTTAGATTCATACTATAGAGTGGCGGAGATGAAGACCTTGGATATTTTTTGACAGATCCAGGTTACGTTGGAGTATATTCAGTGTACTGTTGCATAGATCCACATTGTATGTCTAGTGGCTATGTTCAAATTTGAAACTTTAACACATAGATCCACAATGTATTTTTGGTGGCTATGTTCAGATTTGATTCATAATGGCATGGATCCACGATGTATGTTTGGTGGCCATGCCCTTGTCTTACTTGACATGGATCTTTGCATGTCAACATTTATGCTCTAAGTCATTTGTATTCTGAGTATGGGAATGCCTACCTCAATGATGATGTATTATTGTATTGTATTTCCTTGTTTGTTGGAAGGTTTCCGACTGACCGTTCCTTGTTCCCTACACACTCGACAAAGTATTTCAGCTATCACTCTGTTCTAACTTCATACTTTGGGGGGCTCTCTGTTACACATTATTTTCATCATCCCTATGACCATTAATGATGTAAACCTTTCTGTAGTCTTCAGAGGGGTCAGTGGCCTGAGTTCCTAAAGAAAGAAGGGAGAAGAAATTTTCCTAAGAAAAGAAGTTGCATTTCTCTTTGTAAAAACCCTATTAAAGATGAAGTTTGCAGGCTGCATTATAGCCAGGTTGTGAGAATGCCTGATTCTCATAGGATGCATCATATCTAGGTCGTGAGGAGTTCACAGTCTGCTCTATAGGTAGGGTGTGAGAATGCTTACACGTGGGAAAAATGAGCGTTTTCTCAAATCTTCTAGAAGGAGAAACTTCCATGGTGAGATGGCATCTGAATGGTTTGGATCTTACTCTCTTTCATGATTTAGTGGGATCATCCTAACCTCCTCACCTTATCCTCTTTATCTTATAAAAGGAGAGGATCTCTCATGGAGAAGGTCTAAATTGGATTTGGCTTGGAATTATTATCTTGGTTGGAGTGTCTTTGAGTTTTGCCTTTGTCTTTCAGATAAACGTCATAAATTCTTCATAACAGATTCAAAATTAGTAAGACCAAATGTTTTGGTTAGAGTACATTCTTTATTATTTTGTGTAATAGTTTTAGATCGATTCAACAAATATTACATGTGGGGAACGCTCTACAAGGTCGCTCTCTAGAATAAGCCAAAATTCAACAAGGAATGCCATTCTTTCTATAACTTCTTTTCTGAGAGATTCCAAGTAGTGAAACCTGGAGGAATTGCATAAAACACACTAAAGAACATTGTGTATCAGTTTCAAACCTTTATTCTTTAAATTTACAAAGTTATGATTATTTCAAGTTAGGGTTGTTGACTAATCCAAAACTAGGCATGTGAGACTAAAGAAACGTTTGATGAAAATGCTAGTCTCATGTTGTTAAAGTTAAGGAAGGTTTGCAGGAATGTGATCATATACACCAGGTCTATTACAAAGCTAAAAATCAGATTTGGATGATGAAATTGATGAGGGAATTTGGTTGAGGTACATGTCGGGTACATGGTTGAGATGAGTAGTTGATGAGTTGGCACATACATGAGGTGTGTAGTTGATGATGTTGGTACATATTGCTGAGTCATAGTTGATGAGTAGTTGATACATGATTGGTACATACTTGGTACATGGTTGGAGGCACTTATTAGTAGTATTGTTGACATATGATTTATGGATGATGTAGCATACGTGTATTATTAGAAGCACATATTGATCTTGGTGATGATTATGAGTTGTTGCGTTATACTTGGTTGATGCACATATTTGAGAGTTGTCTTTGTGACTGATCTTGGTGAGTATATATGATTTGGCTGATAAAATTGATGAGACAGGTTGTTGTGATAGGTTGTTTGGACAAGTTGTTGTTACAGGTTATTTGTACAGGTTTGGTTCATGGTTGATGCACTTGTTCATTGTACAGGTTGAGGTACAGGTTGGTGCATGGTTGATGCACTTGTTTATGGTGTAGGTTGATTATAGGTTGGTTGGTATAGGTTGGTGCATGGTTGATGCACTTGTTTATGGTATAGGTTGATTACAGGTTGAGGTACAGGTTGATGCATGGTTGATTCATGGTTCAGGTTATTGGTACAGGTTGTTTGGTATAGGTTGATTGGTACAGGTTTACAACAGTATATATCACAGTGATAGTGTGACAATGGTTCTATCATTCTACTTATACGTCAGGGTGGTTGGACGGGGCAAGGATAGGTGGTTGTAGCCACCTTCCGGTTGTAGCCAGAGAACATAGGTGGTTGTAGCCTCCTTCTGGTTATAGCCAGAGAATTGGGGAGTTGGAGCTTCCCTCAGGTTGTAGCCTGAGAAACTAGGGGGTTGGAGCCTCCTTCCAGTTGCAGCTAGAAAAAAAATGAAGTTGATGCTTCCAATGAATGTAATTCTTCAAGACATATAAGAAAAATCATCCTGTGGTTTTTTCTAGCTTTGGGCTTCCATGTAAAAAATCGGTGTACTGTGTATGTGTATGATTGTTCATTTGTTCATTGCTTATTTACTCTGCATTTATTGGATGATAATTCTACATTGATATAGCTCTTGGATTATATGGTTAAAAAGGATTAAATTTCTCTATTACTGATTCACCCTCCCTCTCAGTAATCCAACAATTGGTATCAGAGTGAGGTTCCTTTAGGAAACAATTTAACCACTGGAAGGAGATCATGGATTATTTTGAGAATGGAGTACCAATGTTTAATGGTCAGAATGGTTTTAAGTATGAGATGTGGAGCATAAGGAAGAAAGTATTTTTACAGGAACAAGGACATTATATTTGACTATCAGTTGTTATAGGATATTATAGTTCAAAAAGGGAAAATACTGCATCCAAGAAGGAATTGAAGAAGAACAACAAAATAGAAATGGATTTCATCTGGGAAGGATTACCTAAACCAGTAAGAGAAAAGGTTGGTAAATGTTCATCAACCAAAGAAATTTGGGATAAGTTACATGACATATATTAGTCACCCATCACAGATTCAACAAATGCCAAAGAAGATGTAGATACAAAACAAGAAGAAAGATGCTCATCATGTCAGACAGATTAAGAAGAGGAAGAGTATGATGAAGCATAAGTTTATTACAGATAAAAAGTGATCAGTGCAATTAAATATCTAAGGAAAGAAAGAGAAGAAAACAAGTCATCCAAGAAAGAGTTGATGAAGCAAAAACAAAGTGTTCAAGGTTTTGAAAAAGATCAACAAGTCATCAAGAATTTAAGATCTCAACTATAAGAGGTTAGAATAATTGAAGAAACTCGAGAATATCAAAAGAAATGTTTAGAAGCCAACAAAGAAGCACAAAAGGAGGAAGCAGACAAGAGAGAAAATATACCGATGGATCATCTCAAGGAAAGAACCAATGACTTAAACCAACTTGAGGAAGAGTTTGGTCAAGAAGAGAGAAGACCGGAAGAAGAAATAATTACATTGAAAATCCAACTTGAAGAAGGAAAGAGAACAAAAGAGGTCATGAAGTCTCAAATAATGAAGAAAGAAGAAGAGGTTGAGAATATTGAATAATAAGTTGTCACACTAAAAGTCAAAATCGTCAAGCTCAACAAGAACGTTGAAGAGACAAAAACATCCACATCAGTTATAGAGAAAGAAGAGAAACACTCTACGTTGCTAGAAAAGAAGAATGAAGAAAATAGAAAGATTTATGCAGAATTACTCAAAGGAAGGAATCATGGTCAACCAAAATCTAAGAAAACTATTGAAGATACATCTTCAAGAATACCATCCATGTTCAAGCCACAAAGAATCTTCAATCATGATCATGATCAGTCAAGGAAAAAATTCAAAAGGACTATGCCACAAAGGAGATCATTCACTCCCAGGTATGGAAATTTATTTTATGGTCATTATTTTTATTGTACTAACTTTGGACATAAGGTTGCATATTGCAGGGATTATAAAAGAAATGTTCAAGCAGACCGTGCCTATGTGGTCGAACATAACATTGAGTGTTACAAATGTCATAACTATGGACATGTAGCCAATGATTGTAGAAGCACGATCGATACTTCCATGAAAGAGAATACTGATATCTGATATAAGAAAGTATGGATAATAAAACAGGAAGAACATGTGAACAAAGACCAGGTACCAGAGATCGCAAGATTGGCAATAAAATGAGATGAAAAAAATTCTACAGAGAAAATGAAAGATGTCAAATATAGAAAGGTTTGGAAAATAACTGAAAGAAAGGAAAGATAGGTAAATAAGGAACAGGTTCCAGAGATTGTACTTTCATGCATTGTAGTGAAATATGAATCCACAGATAGAAAGAAAGAAGTCAAATATCAGAGAGATAATGAATCGACCAATGAAGATGATGATGAATACACATCAGAGCAGGAATTGTTCTGAGCCATCTGGGTTAGAGACTCCCAAGTAATATGAATATTATATAGGGGGATTCTATGCGATAGCTGTGACAGACCAAAGAAACATCCTTCGAGCATCTTGCAGAGTTTGTTAAGACAGATTTAGATAAATCAGTTAGCAGAAGTACAGTTTGATAGATTAATCAAGACTTCATGATAATATAGTGATAAATGGGTCAGCATTATGGACAATTGCGCAAGTAGAGTCCTGGATAGTATGGACAGAGATGGATTCATAAGAACACTTAGCAGGTTTGGATAGATATATGATAGTGGATGACATAATGGATTCATAGATTGGTTCAGAGAGTGGTTCAAAGAAAAATGAACATTATCATAATGGATGATAATTACACAGGAAATGACTTGAACAATGCTAATGGATTCCAAATTGACAGATATTTTTTGGACACATGTAGTGCATACATTAGTTTACATTTAAAACATAGTAATGCTCAGAAACAACAATGACAAAACTCTCTACGAACTGTGGAAAGGAAGCGTAGACAATAACCTCTACATCAAGGTAACTCAAGGTAATATTTTATTAATTGAAATTTATGTGGATGATATTGTTTTGGAAGTACTAATGACAGGTTAAGCCAGAAATTTGCAAAGGATATGGAGAATGAATTTGAAATGTCATTACTTGGAGGACTATCCATAGTTTTGGGTGTTCATATATGTCAAAGAAACAAAAGAATTTTTGTTTCTCAAACTAAGTATATTAGAGAAATGCTAAAGAGGTTCGGAATGGAAGATTGCAAACCAGTTACCACTCCTATGCAAACCAGTTGCAAGTTGAGCAAAGATGATGATTCAAATTCTACAGACTAGAGGAAATACAGGTCAATGATTGGTATATTACTATATTTGACAACATCCAATCCAGATGTAATGTAAGCAGTTGGATAGGTGGAATGATTTCAAGCAACACCAAATGAATCACATGTATTAGCAGTGAACATGATTTTCAGATATATCAAAGGAACATAAGAGTTTGGATTATGGTATCCAAAAGGAAATGATCTATCACTTATTTACTACACAGATCAAGATTTGGCAGGTTCTATTGATAACCGATGAAGCACCAGTGGAGCAACGTTCTACTTGGGTGAGTGTTTAGTATCATGGCTAAGAAAGAAACATTCATCAATATCTTTATCTACGACCGAGGCAGAGTATATTGCAGCAACATCATGTTGTACACAAGTTGTTTGGTTGAAACAAAATCTGACAGATATACAGGTTGAGTATGATGAGCCCATTCCAATCTATTGTGATAATAAAAGCACCATCAATATCTCAAAGAACCCCATAATTCACTCCAAGACGAAGCACATTCCAATCAAGTATCACTTTCTACGGGAGAAGGTTTCAGAAAAGAACATCAGAGTTGAGTATGTGGGCACAAAAGAACAAGTGTCATCCATATTTACAAAACCACTTCCACGGGAAGCCTTTGAATATCTTTGCTAGAGACAAGGAGTAATTTCTACTCCAAAATGAATACTTTTGAATGCTTATCTTATATTTCTTAGATGTACATGAGGAAGCACCATAAATAGGACAAAGGGGGAGAGATTAATCAATTGCAAAAGGTAAATGCTTGGAGAGAGAGCATAGAGGCATGTTTCCAAGGGGAGTGATTGTCACAAGGGAATAATGAGTGATATGACTTCAGAGTGATACCCTTTATCAAAGGGGGATATATTATTCATATGAAGAGAAAGAGAGTAATCGAAGGATTATAAACATAAAGAAAAATCAAAGGCACGTAGACAAGGGGAGTAGCCCCAAGGAGAGTTCAGTTAGGGGGAGTAGCCCCAAAGGGAGATACCCTTTGCCATTGATGTCAAAGGGGGAGAGATACAAACATTGATAAAGAGTATAAGAATGAATGTTATCATGACTAAGTGTTGCCATCAATTCCAAAGGGGGAGATTGCCAGACAATTGGATTAGGTTGATGGGTAGTTGGTATGGATTGTTGGTTTTCATTGATGTCAACTATTGGAGAGTGATATTGTAGATTGATGTCAACCCTTAGTGATTGATGTCAACTCTTGGAGAAAGTATGGTAGCAAATTACAGTAGCACAAAGGTTTGAGAGTTACGACCTTACGAAGTTGGAGGACCCTCTTATGTCATCTAGAAGCCCCAAAAGGTCAAAGTAGTCAAAGTGGTGTAAGAGATTTTAGAAGGTAAATAATAAAATGAATTGATGAGTGTAATATAATTCAAAGTGAATACAAAATAAATTATTTAAATAATAAATTTAATGGATAAATTAGAAGTGGGTTAACCCTAAAATAAGGAAAGTGGGCAAAGTGACCTAGAAGATGTTTTTAAGGAAGCTACTTGGAGAGTATAAATAAGAGAAAGGCTCTCTCATTTTAGATACACTTGAGAATATTGAATACCTATAGGTTTCTGAGGTAACCAAAGGATATCTAAGCCAAATTTCTGAGGGAAGGTGAAGAAAATAAGGCCGGAATTCAAGGAAGGATAAATTCTTTTGATGATGCTTTCTAAGGTATGTTATTTACAGGTCATCTCACCAGTTTAAAAATAATTTTTTTTCTAGAATGATTCAGACCGTGAAATTTCTATGCCATTGAGGAAAAATATCCAAGTATATGTGGTAAAAATTCATCTTGTGTTTCATTTTATTTTTGGAGTTACACTTCGTGGAAAATAGGGTTTGTGGCTAGTCCTGAAACTAGTCAAAAACAAGTGTTTTGGGTAAAAACATCATAGATTATTCATAACAGATCCAAATTCAGTAAGAAAAAATGTGTTAGTTAGAGTACAGTCTGTAGTATTATTTGTAACAGTTTCACATCGATTCAACAAATATTACGTGCGGGGCACGCTCTACAAGGTTGCTCTCTAGAATAAGACAAAATTCAACAAGGTATGCCATTATTGCTATAACCCCTTTTTTGAGAGGTTCCAAGCAATGAAACCTGGAGTAATTGCATTGAACACACTGAAGAACATTTTCTATCAGTTTCATATCTTTATTCATTACAGGTACAAATTTATGATTATTTCAAGTTAGGGTTGTTGACTAATCCAAAACTAGGCATGTGAGACTAAAGAAAAGTTTGATGAAAATGCTAGTCTCTTGTTGTTAAATTTAAGGAAGGTTTGCAGGAATGTGATCATATACACGAGGTCTATTACAGAGTTAGAATTGAGATTTGGATGATGAAATTGATGAGGGTATTTGGTTGAGTTACATGTTGAGTACATGGTTGAGACAAGTATTTGATGAGTTGGAACATACATGAGGTGTATAGTTGATGATGTTGGTACATATTGATGAGTCATAGTTGACGAGTAGTTGATACTCTTCATTTTTTCACAAACCTTTTCACCCTTCCCCTCATGCTCAGCCAATAGTATGAATTCCTCAGTTGTGCAAATGTCTTATCATGACCAAAATGTCCAGCTAAACCTCTACTGTGTTTCTCTTTCAACAGGTTATCTCTCATTGAGCATCTTGGTATGCATAGTTGGATCCCTTTGAACAATAATCCATCCTGGATCAAATATTCTGTCCATGGGATTTTGTCTCCCAACAAAGAATTCTTACATGCCTCATAAGCTTCCTTAAAATATGGATCATATCGATACATTTTCTTGAGGTGTTCAAACCCTAAGGTCTCCACTTGGAATTCATGTACAATTAAACTCCTCTTGCTCAAAGCATCTGCAACTTTGTTAGCAGTTCCAACAATATGTTTAATGAAAAAAGTAAAATTATGCATAAATTCTACCCATTTAGCATGTCTCTGATTCAACTTTTCATGCCTAGTAATGATCATGACTACTTTCTAGTAGTAGTTTATTTGTTTAATAATATGTTTCAATTGATTTCATGTAGGGAGACCATAACTAGTCAAGATACATCTAAGATAATATTTCAACATATTTGGGTATAACACTTTGGGTTGTCAAATTCCATAATCTCATATAGAGACATTAGGTTCATATTCCACTTCTACAAGGTGTTATGGGGCATGATGGACATGAAGTTGATGAGGAGTATGGTGTTTCACCATCATACCAATTAGAATATGGAAGTAATGAATATGACCCTTTTTCACTTGACCATGGATTACAATTAGAAGAATCCCAAGACCTAGGATGAGAGCCTTCCACTACTACAACTGATATGTCCATAGTTCCAATAATATATCACACCGTCAGACATGTTTGGGGTTCTTACCTTGCATGAATTTAAGTGAAATAATATCCAATAATATTGATAAATATGTGTTTACTAATCAAGGAAATGAATAGATAACAACCAATATTTATATGTAGAGAATACAACATATTCATAGGTAAGTCAAAGAAGTTATAGTGGACCAAAAAAGGTATAACAAGCAATGTGATAAAACTAGTTTTGTCACTAGTTTGTTTTAGGGAACTTGCTGCAGTTACATCTCGTAAGAGGTGAATGCAAGTCTTGGGAAAGAATATCAATACCATTTGAAATGGTTTATTCAAAATCATACACCATGTGGGTGATAGTGACATTAGGTGGATTTTCCTCCATGCCTCATATTTCTTCTATCATTAACATGGAGAATCTCAAGTTTTTTGATGCTTTGATGCTTAATGAGGAGAAAGGACAATTTCCTAAGTTATTTTTGATTGAATATCGAACACTTGAGGTTTACAGAAAGATAAGGGAATATGCTATTTTATAGAGAATAACTTATGATACATAGGGAGGAAAGCATGTGATTGTTTGGAAGATATTTGGTACCGTCTAAGAGGATTGTTTGAATTGAGAGAGATGCATTTTGGACAGTATCTTATCTTCAACAGTGTCATAATAGTACTCTTGAAAGTCATCTACATACAACAACAAGATAATAAGATCTTTTTTCCAATAGACAGTTTGGGTATTTTGGACAATAGACAATTTGCAAACATATTGAAACATATCAAGAAAAAAGTGACCTATTGGTCTACTGATAGATCCAAAAAGAGGGAAAATGAAACTCACCATTCTCTCAAGGTTTCATCCGCATCACTCCAATGAATCCTCATTTCCCTCCTGCATGCAAACCCAAAGTAGATATCATCCTTATGCAGTGGACTTGCTGATCCTCTATTCCCTCTATGAAAAAAGGTTCTAGTTCTCCTCCTCAGGATGTCTCATAGATCCTCCATGCCCTATGTGAAAAATAGTTTCACATCTCCTCCTCCCAGCAGGGTTTTGGTCGGCCTCTATTTTGAAAATAGGGGTCGATGTCTGTTTCGTAAATTGAGGTCTGTGCGAGATGGGAATTGTGTAACATATATATATGTTACATATAATAATATATGTAACATATAATATATGTTTAACATATATTATTTATGTAACATATAATATGTATTATATATATATTATATATTACATATGTAATATATGTAACATTTATTATATATGTAATATATAATATATATTATGTATTGCATATATAATATATGTTACATATACTATTTATGTAATATATTATATATATTATATATTACATATATAATATATCCCATATTATATATATATATATATAATGATGATGATGAAAACATAGTAATGATCCATGACAATGTCGATGATGATCATGAAGACAATGATGATGATAATGATGATGATGATCTGATGATTATGATGATGATGAATATGACGACGAAGCCAATGTTAGTTATGGTGATGACAATGACACCATTAAATTGAGAGGACATGGGTAATTTGAGCCTCCTAGAATTTTGAGATGGGTGGGATAGAGGACCCATATATTATATCAATAAGTGTTCCCTTGTAAAAGATATAAAACTACTACATCATGAAGTGCACCTCCCTAGAACTAATCCCAAGGTAACATGCACCCACTAAGTTATCCAAATTTAAATCAACTAAAATAAAGTGAAGGGCATAGGGGACCAAAATCCCTCCATATCACATGAAATTCTCCAATAGGGGAAAACACTTTTGGATAAACCAAAAGATAACACTCCCTCTTTAAGAGGAAAGTGTTTTCTCCAACACTAGTCTTGTCCCTTTCTATGTCAATTGTACGTGTAACCTACAAATCCAAGTCTAGTGAAATCTTGGAAACATTCACCAATCCCATAGAAGGTTCTATAAATTCCTCCTAAACATCACTCTCCTCCATCATGGCATCACTCCACACTTGTTCTACAAAAATGAAATGCTCACCAATGTAAATATCATAACCCTCTATTGGCCTAGATCTATCACATTGTTTGGTTCACACTGAAACTCACTTCTATATTCATTAATCACAATAGGGAGAACATGACTAGTTTCAAGAATCTTATTGTCCAAAAATTTCATCACCAAATGGAAACTCATCGCTTAATTAGTTGAAACCACTTTTCTTCATGGACAAAGGAGGAAATAAGGTTAGTTTCACTCACAACCTTTGTGTGAGTCACATGCAAATAAACATTGCACAAATTCAATTATAGAGCATTACACAAATCCAATTCAAACCTATAAGACAAATGGGTTGAAAGTGAATTTGGAGGTTGCATATATTGATTGGTTTAAAAGGTGATATATTGAGGACAAGAATGATTGGAGAAGTCAATGGTTTGGTCAAACATATAAGTGGTCTCACAATAATTTTCCTCACATCCAAACTAATTGATTATAGCCTCACATTCTCTCCCCTAGTCAAGAGTGGAAAATACATCAAAGTCATCCCTTAGAGTGTTACACATTATTTTCATCATCCCTATGATCATTAATGATGTAAACCTATCTTCTACCTTCAGAGGGGTCAGTGGCCTGAGTTCCTGAAGAGAGAAGGGAGAAGAACTTTTCCTGAGAAAATAAGTTGCATTTTCCTATGTAAAAACCTTATAAAAAGGAAGTTCGCAGGTTTCCTATATATTAGGGTGTGAGAATGCCTGATTCTCGTAGGCTGCATCATAGCTAGGGTGCGAACAGTTCGTAGGTTGCACTATAAGTAGGGTGCGATAATTCTTACACGTGGGAAAAACGAGCGTTTTCTCGAATCTTCTAGAAGGAGAAACTTCCATGGTGAGGTGGCATTCGAATGGTTTGGATCTTACTCGCTTTCATGATTTAGTGGGATCATCCTAACCTCCTAACCTTATCCTCTTCAACTTATAAAAGGAGAGGAGTTCTCATGGAGAAAGTTATCCTTGTTAGTTCTTGAGCTTGTTAGCTTTGGTTGGCTTGGAATTATTAAGCTTGGTTGGAGTGGCTTTGAGATTTTCCTTTGTCAAGATAGATTGTGAATATTATCAGATCTATGCTCTCAGAATTCTTGGAGTGAAAGTGTGTGGGGAACGAAGGATAGTTGGAATTTTGTTATTGGATAAATCGGTAGGTGCGGACACTAACAGATCTCCCTAGATCCACCTAGATCTAGAACAAAACACACCAGAACATGATGCTTTCCTTAAGTTTTAGATATTGAATTTACTAACTAAAGAGGGATGAGTGACATATCGTTTAAATGTCGCTTCCTCTCTTCATCACCATCCTAGCTCTGTTCCAATGCTCATACAATGATGAAACTGCAAAAGAACACAACCATCCAAAGTGATAATAATGGCATAAACTCAATATAAACCTATGTATGTGATCAA
>ML777160.1:81644-101961 GCA_009831015.1 Picea engelmannii
ACCATGGCCTTGATGTCGTAAGGTCCCTTCCAACTGTCCTTTGTTCCCCACACACTTTCACTCCAAGAATTCTGAGAGCATAGATCTGATAATATTCACAATCTATCTTGACAAAGGCAAATCTCAAAGCCACTCCAACCAAGATTAATAATTCCAAGCCAACCAAAGCTAACAAGATCAAGAACTAACAAAGCTAACTTTCTCCATGAGAACTTCTCTCCTTTTATAATTTGAAGAGGATAAGGTGAGGAGGTTAGGATGATCCCACTAAATCATGAAAGCGAGTAAGATCCAAACCATTCGAATTCCACCTCACCATGGAAGTTTCTCCTTCTAGAAGATTTGAGAAAATGCTCGTTTTTCCCACGTGTAAGAATTCTTGCACCCTACTTATAGTGCAACCTGTGAACTGTTCACACCCTAGCTATGATGCATCTTGCGAGAATCAGGCATTCTCACACCCTAATACATAGGCAGCCTGCGAACTTCCTTTTTATAAGGTCTTTACACAGGAAAATGCAACTTCTTTTCTCAGGAAAAGTTATTCTCCCTTCTCTCTTCAGGAACTCAGGCCACTGACCCCTCTGAAGGAAACAAATAGGTTTACATCATTAACGATCATAGGGATGATGAAAATAATGTGTAACAGAGAGCCCCCCAAAGTATGAAGTTGGAACAGAGTGATAGCTGAAATACTTTGTTGAGTGTGTGTAGGGAACAAGGAACAGTCAGTCGGAAACCTGCCAACAAACAAGGAAATACAGTACAATAATATATCATCACTGAGGTAGGCATTCCCATACTCAGAATACAAATGACTCAAAGCATAAATATCGACATGTGAAGATCCATGTTAAGTAAGACAGGTCATGGCCACCAAACATACACTGTGGATCCATGTCAATATGACTCAAATCTGAACATAGCCACCAAAAATACACTGTGGATCTATGTGTTAAAGACTCAAATTTGAACATAGCCACCATACATACAATGTGGATCTATGCAACAGTACACTGAATATACTCCAACGTAACCTGAATCTGTCAGAAAATATCCAAGGTCTTTATCTCCACCACTCTATAGTACGAATCTAACCATGTGAATACATGTGTTGAAGTCGAACATGGAATAAACCACTTGATTACCGATTATTAGTGTATACCATTAACAAGTGTGAGGAAAATCACCATTAATGTCAATGACTCCCAAGGTACTCTGGTACAATCCAACGAATGTGAATCAATGAGCTGAGGTCGAACACTCGACAGAATCTCTCGATCAGGGGTTAATAATGAAAACTCACTATTGAAAGCGAGGAAACCTGCCATTGAGGCATGCAAGTTCCAAGGTACCAATTAGTTTCTAAGTCTGATTATTGGATAATGAGTTGAAGTCGACAGGAAAAGACTCATCATAGTAGGGCCTTAATGTATCCCACATCAATGACACGAAACAAGTAACAAGATTTGATGTAGATCAGAGTAACAAGTGATTCAGGACTGAATCAGAGATGGCTGACACAATAGAAGGCTTAAATACTGTAGAAATGACTGACGCAATAGAAGGCTTTTCAGGTTGGACATCGTTTTGAACATATTGACGACACGACAATTGTCTTGGAAACACTGACTAAAAAATAGGGATCACAGATCGATTTGTAATCTTATAAAGGAGTATGATCAGGAGACAAGTGGATTTTCCAACCTAGACACAAGGCAAGTGAAAGGGTGTCATGTTCAAAAGTGACTCTTCCATGGAATACAGGTTTAGACACAATGCTTTCCCAATTTTCCCCCCACCATTTCTGGCGAGTACCTCTTTATTTTTACACAAGCTTGAGGAGGATAACATATCCTTGTAAATGTAAGCTCATCCTTTGGATGAGTCCCTCGGAGTATGTTTAATGAACCCTAAGAAGGAGTGCTTCGGTCCCATCACGGGTCTGTCAATGTTTTTTTAACGAGTCTAGAGATAGAAAAATCGAAGGTTTTTCAAGATTATAGAGTTTGGAAAAACACTTAAAAGTGAACTCTCTCAGTTCCTTTTTCATAAAATAGTCTGGATGAGACCAAAAAAGAGATAAATTATCGCTCACTAGATGCTTACTTCAAATACTTTATCGAGCGTGAAAATAGCAAGGTCGCTCGACAATCTTTTCATGTTTAGAGAGTCTAAAAAGAGCTTAAAGGGAACTCCCGGGGGTTCCTTTTTCGTATAACCTTTATGAGTCTGAAAAAGTGATAAAAGTATACTCGGTTACATTCTCATTGATCTACGAGCACGAGAAAGAATAAAGACTAAGCTTGATAACTTATTCTCATGTATTTACGAGCATGAGAAAGAACAAAGACTAAGCTCGGGATTGTTTTCATTTTTACGCAAGCTTTAAAACAAAACAAAACTATGCTTGGGATAGATTGTAATTTTTACATAAGCTTAAAAACTAAACAAAACTATGCTTGGACCTGGTTTCATTTTTACACAAGCTTGAACTAGAGGAAACTATGCTTGAGGTAGGTGGTTTCATTTTTACGCAAGCTTGAACCATAGAAAACTATGCTTGCAACTTCCCAACGCATGGTTGGTACTTAGCCCCCAGTTTAAAGAAGCTAGCAACTCTACTTCAGCATGAAGTCCAGAGGCTGAGGCAAATGCCCCCCAAGATTCATTTCATCCAACTGCAAAGGAGAATGAAATGAAGCTTCAAATACTAGATGAAGGACTTGACTCAAATAAAGAGGGGGAAAACTATTTCATTTTTTAATGAGCTTGACATGGAAACAGGAACTATGCTCGTAACCTCTATTTCATTTTTGAATGAGGTTGCTACAGAGACGCAAAAACTATCCTCAAGTGGTTTCATTTTTTAATGAGCTTGAAATTAGAAAACCATGCTCAAAGACCTCTGTTTCATTTTTTAACGAGGTTGCCTCAGAGATGCAAAAACTATCCTTGGAAGTGGTTTCTTGATCATGGATTCCAAGAGGACAATGCTCCAGAATGACACCATGTCAAGGGACAAAACTCAGTCATGGCTTCCAAGAGGTCTTCACTGGAAGGAAGAAACACACTTTGGAAGGAAACCATGTTGAGGGTTGCGACAGGGGTAAAGAGATCAGGCTCTAACAACCCTATCAAAGAGATTACCATGTCAACTATTGGATCTAAGTCATCAGAAGTTGAAGCCATGGGCGACAACACCACATAATTGACCTGTGGCAGGGGAAATACTATCTACATATAAGAACCATTCAGGGAGGCAATCCAGGCGGGGTCAATGAATGAAAGTTGATCAACAGTCACAACCCATCCATCGTGAGGGAAAGATATCACATGAAAAAGAGTAGACACAATAGCTTTCATGGCATAGACATAATCTTGCCCAAGGAGTAAAGAAAAATCCAAGGGGTCTTGGACTACCATGATGTCAATAAAGACAGTTTTCCCTCCCAAAGTTACAGGAAATTGAGGAAGGGTCCCTAAAGGTTGACTAGTTCTTCTGTTAAAAGCTAACAGATTTTGCGTAACCGACACAAGTGGAGGACAACCCAAAGCATGCCAAGCAAAAGAGGACAAAATACTAACAGACGAACCTTCATCTATTAGTGTTTGAGGAACGTCCCGACCACAAACCTGTACTGTAATTTGGAAAGGAAGGTGAGAGGGAAGACGAGGTCCAGTTAGCACACCCCAATCAAAATGGATGGCCTCATTACTTGGAGGGGGTCCTACGGGAAAAGGAGGAATACCCCTCGGCATGGGAGATTCTATATCAATGAGAAAAACATGGGCAGTATCAGGTTTACTCTCTAGTGGGAGAGTAGGATCGACCAATGGAGAGATTAGATCGACCACTTGGGTTTCATTCTCCAGGCGGAGAATGGGGTCGACAGGTGGAAACAGATCGACCGCTTGGGTTTCACTCTCTGAGGGGAGAGTGGGATTGACCGAGGATGGTATCGGATCAACCACTTTGTCAACTGGTTCAACTAAGGACGCGACCAGATTGACGATATGATCAACCAGATTGATCGGTGAAGGGACCGGAATGATCATTCCATTAACCATTGGAGGATTGAGAGAAAGCTTATAGTAAGCAGCTGGAAGTTGAGGTTGTGAAACAGTCATATCTTTCAATAATTTAGAGGCTTCGTCCATATGAGGACAAAGGTGAGTGAGATGACTCCCTTTGCATAACATACATAGGAACTTGACTCTACTTTTCTTCTTCCCAACCATATCATGACTAGTCGACGGGAAATCATCAACATGTTGTTCAGAGGCTAACGACATGGGTTGGTGAGGATGTGTAGACCATTCTTCTATAACCTTGGATAGACCCAAGCATTCCTTAAGAAGATGGCTACCCTTACAAAGCCTGCAAGGGTACTTGGGCTTACGGGTAGTTTGGGTGATCTTGACATCATCAACACTCCCAGCACGATTAACAGTAACTGGTTGTTTTCCAACATGTTTGACAACGGTCGGAGGTTTTGACCTGCGCTTATCTTTCTTCTTCTTAATCTTTCTTTTCTTCTTCTTCTTATCCATTGGGTTACTAGCTTCAGAACTTTCACCCGACGAAGAAGATGAAACGGAAGGCAACATTGCAAGCGAAGAAGGCGAAGAAGACCTTACTGGTGAATAAGGTGAAGGATCAACATGAGGTTGATGCTCTTGGGGGGAAGTGCTTGTGACTGAAGCACTAACTGCATTCGGGATTACCTGAGTGGAAAACAACCACACCGAAAATCCAATTGTGAGACCTGGAAGGCTCAAAGTAGCAATGTGAGGAGGACCAATGTTTCCATAGGAAGGAAAAATAAAAGGTTCCCCTGGAGCAGGGGTTCCTTCATTGGTCATTCTGGGAACTGATGCCATAAATAAATCTAATCTAGAGTCCTCTAAGGAAAACAAACAACACACGCTAAAAATCTAGTAAGCAAGCAAGCAAACAAAACCTTCTCACAATGAGCACACTAGTTGGTGATGAAATCCAACGTCCTGGGAACAATGTAAGAAGGGGTTGAGATAGAGCAGGTGGAAAAGTTACGTTGACGACTTGCTTAATGGACTTACACCCTGGTGCAAGCTCCTACACATAATCATGTTATACCCTCCAAGGAGCCCGAGTGAGTTTGGTCAACGTCGATTCCAGGTACCGTGAAGACTTTCCCCTCCATAATCACCTTATGTAAAGACCATAAAGAGATAGGCCACTAAGGTCACCAATCACTACAGTAATTCCTGGGGAAACAGTCGATAGTCCGATCCACGCTCAAGGGCAGGGTATCTAGCCTGAAATCAACTTGAACGACTTCCACTCATCATTGTGGGTATACCTCTCAAGCGACCCCCATAATATGCGCAACCTCTACACCAAGACCAACAAAGCAGGGTGAGTAACTCTGCCAGTCTCAATGCGACCTCGTGATTGACCCTTGTGTTAGAAGGGCTTCCCAGGATAAAATGTAATAAGTGGATTTAACCGCTCCCTAACTCAAGATTCTATGTTTGTTTGCAGCTTTGGAAAGTTATCTTTCACACCTATTCCAAAACCCTACAACTAATCTAATGTAGGTTTGCTACCAGAAAAGATAAAAATGTCTAATCAATTTTTATAAGCACTTTATTTTATGGCTGTTGTTACTCAAAAGGAATATGGCATGGATAATATGGTGTTTTGACCGACTCAAAAATTATGCAAAGATATGAAGATGCAATCTTTTCATTTCGATGAAAGCTATGCTACGAGAAGGAGAAAACATTTATCATTCCCATATGCACGATGTCCCAAAATATATTAAACCCATCAATATCAAGATTCTCAAGAAATGAGAAAAAGGTACTGAACACCAATGCACGATTCATGGCCCCCCCCCGGCCATGAGGGGGAAATTTTTTCATAATTTAAGATAAAAAAAATGCCAAGAATCATGCAATTTCTCTACTTCAAATGCAAGGATGCCCCCAATCTAATATAAATCAAGAAATTAAATCGTTTTGTTTCAAAATTTCACTAAAAGCAATCATAAACTTTCTTAAAACAAAGAAACCCAAACTAAAAGTTCTCTTTTAAAGTGAACTATTCAGAAGAAATCTGATCTTTCCCTAAACAATTCTAAAGAAAACACATGCTTTGTAATTGAAAGAAACTCAAAGCAAGAGACTAATCCTTCAAAACCAAACAAAGCAAAGATGGCTAAAAGCAACTCAAAGAATGTCAAGAAGACTGTAAGCAGATCAATATAGGCTCTAAAAGCTCAATCCAACTGCTCAAAGAAAAACTGGGTCATCAAAAGATGACAGGACCCAATCCAAAAAGTTTACAAACAAGTTCACAACCTAGCAGTATATTACATTGCTAGAATTAGGTATTCTCGCAGGCTAGACATTGGTAGGGTGCGAGAAGTTCACACTGAACCTAACAGCAGGGTGCGAACATCAATGATTCTCACAGTCCACAGACAGGTATAGTGCGAGAATGTCTGTAATCAAAGAAAATTTTGAAAAAGGACAGGGAATCTAAGTGAACTTCTAGATCCCGAGAATCTGGATGGATCTCCCACAGACTCAGAGACCAGAAAACAAGCAATCAAAGCAAGGGAAACTAGACTAACTAGGAAACAATCCGTTCCCCAGTGGAGTCACCAATTTTGTTATTGGATAAATCCATAGGTGTGGACACTAACCAATCTCCCTAGATCCACCTGGATCTAGAACAAAACACACTAGAACATGACGCTTTCCTTAAGTTTTAGATATTGAATTTACTAACTAAAGAGGGATGAGTGACATACCATTTAAATGTTGCTTCCTCTCATCATCACCATCCTAGCTCTGTTCCAACGCTCATACAATGATGAACCTGCAAAAGAACACAACCAACCAAAGTGATAGTAATGGAATAAACTCAATATAAACCTATGTATGTGATCAAGGAATCATACAATAAAACACAACAAGCTTTATAGGAAAGAATCATATTACTGTATCATATTAAATGTGAAAGAGAGATTACAACCATGGCCTTGATCTTGTAAGGTCCCTTCCAACTGTCCTTTGTTCCCCACACACTTTCACTCCAGGAATTCTGGGAGCATAGATCTGATAATATTCACAATCTATCTTGACAAAGGAAAATCTCAAAGCCACTCCAACCAAGCTTAATAATTCCAAGCCAACCAAAGCTAACAAGCTCAAGAACTAACAAAGCTAACTTTCTCCATGAGAACTCCTCTCCTTTTATAAGTTGAAGAGGATAAGGTGAGGAGTTTAGGATGATCCCACTAAATCATGAAAGTGAGTAAGATCCAAACCATTCGAATGCCACCTCACCATGGAAGTTTCTCCTTCTAGAAGATTCAAGAAAATGCTCGTTTTTCCCATGTGTAAGAATTCTCGCACCCTGCTTATAGTGCAACCTGTGAACTGTTTGCACCCTAGCTATGATGCAGCCTATGAGAATCAGGCATTCTCTCACCCTAATACATAGGCAGCCTGCGAACTTCCTTTTTATAAGGTTTTTACATGGGAAAATGTAACTTCTTTTCTCAGGAAAAGTTCTTCTCCCTTCTCTCTTCAAGAACTCAGGCCACTAACCCCTCTGAAGGCAATAGATAGGTTTACATCATTAACTATCATAGGGATGACAAAAATAATGTGTAACATAGAGTTCCCTCGCTAGATGAAAGTTTACCTAGGTCATTTCATTCTAAGAGTGATGCATCCCCCCTGCTCTCCTTCAGGATATGTGACCTCATGGTCAAAGATCTTCGATTCTGTGAGCCAAATTGTCCCTATGAAACCTTGATGGTGTCACTTGTAATTAATCACAGACTCTTTCGGCCCTTTGGTGCAGGTTCTATGGCACCCACAACCTCTCCCTTTGTGCTACTAAACTATCGTGTTTCAGGCGCTAGCCCCTTTTTCATTAGCCCCTTCCTAGAGGTGACCCTAGGCTATGACCTCATGTAACACATGATCACAGGGTGAGAAAAAGTGGTTTGGGATCAACCCGCTTTTCTCCTCGTAATTTACTACCAGTCTCCATGCATCCTTTTGGCGATACCTTGGTCTCAATTGCGACTCGAACTCAACTTTTTAAAGTCTGAGCACTTTCCATCCTTGCAATTCAATGTGACCATTGATATTGTGACCTTGGGTGGAAAATCTTGATCGATGGCTCATACCTGCCTCCTTTCCTTCCTTTTCTCTAGGTCACACGTTCTCAGACCCTTACAATCTATCGACGCGTGTCCCTTTAAAATCAATGGTCATGATTTTCTTCGACAATCTGGGCTTCAGAGTTTTTAACTCTCAACCTTTACTTTCTCTCAGAATGATTTTATCCAAAGTTCATGATCCGTTGACGCGTGTCTCCTACAAATCGACAGTTGTGCTTTAATTCAGGTATTCGAGCTTCAAAATTTTCAAAATTCCACACTCGCTTCCTCTCGAAGTAATTCTATCTGAATTACACGATTTGTTGACGTGCATCCTTCTAGATTTGACGGTCACGATCTGCTTCGGCTTTTTGGGCTTGAGGAGTTTCAAACTCCTGCACACTTGTTCCTCTCAGAGTGTTTTCACCCGAAGACACAGATTTTATCCACACGTCCCTCTTGATTTCATGGTCCAGGTCTTCTTCGACTGTTCGGGCTTTGAGAGTTTCAAATCCTACATGCCTGAAATATTTCAAAGTGACTTTTCCCTAAGTCTCTGATATGCTGACGCATGTCTCCCGGTGACCAATGGCATGGATCTATTTCAACCTTTGGTTCGTCAACGATTTCACCTTATCCATGTCTACGAACTTCCAAAGTGCTTCCGCTCTGGAATCATAGATCTCACGCCACCTGTCCCTCGGGATGATGGACGACTCCTAATCACTTCAGTACTTTGGAACTTTGGAAAGTTAGTTCTTCTGTGTAAACAAAGGGTTAAGGCCCATGCACTTTACCTGGATCGGACGACTGTCAATCCTCTGTGCTCAAATCCTACAGCTGGGATCTTTCCTTCTCCTCACGCATTCCTCCTTCATCCTGGAATCCGATCTGATGATCTATACTTCTTTCAACAATAGATCCAATGGCTGTTGTCACTCCTCCTTCTGAGACTTTGATTTCTTCTGACTTGGAAGATCTTGTGAGTGTTCAAATACTTCGGCCTTTTCTCCTCCGACGAGTCCGGTCTCTTGGGTATCGTCTGCACTAATGAAATTGATATCCCTTTTGAGCTTGGTTTATTTCATGAATTTTGATCTCCCATGCACTCCTTAGGTTCCTGGGATCTCGACAAACTCATATCGAATGATTTCTTCAAAATAAATTCTTCCCACACTCCTTGCATTTCTTTGTTTTGGTTCTTCAACACTTAGTCACTCCTGGATTCTATGCACTCCTTTCACTTGGCCTAATTTCCCATCATTTCTTCTGAACTTATCTCAGTCAATTCAAGAATCTGTCAACTCACTCCTTTCATATGACATGCACACCTTGCATATGATTTCTTAGAAGAGGAATGATTGAAACTTATCGAATTCATCACAAACTCATGTGATCAACCATAAACAATCACACATAAACGAAATGAACTAAAACACATACATAATGCATCATTCATTGAATCACACATCATAATGAACACTGTCCAAGGAATTGGGACAATTCTGTCTACTCTATTCATTCATGAAATAAAATTACATAGTATTACAGTTCTTCACTGCATCTTCCTCTTCTTATATGATAATCTCTTCTATGCTTCTCTACTTTGTCTCTCTAATACCATACAACAACAAAACAAAAACTATCTATAGAGTGGCTCCTCAATATATTCTCCATCCTATCTGCAACCTATCCCATCAGTTTCTAGTGGTTGCCTACCTTGTCCTATTACAATAACTATCATTTATTACCAAATAAGAGATGACACTCTCTATATGTAACTCCATACAGACTTATAAGACTTTACAAGAAAGATATATTAAAAAACGTTGTTTCCAAAATATCTCAACAACTCACTCTGTTTCTAAGTTAAATGTTGATTTGAAATTCTGTCATCCTGAGATGTCATATATTTGCCTCCACACTTGAGTTTTTGACTTTGAGGTGATGCTCCTGCAACATACTCCTCTAGATAAAATATTCATGGAATCTTGTCCATGAGCTCTTGCACTATTTTTCAATTCTTCAAAATATCAGGTTCAGTGACCCAACTTGAATCTTCCATCGGATGATCTTTCCACTTGACTAAGTATTCATGATATGTCTTCCTCCTATTCTTCTTTCCAACTCTCTGTTCTATGATTTTCTCCATCTGAGGTTTTTCTGCTGTGGGAAATTGTTCTACCCACTGAAATTATTTTTGATCATCTGATTCTTCTGCATCATCTCTCTTGTAAGGATACAAGTCTGCAACATTGAATATCAGTGATATCCCAACATTGTCTGGAAATCCAATTTCATAAGCATTGGTTGCAAATTTCCTAAGAATCTTGCATGGTCCTATCTTCTTCATCTTCAACTTGTTATACGTTCTAATTGAAAACATTTATTTTATCAAATGAGCTAAAAATTCATCTCCTACTTTGAATTGAACTTCTCTTCTCTTCTGATCAACTCTGTTCTTATATTTCAGGTTGTTGTCCTGTAGCTACTCTCTAAATTTTTCATGGAGTTTCTGCATTTCTGTTGCAAAATATTATGCACCAACACTTCTGAATTCATCTTGGTTTATATCTCTCAACTCTATAATCCCTCTTGTATGTATGCCATACATAATTTCAAATGGACTTTTCCCAGTGATCCCATTCATTGAATTGTTAAATGCGAATTTTGCTTGTGCCAGAATTTGATCCCATAGACGACCTTGCTCAGTGACTAAACTTCTTAACAAGTTTCCCAGACTCTTGTTCACTACTTCAGTCTATCCATCTATCTGAGGGTGATATGTTAAATTAAAGGACAATTTTGTCCCCAACCTCTTCCATAGAGTCCTCCAAAAGTGTCCTACAAATTTTGTGTCTCTATCTAAGACTATGCTCCTAGGAAATCCATGTAGTCTCACCACTTCTCTGAAAAACAAATTGGCTATGTGTGTAGCATCGTTTGTTTTCTGGCATGGTATAAAATGTGCCATTTTTGAAAATCTGTCCACCACAATAAATATGGAATCACTCCCCTTTTGGGTTCTTGTCAATCCCAATACAAAATCCATACTGATTGCATCCCATGGCCTTTCTTGAATTCGTAATGGATGATACAATCCAATGTTCTGTTGTCTTCCTTTTTCATACTGTAAAATTCTTCATTTGTTCACAAACCTTTTCACCCTTGCCCTCATGCTCGGCCAATAGTATGAATTTATCAGATGTGCAAATGTCTTATCATGACCAAAATGTCCAGCTAAACCTTTACAGTGTTTCTCTTTCAACAGGTTATCTCTCATTGATCATCTTGGTATGCATAGTTGGATCCCTTTGAACAATAATCCATCCTGGATCAAATATTTTGTCCATGGGATTCTATCTCCCAACAAAGGATTCTTACATGCCTCATAAGCTTCCTTAAAATATGGATCATATCGATACATTTTCTTGCGGTGTTCAAACCCTAAGGTCTCCACTTGGAATTCATGTACAATTAAACTCCTCTTGCTCAAAGCATTTGCAACTTTGTTAGCAGTTCCAAAAATATGTTTAATGACAAAAGTAAAATTATACATAAATTCTACCCATTTATCATGTCTCTGATTCAACTTTTCATGCCTAGTAATAAACTGCAAAGCTTGATTATCATTGTACAAGACAAATTCTTTAGGAATTAGATAGTTCCTCCACTTCTTCAAAGCTTGAATCAGTGAATAAAAATATTTGTCATATGTGGAATACTTCTTCTTGGTGTCATTCAACTTCTCACTGAAATAAGAAATTGGCCTATTATCTCGACTCAAGACTGCTCCAATAGCTACTCCAGTTGCATCACATCTCACTTGAAATGTTTTTCCAAAATTTGGTAAGACTAGAACTGGTTGTTTTGTGATCTTCTCCTTCAACACTTTGAAATTTTTTTCATCTTCCTCTATCCAATCAAAATACTTGTGTTTCTTCTTCGCAGTGTCCAGCATGGGTGTACATATACCACTGAAATTTATGATAAAATTTCTATAAAAACTTGATAACCCATGAAAACTTCTTACTTAAAATATGCTTCTTGGCGATGGCCATTCTTTGATTGCTCTCTCCTTTTCTAGATCCATATTCAATTCATTTGAAGAGATCAAAAAACCCAAATATATGAGTTTTGTCTTCATAAAAGAGATTTTCTTCAGATTTATCAACAACTTTTCTTGCTGCAATCTTCTCATCACTGATGCCAAATGTTTTAAGTGTTCTCCCTTTGTCTTACTGAAGATTAGTATGTCATCCAGATACACTATGAAAATTTTTCCTTTGAAGTCTTTCAATACTTCATTCATTAATCTCATAAATGTGCTTGGGGCATTTTTCAACCCAAATGGCATGATCAACGATTCAAACAAACCTTCATTTGTTTTAAACAATGTTTTCCATTCATCTCCCTCTCTCATCCTTATTTGATTATATCCACTCTTCAAGTCTATCTTGGAAAAATAAATTGCTCCACTCAAACAATCTATCAAATCATCCATCCTGGGTAAAGTAAATCTATACCTAATGGTGATATTATTGATGGCTCTGGAATCTTTACACATTCTCCATCCTCTATCCTTCTTTGGGATCAACACAGTTGATACTGTGCATGGGCTTAGGATTTCCCTGACTAAAACTTTATCCAACAACTCTTGGACTTGATTTTTGACTTCCTCATTCTCTCTAGGTGTCAACCTATAAGCTTCTTTGTTTGGTAAACTAGCTCCCGGAATAAGGTCAATATGATGGATTATAATCCTAATGGGTGGAAATGAGTGAGGTAACTCATCCACTACTATGTTAGCAAATTTTTCTAACAGTTCCTGGATTTCTTCAGGTAAATCCTTCACATAAGTATTTGTAAGGATAACTCTTGTCTTCCTCACTATAGAAAACTGCATCTCCTGCTCCTTCTTGACTTCATTCAAGAGTTCCTTCCCACTCATGAGAAGTATACTTGAACTATCTTCCCTCTTTTTCTCTTTTTCCTCTATTGGAAACAACATATGTGTCCTCCCATTATTTTATAAGGTATAATTATTCTTCCTTCCATCATGAATGACTTTTCTTTCAAACTGCCATGGTCTCCCCAATAAAATATGACAAACATCCATAGGAATTACATCACATAATATTCCATCCCTATAACCTCCTATTTTAAATTCAACTTGGCATTGTTGACTTACCATTACTTGATATCCTTTCTACAACCATGATACCTCGTATGGGTTTGGATGTTTAGTTGTCTTCAGCTCCAGTTTTTGCACCATCTCTATGGATACTATATTGTTAGTGCTCCCACTATCTATGGTCACCTTGCAAACTATGTCCTTTTTCTTGCAAGCAATTCTAAACAGACTTGTTCACTGAACTGGTTCCTCTACCTCCTTCTCTGGTTTAAGAATAACTTTCCCCATCATGAGGTTCTTTCCTCCTTCTGCTGCTTCTGCTTACACATGCTTCTGTGCTTCAGAAATATGTGTTTCTCCTCCTCTAGTTTCTTTGTTCTTCTCTGGGAATTCCCAAGACATGTTCCCTATCTTTCCACAGGCATAACATCTAATTACACCTCCTCTTCCTCTAGGAAAATAGATTCTTCCTCGATGTTGTACTTAGAACTTCTACCTTTCTCAAGGTGACTATGTTGTTTTCCATTTTCATGCTTTGGCTTCTGGAACTTCTCTTTGCTAGTTCCCTTGCCTCTGCTTGAATTTCCTCATCTGTTTCATTGACTTTGTTTTCTGGATAACTTTTCTTCATCTTTCAAGGCTGCTTGATAAGCATCCTTGACTTTACTAGCAAACATCATGATAATCTCCTCTTGTATTTCATATCTCAGTCCATTGATATACCTGGTTGTTTTTTCATCGTCATTCTCTTTTTGTCCAACCCTAATGTTCAGTCTATAAAATTCCTTAGTGTATTCCTTCACTGATAAGCTTTTTTGTCTCAAGTTCTACAATCTTCTAAATATATTGATTTGATAGTCCTTTGGGATAAATTTTTCTTTTAGCTTGGTTACCATCCTATCCCATATTTTAATTTTTTGTTTTCCCTTGCATCTACGATCAGCTTGCAGTTCGTCCCACCATAGTGGTGCATGAACCTTTAGGCTTTTCACTGCATGATTCACCATCTTCTCTTTTTCGATATGTTCATAATTGAAGTAATTTTCCATATAACATACCTAATCCAACAATTCTTCAACTTCTAAATTGCCTTTATACATTGGTACCTCTATTTTTGATTTGGATCCTATTCTTGAAACAACTATCAATAAGAGGTCTTTTGCAACATCCTTTGCTACATATTCTTCGACCTATATCTCTTCACTTTTAGATTCAATGATATCTCCAGTGTCTGGTGCTCTCATCTGTGTTGTTTCCATGACATCTAGTCTCATTTTGAGTCGCCTCATTTCTTCTTCCACTTCTATATTCTCTCTGCGTCTTCTGGGTGGAATGATTCCACTGCCTCACCTTCTGATGTCTATAAGAAAAATAAACTCTTGATACCAGTAATGATATCAATTTATCTCCTTTCTCCTTTGTCTACTGTCTTCAATCAAATTCAATAGCTCTGATACCACCTGATGCATCCCCCCTACTCTCCTTTGGTCTATGCGACTTCCTAGTCAAGGATCTTTGATTCTGTGAGCCAAATTGGCCCTCTGAAACCTTGATGGTCTCACTTGTAATTAATCACATACTCTTTAGTTCTTTTGGTGCAGGTTCTATGGCACCCACAATCTCTCCCTTCGCGCTACTGAACTATCGTGTTTCGGGTGCTAGCCCCTTCTTGGAGGTGACCCTGGGCTATGACCTCGCATAACATGTGATCGCAGGGGGAACAAAAGTGGTTTGGGATCAACCCTATTTTGTCCTCGCAATTTAATACCAGTCACCACACGTCCTTTTGGTGCTATCGTGATCTCAATTGTGGCCCACTCTCAAATTTTTAAAGTCCGAGCACATTCCATACCCACAATTCAACATGACTGTTGATCTTGTGACCTTGGATGGAACCTCTTGATCGATGGCTCAGACCTGCCTCCTTTCCTTCCTTTTCTATGGGTCACACATTCTTAGACCTTTACGATCTATCGACATGTGTCCCTTTCAAATCAACGATTGTGATTTTCATCGACAATCTGGGCTTCAGAGTTTTTAACTCTCAACCTTTAATTTCTCTCAGAATGCTTTTATTGGAAGTTCACAATCCATCGACGTGTGTCTCCTGTAGATTGATGACTGTGATTTAATTTGGGTATTCAGGCTTTGAAAGTTTCAAACTTTCACACTCGCTTCCTCCGGAAGTACTTCTATCCGAATTACACGATCTGTTGATGTGCGTCCTCTTGGATCTGATGGTCATGATCTGTTTGGTTTTTCGGGCTTCGAGAGTTTCAAACTCCTGCACACTCGTTCCTCCCAGAGTGTTTTCACCCAAAGACACGGATTTCTGCCATGCATACCTCTAGATATGATGGTCTAGGTCTTCTTCGTCTATTCGGGCTTTGGGGGTTTCAACTCCTACAAGCCCAAAATATTCTAAAGTGGCTTTTCTCGAAGTATCGTATCTGCCGAAACATGTCTCCTAGTGACCAATGGTGTGGATCTATTTCGACCTTCAGTTCTTTGGCGATTTCACCTTCTCCATGTCTATGAAATTCTGAAGTGATTCCACTCTGAAATTGTAGATCTCGTGCCACCTATCCCTCAGGATGTTGGACAACTCCTAATCACTTCAGGACTTCAAAACTTTGGCAAGTTCATTCTCCTATGCACACAAAGGGTTAAGGCCTGTGCACTTTACCTGGATCAGACAACTGTCAATCCTCTGTGCTCAGATCCTACAACTGGGATATTTCCTTCTCCTTGTGCATTCCTCCTTCGTCTTGGACTTCAATCTGACGATCCAGACTTCTTTCAACAACAGATCCAACGACTGTTGTCGCTCCTCCTCTTGAGCCTTTGATTTCTTCCGATTTGGAATATATTGTGAGTGTTCAAAGCTTCGGCCTTTGATCCTTCAGTGATTCCAGTCTCTTAGGTATCATCTGCACTAATGAAAGTGTTATCCCTTCTAATCTTGGTTCCTTTAAGGAATTTTTATCTCCCACACACTCCTTGCGTTCCTGGGATCTCGACAAACTCATATCAAAGGATTTATCCAAAGAAATTCTTCCCATACTCCTTGTGTTTCTATATTCTGGTTCTTCAACACTTAGTCACTCCTAGATTCTGTGCACTCCTTGAAATTGGCCTAAGTTCCCATCGTTTCTACTGAACTTATATGAGTCAACTCAAGACTCTGTCAACGCACTCCTTGTGTACGACATGCACACCTTGCATACGAGTTCTCAAAAGAGGAACGATTGAAACTTATCCAAATCATCACAAACTCATGTGATCAACCATAAACAATCACACATAAATGAAATGAACTAAAACACATACATAATGCATCATTCATTCAATCACATATCAAAATGAACATTGTCCAAGGAATTGGGACGGTTCTGTCTACTCTATTCATTCATGAAATAAAATTACATAGTATTACAGTTCTTCACTGCATCTTCTTCCTCCTATCTGCTACTCTCTTCTATGCTGCTCTACTCTCTCTCTCTCTCTCTCTAATACCATACAACAACAAAACAAAAAATATCTAAGGAGTGTCTCCTTAAGCTCTTCTCTGTCCTGTCTACAACCTATCCTATCAGTTTCTAGCAATTACCTACCTTGTCCTATTACAATAACTATCAGTTATTACCAAATAAGAGCTGGCACTCTCTATATGAAACTCCTTATAGTCGTATAAGACTTTACAAGCAAGATATATTAAAAAACATTGTTTCCAAAATATCTCAACAATTCGCTCTGTTTCTGAGTTAAATGTTGATTTGAAATTCTGTCATGTTGAGATGCCATATCTTTTCCTCGACGCTTTCATTTTTTACTTTGAAGGTGATGATCCTACATCAAAGAGCCTTCAAGAATGCAATTTGAAAGGTATTCTTTGTTGTCATGTTTTACAGGAAGCGTATGCTTGTCATTGATGGCAAGTACAACAACGATGATCAACAGTGCAGTGATAATCGGGGAAGAGTAGCAACCGTGATCGTTGGATCAACAATTCATAATTCCCGATGGATGTCAGATCTCAATGTAGACAAGAGGAGCATGCAGATATGGAGGATAGATCTCGAGCGTTAGCTCTGAGCACAGGGTCCGACCACCGTTGGATCCAGGAGAGCTTGCATGTTATTTAAAGTGCTAGGAGAAGCGGGCTTACAAAATCCCGAAATCAGGAGGACTTTCCATCTTCGAGTAGGACACGTGGCGAAAGATCATCGTTTCACTGACTGGAAAGTCAAAGGAACAGGGTTCAATAACCTGCTGAATTCACGAAATGTGAAACCTCGAAGTAAACTCCATTTCATAATTTCAGAAATCGGGAGATGGAGAAGTCAGAGACTCTCAACATTAGGAGTCCCGAAGTGCAAAAATGCGAAATCCTAAAACAAGACACGTCAGCAAACCACATCAGCTAAGAACACGTGGCAAAATCGGGCAATGACAAGTGTCAAGATGATTCAAAATTTTAGGCACATGTAAGTCACGAATCAGAGTGACACATGGCAATTACTCGACACGTGTTAATCCACGTGTGACGTCAGCTGGTTTACATCACTTCGGAGTTTCGGGGATCGAGAGTTGGATATGTCAAAGAATATTAACCACAAGAATCCTGAAATCACGATATGTGAAATCGTGACTTAATATGAGCCGTCAGATCAAGGTTTGATCTGGACCATTGATCCCAGTCCATTTCGGAGTTTCGCGGATCGAGAGTTGGAGATGTCAAAGAATAATAACCACAGGAATCCCGAAATCACGATATGCGAAATCTTGACTTAATCGCAGCCGTCAGATCAAGATGTGATCTGGACCATTGATCTGACCCCATATTGGAGTTTCATGGATCGGGACTTTGAACTGAAAAGAACACTAAACATCAAGAATGTTGAAATCACGAAATGCGAAATCGTGAAATGATCTGAGCTGTCAGATCAAGTGTTGATCAGGACCATTGATCCCACACCATTTCAGGGTTTCGGGGATCACGACTTGGAGAGTCGAGATGCCTCATCTCCAGATTCATGAAATGAGAAATCGTGAAATCACCTTATGCATAAGGCTGTGGTCACATCCCTTGGTCACATCAACGAGAGATGGAGGAAAGAGCTAGAGCAACCAAGCTCCTTTTCGAGGATCACGATTGGGAATCTCGAGACACATGGTCACACGAATTTCGACCTGTCGAAAGCTGAAATGTCGAAATGAATGCAAGATCCCTTGGAATCAATCCAATGGTGTAGGTGAATTTGAACAAGATTGGAGGGCTACTATAGCACGACACAGTGTAACTGCCAGAAACCACTCATGGTTTCTGCTGGAGGACTCGAAGACACTTCGGGATGATTGACAGAGGAGGTGAAGAGTCTCTGGGAATCTTCAAGAGGAATGAAGATGTTCGTGGAGGCGATTGAAAACTGGATGAGCATTGAGGCCTGTAACTGGAACAGAGAAGGTGAGCTCGACTGTTACAGAGAAGACGAAGAGTCTCAAACTGCCAGAGAGGCTGAGGAATATCAGTACAACATACAATGATGCTGAACGAGTGGAAAACGACCAGAGAAGCTGAAGAGTCACGATAATGATCAGACAGAGCACTCAAGTTGTGGAGGAATTTGGCGTGGACTGAGCATGCAGAGGCATTGTGAATATTGCATGCACAAAGACAACAGAGACTATAAGAATACTGAACAAAGAAGAGATAAGGGTTGTCGTTGTGTAGGAGAATTGAGGTGTGTACAAGGAGGCAGAACGCGAGAGAAGAAATGGACAGTCAAGGAATGGTGCATTGAAGGGATATGGTGCATAGAGAATAAAAGGTCGAAGAACAGAAAGTGATAGAGGTGTGCAGAAGACACTAATGCAGACAGGGCAAAGCAGTGTAAAAAAACAATGACAGGGCTGGTAAGCCATTGAATAATTTTATATTGCTGTAATAAGTTTTAGTAACAAAGAATTTATAATTTAGGGTGGTTGGGAGGTGCTAGGGAGGACTAGTGTCCTCAAAGGTTCAAGTGGGTTCTTGAACACAGGGAGTTGGTGCTTCCTTCTAGTTGGTGCTAGAGAAACCAACGAGTTGGTGCTTCCTTCTAGTTGGTGCTAGAGAAACCAGGGAGTTGGTGCTTCCTTCTAGTTGGTGCTAGAGAAACCAGGGGGTTGGTACTTCCTTCTAGTGGGTGCTAGAGAAAATAGAGAGTTGGTGCTCTCAACAAGTTGCAGCTTGCAAAAACAGAGGTTGTAGCCTCACAATGAGTTGGTGCTCATATGTATGATAATGTAAAGAATGTAGATAATACTTATCATATAAAGAAAAATAGGTTTTTACCCTGTATAGGTTTCCTCGGGAATTATCTGTCTCTTTCTTCTCATATATGTGACTGATGTTGAATGTGCCTTTGTTTATTTCCCATTATTGTGATGATCATTGAGTGCCCTGTAGAGATTTTAAAAGAAGCATAATTGTTTAAGCACGGTAACAACTGATTCACCCCCCCCTCTCAGTTGTCCAACAATTGGTATCATAGCTGACCCCTTTTATCTAAGGGTAGAACCTAGAGCTTAAACATGTCAAGCCATGAAGGAAATTCAACCATTAAGGCCCCTCTATTCAATGGAACAAACTTTGCTTTCTAGAAAGTTAGAATGAGAACCCACATCATGGCTTTAGGTGTAGATGTTTGGGATGTGGTAGATACTGGTTATGTAAAGCCAGTTGTGCTAGCTAATAAGGATGACAAACTAGAATTTAGCTTCAATGCTAAGGCTATGAATGCTATTTTGAATGGGCTTGCAGAAGCAACATTCGTAAAAGTTATGCACCTAGAAACTGCCAAAGAAATGTGGGACAAACTCGTTAACAATTATGAGGGTAATGAGAAGGTAAAGGATGCAAAGCTTCAAACCTACAGAATACAATTTGAACAGCTGAAGATGAAGGAAGATGAAACTGTTGGAAAATACTTTCTGAGAGTAGAATAAATGGTAAATGCAATGAAGGCACTTG
>ML777160.1:125455-141213 GCA_009831015.1 Picea engelmannii
CAGAAATTTCTTTAAAGAGAATAACTTTAAGAAGAAAAGTCTTTGTGCAAACAATGATGATGATCCTTCAGATGATGAAGACAATGATTCATCTATTGAAGATAAACTAAATGACTTCATACTTATGGCCAAAGAGGACTATGCCAATAATAGCACAAGGAGTGATGTTAATGAAGAAGAAATTGTGGTTGACATGGAAGGAGAAATGATCAATGCATTGGAAGAGATTGACAGACTAAGAATCAAGAACATAAAGCAAAGACAACTGTTGATACAGTTTGAGAAAGACACTAAAGAACCTGATGAAGACCTTGTCCTACTAAAAGTAGAATTGGAAGAGGAAAAGAAAATCAAAGAGATTTTGAAATAGCAGCTATTAGAAAGAAGGCAAGATGTGAATCATTAGAACAAGAGGTAGTGAAAACAAGGAAAGAAATGGAGAAGTTTCAAGCCTTGTATAATTAGAATCTGTCAAGTATCAAAGCCTCAGAAGGATTAGCCACCATTCTGAATCAACAAAGGAATCCAAAGCTGAAAACTGGTTTGGGTTATGAAGAGGGATCAAGCAGTGGGAAGACAGGAAATGAAGAACCCATCAAGTTTGTCAAAAGTACAACCAATGAAAATAACAAACCTGTAGAAACAAAGGAAGACAATCAGCCACCCAGGACGAGTAAAGAAAATGGTGCCAACACTGAATCTGTAGAATGAAGAAACAATGTTCTCTCTACTGAAAGATGTCATCAGCAAGAAATAAATCAATTTTCTCAAAGAAGACAACCATTTTCTAGGTACAAAGAATTTTTCTATGGCTATTGTTTCTATTGTTCTAACTTTGGTCACAAAGCTGTAAATTGTTCCTTAAGACTTAGACATGAACAATTAATATTTCAAAGGAATAAATACTTCCCACAACAAATAATGATACAGTCAGGTAATAATCCTTCACAGACTGCAAATTTTCAAATTAAGTCTGGACACATACAACTAAGGAGGACAAGAAATAATCAGCAGTCAATAAGTAGGCAACACTGAACAATAAGTTTGACTTATTGAATAATGAGGTTGAATACTACACCTATCATAACTTTGGACATAAATCTATTGACTGTCGGTTAAGGAACTATGAACCAGATTCGAAATCCCCTGTTGAAAATGTCAAGTTTGGGAAAAAGAAGGAATGTAACAAGTGTGGATTAGTATTGTCTGCTCAAAGAAAAATGAACCCTTGGTATATAGATAGTGGATGCTCCAGACACATGATGAGAGACAAAGGCAAGTTTCTATCTCTAAGTGAAAGAAAATCAAGAAGCGTAACCTTTGGAAATGATGCTCCAGGGAAAATAAAAGGAAAAGGGATGGTGAGCTTAAGTAATGGAAAAGGAAAAGCCCAAGATGTTCTACTTGTGTATGGGATGAAACAAAATGTGCTCAGTGTAATTCAAATGTATGACATGGGATGCGAGGTGTTGTTCACATCCAAGGACTGCAAGATAAAGTCTGTAAACTCAGGACAAGTGGTGGCCAAAGGCATAAGGACATAAAATAATGTAGATGTGATGAAAGAAAATGGAGAAGAATTTCATCTAAGAAAACATGATGAAAGCTGGTTATGGCATAGGAGACTTTGACATATAAACTTTGACCACTTAATCAAACTCAAAAACCTCGAGGCAGTAAAATATCTTCCGAGAATTTCAAAGCCCCAAGATTCAACTAGTTCATATGGATTTATGTGGACCATCAAGACAGGAAGGCACAGGGAAAGAAAACTACTTCATGTTGATTATCGATGATTACTCCAGACTTACTTGGGTTGCCTTTCTCAAAGAAAAAGCTGAAGCATTTGAGAAGTTTAAAATATTCAAGGCTTTAACTGAGACTAAAACAGGGAAGAGGTTAAAGGCAGTAAGATCAGACCGGGGAGGAGAGTTTATGTTAAGAGACTTCAAGGAATTCTGCGATGAGCACGGGATCAAGAGAGAATACACAATCTCAAGAACTCCACAACAAAATGGAGTAGTTGAGAGGCAAAACAGAACAGTGCAGGAAATGGCCAGGTCAATGATGAATGAGAAGAACATTGGTCAAACCTACTAGGTAGGAGAAATACACACAACAGTCCATGTGCTTAACAAAGCCCACCTCAGACCACAAAGTGACAAGACATCTTATGAATTATGGTTTGAAAGACCTGCCTCAATAAAACACTTCATAGTCTTTGGGAGTAAATGCTACATAAAGAATAATGATGAGAACCTCATAAAATATGATGACAGGGCTGATGAAGGTATTTTCTTAGGGTATGCTACAAACAGTAAAGGATACAGATGCTATAATAAGAGGTCGCATAAAATGGTTGACTGTATTGATGTAAAAATTGATGAAGGAATCCCAACAAGAGAGGTGTATAGTAATGAGTCTTCTATAGAAGACACAACTAAAGCTGAAGATGAACAGGTCCAAGAATCAGAAAACTAAGACTCTGAATTATATGAAGACTCAGACACTCAGACAGACTCAAATCAGCAGTCAACTACAAATTCCTCCTCTAGAATCATTCAAAAGAATCATCCTACAAGTCAGATAATTGGGGAAAAAGAAAAAGGTGTACAAACCAGAAGAAAGCTATCAAAAACACTGAACAATCTCATACAGCCTTCATATCCATGATGGAACCCAAGAATTTTAATGAAGCCAACAAATATGACCATTGGGTTAAAGAAATGAATGAAGAACTTGATCAGATTGAGAAAAACAATACGTGGGAGATGGTTCAATGACCTGAAGGTAAAAACGTTATTGGCTCCAAATGGATCTTTAAGAATAAGTTGAATGAGCAAGGACAAGCTATCAGGAACAAAGCGAGGTTAGTCTGTAAAGGCTATGCTCAGATAGAAGGACTGGATTTTGATGAAACATTTGCACCCATAGCAAGATTAGAAGCTATCAGAATGTTTCTTGCCTATGCTTGTCATAAAAGGTTTAAAGTCTACCAAATGGATGTCAAGTCANCCTTTCTCAATGGAGATTTAAGTGAAGAAGTCTATATGGAACAACCAGAGGGTTTCAAATTGTCTGATAACCCTGACTTAGTATGCAAGCTGAAGAAAGATTTATATGGTTTAAAACAAGCCCCTCGAGCCTAGTATCACAGACACTTGCAGACTTAGAGGTAAAATACACTACACTGATCCCAATTCATTGTGATAACACTAGTGCCATCAGTGTGTCTAAAAACCCGTATTCCACTCCAAGACCAAGCATATTCCCATAAAATATCATTTTTTGAGAGAGAAGGTCACCAATCAGATTGTTCATGCCCATTACATTCCCACTACAGAACAAATTGCAGACATCTTTACTAAACCCCTAGCCAAGACACCTTTTGAATATCTCATACAGAAGTTGGGTGTCATTTCATCTCACACCTAAAAGAGTCCATCTTGTTAGGGGGAGTTTTTTATTGCTTGAATATCTAATGCCTTCTAAAATTACTGCAACAACTCAGGGGGAGCATGCCTCTTCTTTGACATTGATGTCAAAGGGGGAGAAAAGAATTCGGGTGCCTTAGTTGCGATCAATGACAAAGGGGGAGATTGTTGGCATGTTTTACAGGCAGCGTACGCTTGTCATTGATGGAAAGTACATCAATGATGATGGCTTAAGTACAACAACGATGATCAGCAGTGCAGTGATAATCAGGGAAGAGCAACAACCGTGATCATTTGATCAACAATTCAGAATTCTCGATGTCTGTCAGATCTCAATGTAGACAAGAGGAGCGCGCAGATATGGAGGATAGATCTCGGGCATTAGATCCGAGCACAGGGTCCGACCACCGTTGGATCCAGGAGAGCCTGTACATTCTTTAAAGTGCTAGGAGAAGCGAGCTTACAAAATCTCGAAAGCAGGAGGACCTTCCATCATCGAGTAGGACACATGGCGAAAGATCGTCATTTCGCTGACTGGAAAGTCAAAGGAATGGGGTTCCATAACCTACTGAATTCGAAAAATGTGAAACCCCGAAGTAAACTCCATTTCAGAATTTCAAAAATCGGGAGATGGAGAAGTCAGAGACTCTCAACATTAGGAGTCCCAAATTGTCGAAATGCGAAATCCCAAAACAAGACACGTCAGTAAACCACGTCAGCTAAGAACACATGGCACAACCGGGCAATGACAAGTGTCAAGATGATTCAACATTTCAGGCACATGTAAGTCATGAATCAGAGTGACACATGGCAGTTACTTGACATGTGTCCCCCCACGTGTGATGTCAGCTGGTTTACATCACTTCGGAGTTTCGGGGATCAAGAGTTGGAGATGTCAAAGAATATTAACCACAAGAATCCTGAAATTGCGATATGTGAAATCGCAACTTAATCTGAGCTGTCAGATCAAGGTTTGATCTGGACTGTTGATCCCAGTCCATTTCAGAGTTTCATGGATCAAGAGTTGGATATTTCAAAGAATAATAACCACAGGAATCCCGAAATCGGGATATGCAAAATCGCGACTTAATCACAGTCGTCAGATCAAGATGTGATCTAGACCATTGATCCGACCCCATTTTGGAGTTTCATGGATCGAGACTTTGAAGTGAAAAGAACACTGAACATCAAGAATGTCGAAATCGCGAAATGATCTGAGCCGTCAGATCAAGTGTTGATCGGGACCGTTGATCCCATGCCATTTCGGGGTTTTAGGGATCGCGACTTGGAGAGTCGAGATGCCTCATCTCCAGATTCACAAAATGTGAAATTGCGAAAGCACCTTATGCATAAGGCTGTGGTCACAACCCTTGGTCACATCAGCGAGAGATGGAGGAAAGAGCTAGAGAAACCAAGCTCCTTTTCGGGGATTGCAACTGGGAATGTCGGGATACATGGTCACACGAATGTCGAACTATCAAAAGCCAAAATGCCGAAATGAATGCAATATCCCTTGGAATCAATCCAATGATGCAGGTGAATTTTAACAAAATCGGAGGGCTACTGTAGCACGACACAGTGTAACTACCAGAAACCACTGATGGTTTCTGCCAGAGGACTCAAAGACACTTCGGGATGATTGACAGAGGATGTGAAGAGTCTCTGGGAATCTTCAAGAGGAATGAAGATGTTCGTGGAGGTGATTGACAGTTGGATGAGAATTGAGGCCTGTAACTGGAACAGAGAAGGTGGGCTCGACTGTCATAGAGAAGACGAAGAGTCTCAAACTGCCAGAGAGGTTGAGGAATCTGAGTACAACATACAGTGATGCTGAACGAGTGGAAAATGACCAGAGAAGCTGAAGAGTCATGATGATGATCAGATAGAGCACTCAAGTTGTGGAGGAATTTGGTGCAGAGTGAGCATGCAGAGTTATTGTGAATATTGTATGCACAAAGACAACATAGACTATAAGAATGTTGAACAAAGAAGAGATAAGGGTTGTCGCTGTGTAAGAGAATTGAGGTGTGTACAAGGAGGCAAAACATGGGAGCAGAAATGGATAGTCGAGGAATGGTGCATTGAAGGGATATGGCACATAGAGCATAAAAGGCCGAAGAATAGAAAGTGATAGAGGTGTGCAGAAGACACTAATGCAGATAGGGTAGAGCAGTGTAACAGAACAATGACAGGGCTGGTAAGCCATTGAATAATTTTATATCGCTGTAATAAGTTTTAGTAACAAAGAATTTATAATTTAGGGTGGTTGGGAGGTGCTAGGGAGGACTAGTGTCCTCAAAGGTTCAACTGGGTGCTTGAACACAGGGAGTTGGTGCTTCCTTCTAGTTGGTGCTAGAGAAACCAGGGACTTGGTGCTTCCTTCTAGTTGGTGCTAGAGAAACCAGGGAGTTGGTGCTTCCTTCTAGTTAGAGCTAGAGAAACTAGGGGGTTGGTGCTTCCTTATAGTGGGTGCTATAGAAAACAGAGAGTTGGTGCTCTCAACAAGTTACAGCTTTCAAAAACAGAGTTTGTAGCCTCACGATGATTTGGTGCTCATATGTATGATAATATAAAGAATGTAGATAATACTTATCATATAAAGAAAAAGATGTTTTTACCCTGTATGGGTTTCCTCGGGAATTATCTGTCTCTGTCTTCTCATATATGTGACTGATGCTGAATGTGCCTTTGTTTATTTCCCATTATTGTGATCATCATTGAGTGCCCTGTAGAGATTTTAAAAGAAGCATAATTTTTTAAGCACGGTAACAACTGATTCACCCCCCCTCTCAGTTGTCCAACATTCTTTACTTAAGGAGACACACTTATTGAGATAATATATGGGGCCTCCCATTGATCAACCACTACTGTAATTTTTCATCTATTCTCACACCTTTCATGTCTAAGCCTATGAAATTTTATCCAATGGACCTCCCCATATCTTTATTATTTATTAGATTAGTGTTTATTATAAGTATTTGGTATTCTTGATATCCAACATACCATAGTTACAATAATGGGTTGAGTAAAAATTAAGAATCATGGATTATACAAAAATATATTCTTAACCCAAGATAGTTTGATTAGATTGAGTTAGTTTAGCTTGAAATGGGCTAGACCTAGCCAAGTCTAATCACAAAATAGTAAAACCTAAGTTGACCCGATGAATTCTATAATAAATCAACTCAATCTAATAGGTCGACTAATGGGCCTTGTTTGTAAGAGACCAATAAGGAAATTTCACATAAATGATTGATTTATACTCATTTTATTTCGAAATATTCCACAAATGAAGAGGATTTTATAGCTCATGGTCGAAATATTGAGGATAAATCAAAGTGGAAAGAAAATGATCCCCATCCTTGCCTCTTGGTTTTATGGAAATTAGGACTTATATTGAATAAGAAGGGTGGTGAGAAATCAAGAATCTACCATTGGTTTATTTAATTAGTGATCTCCTTACAACTTATGTTCATGAAAAACCATCAGAAAAGAAGAGTGAAATCATAGGTTTTCCTAGACAATAATCAAAAAATTCTGATGATGACCTAAATAAAAAGGAAACACTAGGTTTTGAGGAAATTAATATTAGGAAATCCTAATGATTTTGGTCCTTTGACTTTCATTGGCATTCTAGGGTACCCAAACTCATTTCTAGCTACATGTTTATAGATTGATCACATCCCAACATTTCAAGGTCAAAATATTACATCTTCATTTGAACATGTGAAAATGTTTTAGTCACTAATCGAAGACATGAAGGATGACTATGAAGTTGTTTGTGTAGATATTTGAAAGAGAAGTTTTGATGTGGTATACTATCCTAGCAAAATGTGTCATAAAGGGTTGGTATGAATTAGAAAAAAATTTCAAGGCTAGGTGGATTAATAAAAAAATTAACAACTTAGAAGAAGTAATTGAATGCCCCAAATTATATGATGAGCATTCCTTTGAAATGTCAATATTATATAATTTCGTTGAAATGATTGGTATTCATGAAAAAGAATCCCAAGGAAAAAAACGACAAAATTAATGGGAAATTAAAAGCCCTTGTATCATGTTAGAGACTAGAAAAATGAAATAAAGTAGTTCTCTACTGTTGTTGTGGATCAAGCTAAATGTAAATTAAATATGGTGTGTTATTTTAAAATTTAAAATGGTTTAGTATGGTTTCATTTCTTCTTCATTTGATGCACAATGACAAGTGACATTGTGATGATGTGAAAGAATTCTATAAAATTATTGATATCACCATTGCTATTTCGATTTCCATATTCTTTGTCCTTCATATTATTGATCAACAGACAAAACAAATTGTATGAAATCAAGAATATCAAAATTTTGACACCATTGTGCCCACTCAGCAACAAAGTGAAAAAAAGAAATTCATGTCATCTTTATATTATCAAGCCTTTACGTCATGTGCCTCTATGATATATCAATTTCCATGACCATTAGGAGATTTAAGGAGGAAGATGTTGTTCCTGAGTTTGTACTTAAGGCTCAAAAGTACAGTGTCAAGGCATCCGAAAGTGGTTAGGATATGGAGAAGGGAGGGAGTCAACCTTCGGAGAAAGAAACTAAGGGAGATTTCTTCATTGGGGTTGTCTGGCTTCGAACTGTTCCTGAATATTTATGTCTCGTTCAATGGCTGCCCATGATTGTTCAAGTTCAACCCGGTTAGTTGTTGTTTTAAGGATAGTATTGAAAAGGTTTAGGGCGATGTGTGTTTGGTTCAATAATCTAGGTTCGACGTTAGGTTGAGTTGGTATAGGGACTGTCATGTGGGAACAGTAAAGACATAAAAGACTTTTAAGAAAGATTAAGTGTTGTCTCAGTTTGATCTTATAAAAGAGAACTTACAGTTGCAGAAATAATATATAGATGCAAATCTAAGGCTCATTCCCATAACTGTATCATATTTTTATAAAATGGGTGAGATGATAGAAAAACATTTATCCATTTATAAAGTAAATTTCCAACCAGTGGAAAACTCACAACATAAACGGGAGAGGAAAATCTGTAAGAAAATAATCAATGTAACAAAGAATATATGTAGAATTCCGAAACTGCAGATTGGTCTTACACAGCTGATAGCTGGTGCAGAGGAAAGGCAATAAACAATTACAGAAAACCCAAATTCATTCGTTACAGTAGTGGTCGTACTAAATTACAATGAAGCACATCAATTATGAATATGAATTGAAATGTAAAAATGAGATACAAGGAAGCAAACTTGTGATACAGAAGTGACGGAATTGAGAATCTCCAGATCTGCTTATATTAACTCTCAATGTAAAAACTCTATTACAAATAACTCAAAAAGGGTACAACATCATTTATTTCTCTCTGGGGTATATTTATACAATTTTTACAAAGCAGGTAGAATATCAATAGTTGCAAAACTTCAGTTATAAAAGAAGGGAGAGAAATCGCTCCATTTCCCCTATTTTGTCTTCACTTAGTGCCAGGTGCTCATCTTCGCGCGGACTCGGTGCAGGCGATACATCTTTCCACAAGCTGAGATACGATCCGTGAAGGTTCCGCTTGACAACTGGCCTCGGTGAAGTAACACTCTCGGGCTAACTGCTGCAGATTGTCCCCCATTTGCGCATCGATGATGTCGAGGGCGCTTAGTTGCGCGCTGGGCTATATCAAGTGCTTATCGACTCGGGCCATGTCCACCATATCTATCTGAGCGATATTAGCCGAATTTCTCTCATATTTCTCTTTCAGATCAAGCGAGGTCTGTTCCACATTCATTTGTATCAATGTTTCTACGTCGCCTCCACTGTCCATACCCAACAGCTCGCCATCTATAGAATTGAAGGCTTCTTCTAATGAATTGGTTACCTTTTGGGCTTGTTCCTTGCCCAGGGCAATGTTGTGTTCCCAATCCTTGAACAGAATATTACCTCTGGTTTGTTCTGGGATGGTGAGCCCGAAATAACTTGCCGAAACTCTGTTATTCATGGCTATTACCACCTCCTGGAAGGCGACCCAAGCCACTTCTGCATCTCTTTCCCTGACAGTCAGGTTCTCGGAAACCTGATTCATCAACAAACAATTCTCTCAGATCTCTCCCACTTTGGTGAGAAAATTTTGTTGTGCAGAAGAGATCCTGTTCCGAATCTCGATCACTCAGGATTTAAACCCCTCGATGTCGATCATCCTACTTTTGATGATCTCTACTTGAGACTGTAGCTCTGCAATCATAGCCCTCTGTTGGCCCACTTTTATTCGACCATCTCGGACCACTTGATGTGCTTGCTCGAGCTTGGTCTTAAGCACCTCTATCTCATTTTTATCAGCCAGTTGGGCCAGTTATATCTCCGCGCTCACCTAGCCTCTAGCGTTTTCTGTGGCCGAGGCTAATCTGGCCTTGAGAGTCCTGATTAGACGATTCTTTCTTTTGAGCTGGTTTTTTAAAAGCCCGACCGAGAATTGATTAGCCGATGCATATGCTCCCAGCGTCCATGCGATCTCCATGGTGAATTGCTCATTCTTTTTGTTTTTTCCATCAGTCATAAATTTGAACTTCTTAGCAGTAGACTCTCCCTCTTGGTAGAATTCCCTTTTCACCACCTCTTTCCTCTTTTTATCAAAGAAGAACTCATTTGGAGGGAGTTCCTCTGCTCTTATGGGCCTCAGTTCTTCATTAAATATCCATCCTTCACTGACATTTCCCTGTGTCGACTGCAATGGTGTGACCGAGGTGATGGGTTCTCCGATTTGTTTTGTCAACTCTCTCGGAGTATCAACGGGATTATGCTTCTTTGGCGTTCCTAGAGTCTTTGTTTCAGTCTCCAGTTTCTGTTTCCTTGGCGGGTCTGGAGTCTTTACCTCTGCTTTGGGATTCTTCATTGGTTCCTCCTTGTCCTGTTGTTTTCCCGAGTCAGGAGTAGCATCTCTAGAGCCTTCCGCATCCTTCTGTTGTTTCTCAGAAATACCCGAAACTCCCAACACAGCGAGGAGACAACTTCGTCTATTTTTCTGGAATCTCAATACAGCGGCTGTGTCTTCAGGTGCCAAGGATTGGATCTAGGCTAGGACTTCTTCATAAGACATCGCCCCTCGAAAAATATCATCCGAGTGTGAGTTCTCATGCTCGAATCTCTTGAGCCCACAATTTGCTAAATGGTTTCTTACAACCCTCTACGGATCATGTTTCTTATACTTGATGGAGACCAACTTCAAGTCTTCCAGGGCTACAACCTCGGCCTTTGCATGCCCAAAATCCAATAAAGAATAAGAATTCAGCCGAATGGGAAAAGACGGCCACACCTTCTTGGAGTATCCTTTAAGTTCTTTACTTACCTCGCCAATTACTGTCTGTCGGGCAACCTCACGACAAGCCATCTTGTCGGGGATGAACAATGGTAGCGCAAGTGGGGGAACAACAGCCCCAAACACTATGAAATATGAGAAATATGCTTCTACGTACCAGTCCGCTATGCCACTCAGATTTGCAGTAATGCTGTCCAAGATACGAGGTGGTGGGTGGCCAAAAATGGTGATATGCAGGGGCACCATCACCCAGTTGAAAATTTCATATATGAAAATGTCCGCCTTATTTTCCCATAGCCTTTCGTGATATACATGCATGGGTCTGTCCTCGGACGGAGTCCAAGCCCAGCTCATCAGTGGGAATGGTGTCATGGAACATATCACTTCCATAATATATGCGGACATGAAGAATGAGGACAGCCTCCCGCTTGCCTTCTGCTCTCGATACTCTGTGACTCGGTTGGCCAAACTGTCCGAGAGTATCTTTGCCCAATTAAACGAGCAACCTTTTGCAACCCGAAACATCAGAGGCACCCACGCAATGAAAAAATGTGATGTGTCCTCTCTTCCAAATAGTCAGCATGTCATCATGGCCACATACTTATACTGTGGCTCTAGCGAAGCGATTGAATAAACGCCCTGGTCATTTGCTCTGAATTTCGTGGAGCACGAAACCCAATCCTTTATCAGACTGGGCATGGTTTTATCATATTGTGTGCACTCCTTTTCTTTGAATTCCTCCAAGAATTCAGCATCATATGTGTACTCAGATGTCATCAGAAGCTTGTACATGGTTTGGATATGTTCCGGTCTAAAAGTCCCGACCATGCCCCGTTGTTGGTTCATGATAGTTCTGGTGGGTAGGTCAATGTGATCCAACGCCCATCGGATCATGTCATAATATGGGAGCAACCATGGTCTGGTTTCTACTCTATGCATTCCGGATTGGACAACTATCTTGTATTTAGTGTTCAGGTCATCCTTTTCATTGTCGTCTGAGTTTGAATAGTTCACCAATTTTGATTGCAAAATGTCTGAAACAAATGACCAGCTGGGGACCGAGTCGACACTTCGGGGTGAAGTGTCAGAAATATTGTCTGAGCCTTGTCCTGTGACCTCGACATTCACTTTTGCTGCTTTTCATGGAGCCATAGCTGAAGCTTGCGTTTTCTCCCTTCTACGATAGAACTGCGTATACATGCAGAAATTAGTTCACTCAGAAATGACGAGCTCTGCGTGTTTATGAAAATGTGTTCGTTATAATAAAATGAACCTCTTATATATATTTGAAAATTCAGTACTTTTCAAAATAAGCCTGTCAAATCATAATTAGAAACAAATTTATTGCGTAAAATCTGATCTTATATGCATGGATTTACCCTACTTCTCCATAAATGTCATCAATTTCTGGCGGTTTGACAGTCAATCGAAGTATGGAGAGCAAATGGCTACCTCGAGAAATGTGCAAGCCTCGAGCCACGGGATATATCTTACTTTATCTTAAATTATCAAATCTTACCAACGTAAATCAATTTCTCGTCGTTCGCTACATCGTGGAATTTTTTTTAACATTTTGAATCTCCAACTCGCGAGATCGCGAGGACTGACTTCGATTAAATTAAAGGTAATCGCGATTTAAGGCATAATTAATTTTATAATATTTTTACTCACCGTATCACGACTCAGAAATTCAAAGATAAATTTTTGGGAGACTAGTATGCTGAGTCACGAAACCGCGAGATAGCGACAATTAAGACTCAATTAAGAGTGAGAGAATCTTGGATTAGGCGATTAATTAATCATGCTATAATTACATCGCGACTTCGTGAGTCGGGGTTTTAGACACCGTAACTTTCAAAAAGATAGTGCCGAGTGGCGAAACACCGAGAACGGATTTTAACCACGGTTAGCTTTTTTGCCTTTGATCCTTGACCAAGGTTATCCCGAAAGGGCCTTGTGTCCTCAGTTCTCGGGGTTTTAAAAATAAAAATTTTGGTTCGACAGACACCGAGGCGCGAAATTCCGATGACGTCTAATCACGAGTTAAAAGACTTTACCCTGACTATCGCTTAGAGTGAAAATTTAAAATGACTTTGCCACTTCGTGACTCGGGAAGTGTGAACTCATGGATTAAAGTACCCGACTTGCGAGATCCTGAAGAAAACAAAAAGGAGCGAACATTATTATGAAAGTGGGCTTGTTTCGTGAGTAGAGAAGCATTGCTTCTCACGAGACCAGGTTTCAGAGGTCTCATCATCTCATAAGGAAAAAGAACATCAAATTTAGATTTCAAGCATCGAATTGAAAATTGTGACAGGCCAAAAAACAAAGGCGGCTCCAACATAGGCTCCAACTATCGATCCCGCCTTCCTGTGAGGCCTGAAGAACAGTAGACCACATGCCAATATTGGGTTAATGGAGTCAAAATCTCAATCAGACAGCAAGGAGGATCGAACGGGGAAAAGATTCCGTTCTTAACCTTGAGAAGTTTTTTCAAAATCAGATACTCCTTTCAAACACAACTGTAGTCTCTTTCACAATTTTCCCTTTCCCACTACTAACTTTGGGTATGTTTTAAGACAGTCGAAATGACCCTAGGGGACTCAACAGATCTTGTGGCTCTCGGCTTGCATCAAAAGGATGAGATTATATATTTTAAATCGGGAAGTCCCGTCCGAATTTGGGATGTGGATCAGGTTTTTAGAAAGCATTGGTTACCAGAGTAGAATGATATTCATGTATAATAGCCTTACAAATATCTCAGACATTGCTTCACTGCAAGTGAGCCTGTTCAATACCTCGGTGAAGTTATCTGGCCCCTTTTACTGAATTTCCTTTCAACACTTTGGAAAATATTTATGCATTTAAATGCTAAGACGAGGGCAATCATTTATGAATTTCCTTTCATCGTCTTCCTAGACTAGGTGGGGGCAATCATTTCTGAATTTCCTTTCACCACCTGTCTTATAATTTAATTTTTGAGCGCAAAGATGGGGGCAATCAGTTTGTATCAGGGCTGATATCTGTGTAATATTTTGCATCAGAGGTTTGTCAACTTACTTTGATTACTCGGTACCAAGCTTCCCTTGACCCTCACAACACCTTCGTTCTTAGGGAGATAAGGAAAATAAAATTTTAAGGGGCATCCTGTTTGAGCAAGCTTTGATTCTTCGGATGCTGTTGAAAAACCTAGGAAAGTTAGGATCGCTCTAAGCGTTCCTTCATTTAGCAAGGGATTAAGTAGTTGTGAAGACCCGCTTTCTTATCAAGATCTGTTTTGAAACCTACGAGGTTTAAAATGAAAAAACTTTATCCCTTCGCAATGAATTGAAAAGATCGCAGCTTGTCAAAAGTTAGACCCGAAAACAAGCAGGATACAGGGTAGCGATTTATTGATCGAAAATAAAGAAGGTCGAAACAATTCGAGACTGGCTCTTGTAGATATCTTTGGGGGTAGTTATTTTTGACCGACTGTTTTTAGATTTAGTGTATCATTCAAATTATTTAAAATCAAAGGGGTATCAAGCCAAGCAATAATCATGTTATCTAATACCTTAGCCGATATTGTATTTTGAATGACGTTACCTTGGTTTACTTTTAACAGTCTTTCATAATATGTGTATTGAAAAATCTCACCTTTGCCTTTTCTTTTCATTTTCTTTGTGCACTATGAAGCTATTTTAGGTATCACCTGTTTCATGCTGATTTATTTCTAACATCGCATTGTGAATTTCTCTTCCTGCTAGCTTTGCAAGCATCTAGAATCCTGTAAAAGCAAATACAAACTTTATTTGAAATATGTCTAAAAATCATGAACTAAAAAAGAAAAAACAAAAAGCCAAAAGGGTATTGTTTTTAAATAAAATGCATGTATGTACAATTTTTTTTGTTTTTTTTTGGATGGTAACTGTTATGTCATGTAATGTTTCAGATATCACCCATTGACAGGGGCACTGAGGACTTCTCTGTCGATGTTTTCCAGCAGAAAGGAATTTTTTCCTTCTGGAGCCGAGACCCTGAATGATCCATACTAGAGGTGGTCAAATTTACCATGCTTCGCGGCTTCCTCTTTTCTTGCATCCCATCTTAGTACTAAGTCACTTGGAAGGAATTCCTTGTCTTTTGCTTTGAGATCAAACAATGCTTTCATCTCATCCTGGTACTTCTGCATTTTTTCATCGACTTCAACCCTATGCTGTTGAACCTCGATCAGCTAGTCAATTCTCCTGGTTACATGATTTGGTTCTTCATTTTGATCCTGCCATAGCTTCATCACTGGCAGCGCCAGGTTTATAGGTAGTATCGCCTCTGTCCCATAGACCATTTGAAACGGTGAAATGCTGATAGACATTTTAGTGCTGATGTGGTTTTCCCATAATGCATATTTCAAGTGCACATGCCAAGACCTTTTATTTTCATCCAGTACTTTCTTGATTATGTTCACCAGGCTTGTTATCACTAAAATTTCGTCCGCACGTGGCAACAAGAATTCAGCATAGTCAAAACAGCAATGAAGTCATTCATGGCCCTGAATTAATCTTATAGCATTCAAAAAGGTCAAAAACTATACAAAGTAGTGAAAAATTGAAGAGCTCTTTACAGAAGTTGGGCACGCATGCACATGCGTGGAACATAAACATACCATGCGCGCATACATGCACGATGCGCAGTTGTTAGCGCAAAAATCCGTGCACCTGCTAAACAGTGCATTTATTGAAGTGGTCAGCCTCCCAACCACTTATGGATCAGCTCCCAACTCGATTTGACCCTCAAATATGAGCTGAATCTGCATGGTAGGCTGGTCAAAGACCTAATAATGCCCTAAATAGCCTCTCTTCACACTACAAAGGAGTTACATAATAACCCAATGCAATGCTATAAAAAGCCATGAACACACCTCATTTTCTCAAGGAATTTCATGTAATGTTATGCTGCCTATATTGTTTTAAGGACTCACTCCTTGACAAGAGCACATTGGCACCATTTCATTGAGCAATCCACCTCTCCATTGAGTGGATTTGCAAAGGAGTTCTTTCA
>ML777160.1:141234-171906 GCA_009831015.1 Picea engelmannii
TTGTAAGGAGAGCAAGCTTGTGAGGGTCCAAGAGCCTTCCCTTGGAGGAAGAAGGGACTCATAGTCCCCTTTCTTCTTGGTGCTTTGATTTCATCAATAGATCAGCCTAAAAAACATTGGTGATATTGGTCTTTTTGTTTTGTTATCTCTATGTCCCTATACTTATGATTTTAGTTTTTATTAGTTTAATTCTTTCTTATAGTTTTTTTTTTCTTTCTCTAACTCTTTCCTTTACAGTTGTCCTGCCTAGCAAGACCCAACTGGGCATGCAAGCACCTCTTATTTGCTCACCAAGGTGACGAAAAGGGTGAAAACAAGGCTCTTGTTAGATGATTAAGCCAATCCGTTCCCTTGGGGGTAATATGTAGTAGAATGGCCGAGAAGGATATTATACTTCTGGTAGAAGATGATCATAGCCATAGATTTGAAAGCCTGGGCATTATCGGTGACTATCTTTCGGGGACACCCGAATCTTGACAAGATGTTATCCTCTAAGAAATCGATCACCACCGAGTATGTTGCCCTTTTGGTTGGAATGGCTTCCACCCACTTGGTAAAATAATCCGTAGTTGTCAGGATCCACTTATGCTGAACACTGGAATGAGGATTAATTTCCCCTATGAAGTCTAGACCCCATTGTTAAAATGGAGCTTCGGCCTTTACTGGAACGAGTGGCAGTGCAGGGAGTTTCTATTTACCAGCGAATATTTGACAAGGGTTGCATGCACGTACTTTGGCATTGACGTCTGAAAATAGTTTCGGCCAATAGTATCCAGCCCTCAATATCTTGTAGGCTATGGCTCTCCATGCATGGTCTCCTCCACAGACTCCTTCATGAAATTCCTCTATAACCCGTGGAGTTTCCAACTCAACCAAACAGACTAGCAGGAACCTGAGTGGATCCTTCCAGTATAGTTGATTTTCGGCGATGCAATATTTCACAGCATGGAGTTTTAAAGTTCTACATTTGGATGGTGATAGTCCATTTGGGCATTTCAGGTTTAACAAGTAGAACACTATGTCTTTATACCAGTCCGACAATATGAACTTTTCCTCGACCTTACTTGGATCTGTTTGGTCATCCAGCTCATGCGGGTGTGTGTCTCTGTCTTCTTCTTGCAGGCAATTAATATCAAGAGCTCTAAGATTCGACTAAGCCAAGAGTTTGGCCAGACCCTGCCCCTTTATCAATTTAGTTGGCTTGACCTCCAGATCGAATTCTTGTATTTTAGCGAGCCATTGCCCTCATTTTTCGTCACTGTCCGGCTGTACCAATATGTCTTTTACAGAACTGGTGGGCACATATGCGATTATTTTTGAATGTAGCACATAGGTCCTAAATGATTTCAATGCTTTTACCATTGCGTATGCTTGTTTTTCCATTATGTCATATTTCATTTCTTCATCTCTGAGGCTTTTGCTGAAAAACGCTATCAGTTGTTCGAACCCCTCTTCATTTTTCTGCAAGAGTACCGCGGCGATGGTATGTTCAGAAGCAAAAGAGAAGATAAGAAAATCTTTCAGATAATTCAGACTTGCTAACACAGGTGCCTCGCTTATGAATTTTTTAATATGCGCGAATGACGCCCTGGCCTCGGTGGTCCAATTTATCCCGCTATCCTTCTTCAACATTCCTGTAATCAGTTTGACAATTTCAACGAAATTGGGAATGAACCTTCGTAGAAAATTTATCTTTCCTAAGAATGATTGAATTTATTTTATATTTCTAGGGATAGCGATAGTATCTATCGCTTCAATCCTCTTAGGATCAATCCTGATTCCCTCCTTAGATACGAAATGGCCTAGAAGATTACCTTCCCGCATAGAGAAATGTGATTTCTTTGGATTCAGGGATAGACCAAACCTGCGACACTTTTCGAACGTCTGTCTTAGATGCATCAAATGTTCTTCGTCAATTTTAGAAAAAACCGTCAGATCATCAAGGTAAATGACTATGAACTTGTCCCTTTCTCCCACGAAAGCGATGTCCAGAGCTCGCTGGAAAGTGGCCCCTGCATTCATCAAACCAAAAGTCATTTTGTCATACATCAAAGTACCCCAGGGTGTGGTGAAAGCAGTTTTTTCCCTGTCTAGTTCATTCATAGCGATCTGATTATAACCAGAGAAACCATCTATCATAGACATTCGATTAGCTCCAACAACCTTTTCCAAAACATGGTCCATCTTAGGCAGCGGGTAATTATCTTTGAGAGACGATTTGTTTAAGTTTCGGAAATCCACACAGAGTCGGATTTCCCCATTCTTTTTCCTGACTGAAACTAGGTTAGCTACCCAGTCCGAGTATCTTAGAGGCACGATTATTTTTGCGTCCAATAGTTTTTTAACTTCCTTTTCTATCACGGGTAACAGAATGGGGTTAATTTGGCTAAGCTTTTGCCTAAACGGTTTGACCCCAGGCTTCAAGGGTATCTTCTGATCAATGATGGAAGTGTCATACGTTTTCAATTCATCATACGACTAGGTGAAAACATCTTTGTATTGTCTGAGTAAGTCTTTATACTTCTCTTTCGCTTTGGGTGGGAGGAACTTCGATATCTTTACCATCCGGGGTTCCTTTTCGATTCCTAAATCACAGTCCTCCACCTCCTCTGGTTGGGGCTGCAAAGTGGACTTTACAGGTACATCGTTCTACCCCATAGACGTGTATCATGTGCGCATGCGCTTAGCTAACAGCCTTTCTCTGCGTGCATGCGCTTTCAGACCTATCTCTATTCACGCACTTGTGCTCTGTGCGCTTCTGTCTGCACTAGGGGCCGCACATTTAAGAAAAATTTCACATTGTAAGTTGTTGGGATGTGGGGAAGGCCATTTTCCTTCTTAAAAATGATGTTAAGCATGCTCTAAACACTGCACCACACTTAGTCCCCTCATCATATAAAGGGGTTAGTCAAAGACACATAGGCACTTAGGAGGTTAAAATCAATTTCCCTTCTTTGCTTTTTTCCACATGGATGGCTTGTTTTGACTTATGATATAAGGTGGTAATCATTTTTAATCACATCTAACTTACATTGGGACTAGAAGCTGAATTACAATCGCTTAGTATGCTCTTCTCTCGCGCCTTCAATCGACCTTGAGAATCAGAAAAAGATTGTGAAACAATTCATCTCCCTTAACAAAGTTTAAAACCTTTAGGAGAGGACAATGACCCTTTTTGGGACCCCTCTTAGTTTTCTTTTTCAAACACATCGTAATATTGTAACGGGCCCATACAAGCCCACATGTCACAAAGATAGGATAGTGTTTGAAATTTTTCTTTCTTAGATCAAAACACTAAGGAAGTTTAAAGGTTTGTAACGGGCCCATACATGCCCACATGTTCAATCTAGGATAGTTTCAAGCTTTCTTAGATTATATCACCATAGGGAGTTAAAGGATAGTAATGGACCCACATGTCCACATGCTATCTTTCTAGGGCATTTGAATTACGCAAGGTTGTACCAAAGACACTTAGTTAATTAGGTAATCAAACTCTTGTAAGGACCAAGCGAAGTCCACATGCAACAAGGTGACATCTAATTCACTAAAAATTGGCACACTTTCACTCACACACAAAAGTCACTTATCACTCACATAGCTTCTTCTTGAAACGTGGAGGTCAAAGTAAGTTTCCTCCAAAGGGATTCCGAAAATACCCCATCTTTTCTTGACGAGACTATCCACTCCCATTGTTAATTCAATGAGGTTGGTTTGCACCCCCAGCCTCCCAAAACAACTACATCTAAAATCTTTCTAAAAACTCACTAAGTTTTCCTCCACAAAAGGTGCCAAAAGAAATTTTTTTAGTCTAGGTAGGATTTCGGGGATAGGCATCCAAATAACTCCCCGTTATCTAGTTCTCATATTGTCAAAACATAGAGGTTGTCAAATAGGGAACTAAAAATCCTCCAAGTCAAGTGTTCCAATCACCATAAGGCAGGGAGATACCCATGAAGGGTCGAAAGCCGAGGTCCACTTGTTCTGTGTGTCCCCCCTTGAGGCACCCACCTCTTGGATGGGATCTAGCCCGTGACCCATTTCTTAGGCCGAAAATCTAAATGCCGCACTTTGACCGAGGTACCTAGTGACCAACTTTAGGATATCTACCCAGGTGGCAATTGTGGGCTGCAATTGCACCTTGATTGGATTTTGTGTGGCTATTGGGAAATATCGCCAGCTCTTTCGGGATATGCCCTCTCTACCCCTCATTATAACCAATTGTTTAATCCTTCACTAGTTTCTCTTCTAGTGACTTCAGACCCCACTGTTGAGTACTATTGGAAGGTCCAGTGCTATTTGAGAGGAAGGACATTACGTCTTCTAGGACATGAGCATGTGCTTTCTTTTAATTCCCCACGCGGACAAAACTGACTTGCCTACATATATGCTTCTTTATCATTTTTATGTATGATGCACATGTGATTACAATTTGATTTGGATATATATATTGTGTGAACATTCCAACGCAAAGGCTCTGGTTTCTATATTTTCTCTCACCACTTTTTGCACACATTCACATAGTTAGTCTGACATCATAGGGGAACCACATAACCCCCGTCGTTCACGACGCTTGCTCAATCTCCCTCCTATCTTAGGGGGAGTATCTGGTCATGCCCGCTCATCGGCACCTCCTTCGCACACTCCTGTGAGTGCTACTATCTTAGGATCAACTTTGCTTGGTTCTACATTACTTGGGTCAACTTCCCAAGGTCATCCGTTCACTCGCTCTCCTTTACACGGAAGTGGGGGACCAACTTCCTCTCAAGGAGGGAGCACCAACCCACCTAGTCCCCATTAAGGGTGAAGTTCACAGCACACTATGGCTAGAGCTAACCCTCCCCCCCCACTATAGATGCCATATTTGGCCTCTCTCAACATACCGGATCTCACCAAACTCATCAATGATCCTATATTGCATGATTCCACATGGCCTGCAATGCCAACAAAACTTCCCTCAGACATACCAAAGTTTGAAGGAAAGGCGGGGGATGACCCCGCCAACCATGTCATGACCTTTCATCTATGGTGCTCTTCCAATAGAATTATGGATGATTCCATCAGACTGTGATTATTTCAACGCACACTCACTGGCCCCTCAGCCAAATGGTATGTCGAAGAAAAATCTGGGTCCCATGCGAATTTTGAGTCATTGGCCAAAGCATTCTTGACCTTTTTCCAACTACCCATCCGCCATGACAATGGTCTAGAACTACTGTCTAACTTCAAACAAACCTCAGTCACACACATCGCTGACCACATTCATGAGTGGCGTAGGCGACATAGTCTGTGTAAAGCAGAAACCACCAAACAACAATGTCTCGACTGGTTTCTTAGATCACTTGTCTCTCTCCTTGGTAAGGATGTCGCTTCCACCTTCCCTCAATCTGAAGAAGAAGCCATCAGTAAGGCCGAACAGTATGACCTCATTTATGCACAGTCAAGGTACTTATACACAATACTTCCTGATCTTCCAAAACCTATGCCATTTTCCTAAGACAAACTAGGGATGTCTCACTCAGCAGATGGACTAATAGGCGCCACCACACACCATGGTCCACAACCCCAACCACCACCGATGTATGGAACACCTCAATACCTGCCAGCATATGGGGGCACTCCTTATTACCCCCCACCACCTTATCAACAACCATACCCTATTGATATACCTCCACCCATCAGTGGACCACCACCGGCACCTCCCATACATCCACCTATTCCCACAAACAGTGGTACTCCCTCAACATCAGCTTATAGTACTAGTGAAAGCACTATGCCTTCCTATGTACCTTATGGATCGGTACCACCACACAATCCATACTTCCGATTTCCTGGTCCTCCACAAACCATGGCTCCCCCACATCCACATGCGGGGGTAAATTTTGTTCAACCTTCTGCTGCTCAACAATACCAAAACTTTCAACAGTTGAATACAGCCAACCCAACCCATCCATATAACAATTCTAAGAAGAAAGGACGGAACAGGAATAACAACAACCTCGATCAAGGCGGGAATCAACCCCCACAGCACCAACCACCTGGGGGCAACCAAAATCAAGGGAACCAAACCCCCCAAGGGGGAATTAACAAATGCCAAGGGAAAAATAATGTTAAAACCATATTCCCTTGTGCTCTTTGTGGTGATTTCAGTCATTACACTCACCATTGCCTCCATATTGCTGATATGAAATGGTTGAAAGACTCAGGTAGTCTTCCCCATTCTCCTGCCCAAACTGCCCCTCAACAGGCACCACAACAATATGTGCAACAACCCCCTCCTGCTGTGTTGAAAAATCCTATTCCACATCAAGGTCTGATCAACACCCAGCAGGACACACAACATCCCCCACCCCAGGTGGGCCAATACCACAACCCAAACAATCCAGCAGAGCATACGATTCTACTCACCAGTGAGGAAGAAATCCTTCTGCAAACCCGCAATCGTCAGTATCATACCCCCACTGAGTCTACTCCCCTCTCTCCAGAGATAACCCCTACACCAATGGGACCCCTGTTGGTGATCCTTTGCCCTTCTGCTGAACCACCATTATGCATCCCTCGCATCCCCTTGCGCAGGAATGTCCACAACCCATAGGCTAGGGCATCTCATAACTATAGTTTGGTAGACGACTTAGCACAATCCCCAGCCGCCATGTCAGTCTTGGAAGTCCTCTAGACTTGTCCTACGCAGCGAAAATATCTACTTTCCGCCATGGGGGCAGTCGACCCTGCAGATACTTGACTCATCACATTTGATATTGACAGTGGAGAACCTCGTCTTCCCACCTTGATCGCCTTTCAAATACCAGTAAAAATACGAAACATCACAGTTCATCGATGTATCATCGACGAAGGTGCATCTACATGCATTATGTCCAAAACAGTATGGAAGAAACTTGGTTCCCTGGAACTCATACCCTCTGCCATCACATTACGAGCTTATGACAGACGACCATCCTCTCCTGAAGGGCTCTTCCAAAATGTCCCCGTTGAACTCGGGGGCAAGACTATTCTCATTGACATCGAAGTTATCGACGCCCCGCTCGATTATAATATCATGTTCGGTCGTAGCTACATGTATGCTATGAAGGCAGTGGCATCTTCCGTCTTTTGGCAAATGATGTTCCCCCACAATGGGAATATCGTGACCATCGACCAAGTCTCACATTATGAGCCTAACCCATATGCCAACCTCAATAACATTCTGCCTCTCATCCACACCAACCAAGATGCCTACCCCCTCGTCGAGATGGGTCCTGGGATTTTCAAAGATCCATCCTTATTAGGGACATACCATGGAGCACCACCACTCCTTCATCCTACTAATCAGGTATGCGTCGTATCATCTAACAAAACTCACATGGAGGATGCTCTTCCTCCTCATGAGGCTTCAGTCATCCCTGACATCTCAATAGTCATAGAACCACTCCAGTCGGAGCCTCCTGCACCATCGTCGACCTCAACAGTCCACGAATCCACATCCCCTCAAGGGAATAAACCCGCCTAGGAAGCATTCCCCCAACCCCTCACCCAAATTCAATTCTTTTACCCTCCACCAGGTATCGAAGATTTTCAGGTAGCCGCAACACTCACACTACCAAATATGGTGTTAGAAATCCCAGTTTGGTATTTACACCCACCAGAGATTGTCCCTCGACCACAGGAAGGACTTCCCATGACAGTTCCCATCCTTACACCCACCACCCCCCCACTCACTAACCCCCCTGCCATGGCTGGGGGCAGGAGAAAGAAGAGAGAACCCACCGCTCCACTTCCTCCACGCATCCCACCACCTTGCGCACTATGTGAGAAAGAGGGCCTCCAAACCAACAATTCCCATCACTACCTGGATTAAGGAATTTGATTCCCCCCAATCCAACTCCTACAATACCCATCGCTACTGCTAGTCCCACCAATACCGCCAACCCTTCCAGTAGTAAAGGGTTGAGGACCAAATACGCTTGTGCTATATGTTCAGAGTATGGCCATTATACTCATCATTGCCCAGCACTACCGGGTTTTAGGCAGATGTTAGTGGCTGTACGCCAGAACTTCCAGAAAAACCCACGCCCTGCTACGTCCTCTTCAACAAATATCACTGACATTCACTATGTCACCACTTCAGTCAATGAACGTATGAGATGCCCTTTCTCTCTCCGCGATTCGCTAGCTCATTTTACATACCGGTGTCCTATGATCCTTGAGTACAGGCGACGACAATTGGCCCTGCTTCACCAACCGACAGAGGCGATACTTGACATTACCTTGTCACTTGAGGATCTTCATGTCATTTCTCCGGAACCCGAGGCACTCCCAATGCCTCCAGTGTTCTTAAATGACGTCTCTGAGGATTCACCCCACAACCCCCCCAACTATCCTGCTCATTCCCCTACAGAGACTCTCCACCCAACCACCACGGGTACCCCTAAGTACTTCAATATATGGTTTATGTCGAGTGAACCCTCCCCATCTCCTAGCATTGTTCCCCCTACTTCTCCATCAGTGGGAAATCACACTGTCACTGAGATCACTCCTCACGATCCCTTGTATTCCCGGCATTTCCAATGCGACGAGGAAATACTCGAAGAGCTAAACTGCCCAGACTCACCCTGGGATGCACTACATCACCACGCACTCTTCTCTCCACAGGAAGCACTCATGCCTCCGCACCAAAACCCTATTTACACAATCGAAACCAAAGATTTTATCCCATCTGGGCATATCGATTGGTTCAACAATCCCATTCCTGCCCCTGATGCATTTGAACAAGGCAATATGGCCAACATTTCCCCCACCATCAAAATCGACATTTCCATTAAAAACAGTATTGTTGAAGAAATCACCATTGGAGCTGCTTGCACTCCCCAGGAAATTGCCTCATATAAAGCCCTCTTCTAGGAATACAGGGATATTTTTGCCTGGTCATACACGGAAATGCCTGGCCTCGATCCCTCTATTGTTGAACATCGCATCGACACCTGGCCCGACATCACACCAGTTCGACATCACACCAGCTAACATGGTGTTATATTGGCACATATCACATCAAACTACACATACATAAACATATCATGAAACACTGTCACAACATATATATAGAATGGACATACTCAACACATAAGCTAAAAAACATGTAGACAACATCAGGATCTCAAAAAGGTATACTCATGTATATATATATAAAGGCCCATCAGGCCATCCGAATGTTTACATACCAAAATACACATATCCGCAGGCTAGCACAGCACCTCGGTACAAAAAATCGGCTCACCAGCCTATATAAAACATAAACATATACATCATGGTGCCTCTATCGCACCACCACCTACTCCTCCCTCAAGAGGAGGTGGTGGCCCACCACCACCTTCCTTAGGAGGTGGTGGACCACCCACAGGACCCTCCTGCCCCGGCGACAGGCGTCCACTCGTCATCGTAGCAAGCACTGCTTCTCGCTGCACTATGGCCCGCCATGGTGGCGGCACCCCCACACACTGCTCCAAGAATCTCTCATCCTGGATACATGTCCACATGCCCTCAGGCACATCCTGCAACACCATCTCTAGATGACGGCTTATGTCATCATAATCCACTCCGACCGCCGCCGGAGGAGCATGTGATGGGCCTGCACCAGGGTCATCGAACCGGTGCCTCCTCGCTGCCCTCTCGGGCTCTGCTGGTCACCCCGCGGTATCCTCCCGCCGATGTCTCTCTGCCTGCGGTCGTCTCTTCGGATCTCACCAAGCCGACGCTCTCTGCATCTCCACCTCGCGCCTGCGAGGTGCCACATCTGCACATACCACAAACAACAACAAAAGATAGTATCAACATCTATATCATATACATATGGACTGCTATCTCACAAAACAATATACATCAAAAAATGCACACCAATACTAAACATACCTCGATGGTCAAAAGCCTCCCCTGGAGGTAGCACCATGTCCGGGTCCCCCCGAAAGTCCACCCCAGCATAGGGGTACTGAAGTATAACCTGTGGCATCTGCCGCCACACCTATGCTGCCTCAGCTGAGAATAAGTGGCCACCTTTGCCACCACCATGACGAACCAAAATAGTCGACCACCGCCTCAACCGTGGCTCTCGTGCCCCCAACACCTCCAGTAAGATCCTCGGGCGCAACACCGGCACCCTCTCTAAAAACCAAGCCACTAGGATCGACCCGAAAGAAAACTCTCCTCCACCAGTGGACCGACAGTGGTCCAACTGTGCCACCATCCTAGCATACAGTGTCAGCCCCCAAGCGAACCGCTCGCCGGCCAACACCCTCTCCACCACCAACAGTTAGCCACCACTAATCCGCTGGGTCACAAATGACCCATATACCCGAACAATCATCGCCGCTATACAATGATGTGCCAGGGAATCTATCGCACTGATGCTCACCACTGTCCCGGACATAAAGTTCTCACCTGAACAATATCTCTGGCCAACATCAGCGAGCAAAGTAGTCCTCGGCATCACCGGCTCCACCGGTAGGGGCGTTCCCCGAAAAGGGAGCCCAATCAAGAAATAAATATCCTCCACCGCCGTGATGGGGATCTGCTCTCCTTGCACGAGGAAGCAGTGCAGCTCCGGACTCCACATCTGGATCAAGAACTGTAGTAAGTACTCATGTGCCTGTATCAACGAGCACTCAAAGAACTTTAGCAACCCACCAGTTGCTAAATTCGCACGCACTCCGGGCCCCTCAATGGCCACGACATCTCGCAGCTGGGCCCAGTCTCGCTCTCGCCACCGCACTGGCATCGTCACCACCATCCACCTGCAGATGACACAGATTCCTATATCAGCTCCAATCACTATCAACAGCATAAAAAAAACTCATTTTTTACCCCTCAACCTTGCCTCCTAGGCGCGGTTTTTGTTACCCACAGGTGCGCACACATGCGCGCCTGTTCATTACACAGGCGCGCATATATGCGCGCCTGTACACTACACAGGTGCGCATCAGTGCGCACCTGTTCACCATACAAGCGCGCATAGGTGCATGCCTGTCAAACCCACAGGCATGCCCAGATGCGCACCTGTCAAACCCACAGGCATGCCCGGATGCGCGTCTGTCAATCCCACAGGCACGCACTGATGCGCGCCTGTTCAACTCACAGGCACGCTCGACAGGTGCGCCTTAAATTCTCCCTGATGTGTACACATGCGCGTATATTTGGTGAACATGTGCATACATATGCATGCCTATCACCGAGTCGCCTGCACATGGGGGGCCCACATCCCCTAAATACCCCTGCACGACCCCCCATACAAGCCCTGCCCAAAAATTGAAAACCTATTTCTATGCAGGATGCTCAAACCACTAACCTGATACTCGCAACTCCTCAAACGGATGCCTCGTCCTCCCCAAATCTCCAAATCTCCTCTGCAACTGCTGGTCCACTCACTATTGCAGCAGGTACAAATGAGGTGGCAATGTGGGCCCTATAGCTATATATAGGCCTTTTGCCAAACTTCCACTCACCATTCCAGGAGCCCAAGATGTCCATTTTTCAAACTGTCTTCAGCCACGGGATCAGCATCCCGTCACCTACATCACAGCAGTCCCTGGGTCACTTTTCATCATGAGCCCTCGGGGCGCCTTTTTTTCATATCATGGTCAGCTACGCACGCACATAGTCACATTTATCAAATACATGCTCATATCTTTGATTCTCTTCAGATATTGTTCACTTTGGGTATTTGGTTGTCGTGTGTGCAGGTACTTGATCATCATTCATCAACACCACCCCTTCAGGTATATACTCAGCACTGGCATGTAGTCTTTCCCACTGTATCGTATTTACATTTCCAGTCACACCCTGTAATGTTGGCCTCTAGGATCCCCATTCCTGGCTCTGCAGTACCCATGCCTCCATTTGCACCTTCGGTACTGTCACCTGGTAGCATTCTCACCCACATGAGTTGTCCCATTCATAGCACCTTTTGGCACTTTCGACACTCATGCTGTTCTTCATTACCCTTTAGGGATGGGAGTCCCGATAGTCTTTCATCATGTTGTGAATTAACCACATACTTCTTCTCCTCATTTTTCTAGCTTTCCCACACGGACTCCCAGATTCTCTCTTCACGGTTCTATTTTTTTTACCTGCACTTCTGCAGTATCATGAACCTTTCATTTCCTCCACACTCAGTTTGCCCATCTACGAACCTATCCTCATTTCACCTACCTCATACAGAAACTCACCAATGGGCCCCCCACCCTTCATCAACTTCTCAAAGAAAATTCTTCCCTCCATGGGGCACTCATTTCACATTGGGGCACCCGTTTCTGTATTTGTACATTTATCCCCCAATTATTCGTTATTTATTGTACAAATGCCTTTATTTCCAGTCATTACATTTTCTTTTTTCATCACCATTGGCGACTTGCTTCCTTTTGGCCACGCGCAACCCATGTCACCCTTAGTTGGAGCATTACTTATCATCTACCCTTGTCGGCATCGTCCATATCTTCAAAGCACCTCACAGGTCACTTACCTTTACCCTCTGAATTTGATCACCTTGTCCCGCCTCTGGCACAACTTATCACCAGTCTTGTCATCCCTCTGACACTCGACCTTGTTACACGGTTGTGGCCACTCTTTATCTCATACATCCTCCAACCAAGGGAAGTCTTGAGTCTTCCCACTTCTTGACTTCATCCATGTACCTCTGCCACTTCCTCACCTCAGTAGATTCCACGAAGCCCTTTGCTTCTGGGAGTCTCGTTCCCCTTTTGTCGACATCAGCACAATTTTCCAGAAGGGCGACAGTATCTTGACGCTCATTCTCCATTCAATGAGAGATCTGGGATGGCACAGGGTGAAACACCATTACTCCCTACTGTCGTTGGCCCCCATAACATTAGATGCCAACAATTTCTCATGTTATGTTGGGTCTTACTTTGCGACTATTGCAGTTATTTTTATCATTTGTCGAAGACCTCTGAACTTGGTAGGGCCATCGATGCCTGCATCATCGTCGATACTTATTACCGCGATCATTGCCTATTATTCAGAGTATTTTCCTTTGCAGAATTGTCTTCTGCCTTTATCATCACCGCCCCCAAGGGCGCTACAGTTGTCTACACCAACACTTCATTCATCTTTTTTCAGAGTTACATAACACGAGTATGGGGCATGCATGCCTCATTTGTACATAGTTGTATATTTTACGCACCTTATGGAAGGTCGGGTTCTACCGGTTCCTTTCTCTCATTAGAAGAAACATTGATGGATTTCGGCTATACGTATGCTCCTAACCTCATCCATCAAGGGGCATCTATTATCACTGAAATTTCATCCGCACGTGGCGACAAGAACTCAGCATCGTCAAAACAGCAATGAAGTCATTCATGGCCCTAAATTAATCTTACAGCATTCAAAAAGGTCAAAAAATATACAAAGTAGTGAAAAATTGAAGAGCGCTTTACAGAAGTTGGGCGCGCGCACACATGCACGGAACAGTAACGTACCATGCGCGCATACGCGCACGATGTGCAGCTGTTAGTGTAAAAAGCCATGCACCTACTAAACAGTGCATTTATTGAAGTGGTCGGCCTCCCAACCACTTATGGATCAGCTCCCAAGTTGATTTGACCCTCAAATCTGAGCTGAATCCGGATGGTAGGCTAGTCAAAGACCTAATAATACCCTAAATAGCCTCTCTTCACACTACAAAGGAGTTACATAATAACCCAATGCAATGTTATAAAAAGCCATGAACACACCTCATTTTCTCAAGGAATTTCATGTAATGTTATGCTTCCTATACTGTTTTAAGGACTCACTCCTTGACAAGAGCACATTGACACCATTTCATTGAGCAATCCACCTCTCCATTGAGTGGATTTGCAAAGGAGTTCTTTCACCACCATTTTCATTTTTCTTATTGTTAGGAGAGCAAGCTTTTGAGGGTCCAAGATCCTTCCCTTGGAGGAAGAAGGGATTCATAGTCCCCTTTCTTCTTGGTGCTTTGATTTCATCAATAGATCATCCTAAAAAACATTGGTGATATTGGTCTTTTTGTTTTGTTATCTCTATGTCCCTATACTTATGATTTTAGTTTTTATTAGTTTAATTCTTGATTATAGTTTTGTTTTTATTTCTCTAACTCTTTCCTCTATAGCTGTCCTACCCAGCAAGACCTAACTGGGCATGCAAGCACCTCTTATTTGCTCACCAAGGTGACGAAAAGGACGCAAACAAGGCTCTTGTTAGATGATTCGGCAAATCTGTTCCCCTGGGGGTAATATGCAGTAGAATGGCCAAGAACGATATTATACTTCTGGTAGAAGCTGATCATAGCCATAGATTTGAAAGCCTGGGCATTATCAGTGACTATCTTTCAGGGACACCCGAATCTTGACAAGATGTTATCCTCCAAGAAATAGATCACCACCGAGTCTGTTGCCCTTTTGGTTGGAATGGCTTCCACCCACTTGGTAAAATAATCCGTAGCTGTCAGGATCCACTTATGCTGAGCACTGGAATGAGGATTAATTTCCCCTATGAAGTCTAGACCCCATTGTTGAAATGGAGCTTCAGCCTTTACTGGAACGAGTGGCGGTGCAGGGAGTTTCTGTTTACCAGTGAATATTTGACAAGAGTTTCACGCACGCACTTTGGCATTGACGTCTGAAAATAGTTTCGGACAATAATATCCAGCCCTCAAGATATTGTAGGCTATGGCTCTCCATGCATGGTGTCCTCCATAGAATCCTTCATGAAATTCCTCTATAACCCGTGGAGTTTTCGACTCAACCAAACAGACTAGTAGGAACTCGTGTGGATCCTTCCAGTATAGCTGATTTTCGGCGATGCAATATTTCAGAGCATGGAGTTTTAAAGTTCTACATTTGGCTGGTGATAGTCCATATTGGCATTTCAGGTTTAACAAGTAGAACACTATGTCTTTATACCAGTCCGACAATATGAACTTTTCCTTGACCTTACTTGGATCTGTTTGGTCATCCAGCTCGTGCGGGTGTGTGTCTCCGTCTTCTTCTTGGAGGAAATTAATATCAAGAGCTCTAAGATTCGACTAAGCCAAGAGTTTGGCCAGACCCTGCCCCTTTATCAATTTAATTGGCTTGACCTCCAGATCGAATTCTTGTATTTTAGCGAGCCATCGCCCTCATTTTTCGTCACTGTCTGGCTGTACCAATATGTCTTTTATAGAACTGGTGGGCACATACGCAATTATTTTTTAATGTAGCACATAGGTCCTAAATGATTTCAATGCTTTTACCATTACGTATGCTTGTTTTTCCATTATGTCATATTTCAGTTATGCATCTCTGAGGCTTTTGCTGAAAAACGCTATCGGTTGTTCGAACCCCTCTTCATTTTTCTGCAAGAGTACCGCGGCGATGGTATGTTCAGAAGAAAAAGAGAAGATGAGAAAATCTTTCAGATAATCCGGACTTGCTAACACAGGTGTGAACGACGCCCTGGCCTCAGTGGTCCAATTTACCCCGCTATCCTTCTTCAACATTCCTGTAATCAGTTTGACAATTTCAGCGAAATTGGGAATGAACCTTCGTAGAAAAATTATCTTTCCTAAGAATGATTGAATTTCTTTTATATTTTTAGGGATAGCGATAGTATCTATCGCTTCAATCCTCTTAGGATCAATCCTAATTGCCTCCTTAGATACGACATGGCCCAGAAGATTACCCTCCCGCATAGTGAAATGTGATTTCTTTGGATTTAGGGATAGACCAAACCCGCGGCACTTTTCGAACGTCTGTCTTAGATGCATCAAATGTTCTTCGTCAGTTTTAGAAAAAACTGTCAGATCATCAAGGTAAATGACTATGAACTTGTCCCTTTCTCCCATGAAAGCGATATCCATAGCTCGTTGGAAAGTGGCCCCTGCATTCATCAAACCAAAAGGCATTTTGTCATACATCAAAGTACCCCAGGGTGTGGTGAAAGCAGTTTTTTCCTGGTCTAGTTCATTCATAGCAATCTGATTATAACCAGAGAAACCATCTATCATAGACATTCCATTAGATCCAACAACCTTTTCCAAAACATGGTCCATCTTAGGCAGCGGGTAATTATCTTTGAGAGACGACTTGTTTAAGTTTCGAAAATCCACACAGAGTCGGATTTCCCCATTCCTTTTCCTGACTGGAACTAGGTTAGCTACCCAGTCCGAGTATCTCAGAGGCACGATTATTTTTGCATCCAAGAGTATTTTAACTTCCTTTTCTATCACGGGTAACAGAATGGGGTTAATTTGCCTAAGCTTTTTCCTAAACAGTTTGACCCCAGGCTTCAAGGGTATCTTGTGATCAATGATGGAAGTGTCATACGTTTTCAATTCATCATAGGACCAGGTGAAAACATCTTTGTATTGTCTGAGTAAGTCTTTATACTTCTCTTTTGCTTTGGGAGGGAGGAACTTCGATATATTTACCATCCGGGGTTCCTTTTTGGTTCCTAAATCACAGTCCTCCACCTCCTCTGGTTGGGGCTGCAAAGTGGACTTTACAGGTACATCGTTCTACCCCACAGATGCACATCACGCGTGCATGTGCTTAGCTAACAGCCTTTCTCTGTGTGCATGCGCTTTCAGACCTATCTTTGTTCACGCGCTTGTGCTCTGTGCGCTTCTGTCTGCACTAGGGGCCGCGCATTTAAGCAAAATTTCACATTGTAAGTTGTTGGGATGTGGGGAAGGCCATTTTCCTTCTTAAAAATGATGTTAAGCATGCTCTAAAAACTGCACCACACTTAGTCCCCTCATCATATAAAGGGGTTAGTCAAACACACATAGGCACTTAGGAGGTTAAAATCAATGTCACTTCTTTGTTTTTTGCCACATGGATGGCTTGTTTTGACTTATGATATAAGGTGGTAATCATTTTTAATCACATCTAACTTACATTGGGACTAGAATCTGAATTACAATCGCTTAGTATGCTCTTCTCTCGCGCCTTCAAGCGACCTTGAGAATCAGAAAAAGATTGTGAAACAATTCATCTCACTTAACAAAGTTTAAAACCTTTAGGAGAGGACAACGACCCTTTTTGGGACCCCTCTTAGTTTTCTTTTCCAAACACATCGTAATATTGTAACGGGCCCATACATGCCCACATGTCACAAAGATAGGATAGTGTTTGAAATTTTTCTTTCTTAGATCAAAACACTAAGGAAGTTTAAAGGTTTGTAACGGGCCCATACATGCCCATATGTTCAATCTAGGATAGTTTCAAGCTTTCTTAGATTACATCACCATAGGGAGTTAAAGGATTGTAACGGACCCACATGTCCACATGCTAGCTTTCTAGGGCTTTTGAATTACGCAAGGTTGTACCAAAGATACTTAGTTAATTAGGTAATCAAACTCTTGTAAGGACCAAGCGAAGTCCACATGCAGCAAGGTGACATCTAATTCACTAAAAATTGGCACACTTTCACTCACACACAAAAGTCACTTATCATTCACATAGCTTCTTCTTGAAACGTGGAGGTCAAAGTAAGTTTCCTCCAAAGGGATTCCGAAAATACCCCATCTTTTCTTGACGAGACTATCCACTCCCATTGTTAACTCAACGAGGTTGGTTTGCACCCCTAACCTCCCAAAACAACTACATCTAAAATCTTTCTAAAAACTCACTAAGTTTTCCTCCACAGGAGGTGCCAAAAGAAATTTTTTTAGTCTAGGTAGGATTTTGGGGATAGGCATCCAAATAACTCCCCGTTATCTGGTTCTCATATTGTCAAAACATAGAGGTTGTCAAATAGGGAACTGAAAATCCTCCAAGTCAAGTGTTCCAATCACCATAAGGCAGGGAGATACCCATGAAGGGTCGAAGGCCGAGGTTCATTTGTTCTGTGCATCCCCCCTTGAGGCACCCACCTCTTGGATGGGATCCAGCCCGTGACCCATTTCTTAGGCCGAAAATCTAAATGCCGCACTTTGACCGAGGTACCTAGTGACCAACTTTAGGATATCTACCCAGGTGGCAATTGTGGGCTGCAATTGCACCTTGATTGGATTTTGTGTGGCTATTGGGAAATATCGCCAGCTCTTTCGGGATATGCCCCCTCTACCCCTCATTATAACCAATTGTTTCATCCTTCACTAGTTTCTCTTCCAGTGACTTCAGACCCCACTGTTGAGTACTATTGGAAGGTCCAATGATATTTGAGAGGAAGGACATTACATCTTCTAGGACATGAGAATTTTCTTTCTTTTAATTCCCCACGCAGACAAAACCCACTTGCCTACATATATGCTTCTTTATCATTTTTATGTATGATGCACATGTGATTACGATTTGATTTGGATATATATATTGTGTGAACATTCCAATGCAAAGTCTCTGGTTTCTATATTTTCTCTCACCACTTTTTGCACACATTCACATAGTTAGTCTGACATCATAGGGGAACCACAGAACCCCCATCGTTCACAACGCTTGCTCAATCTCCCTCCTATATTAGGGGGAGTATCTGGTCGTGCCCGCTCATCGACACCTCCTTCACACACTCCTGTGAGTGCTACTATCTTAGAATCAACTTTGCTTGGTTCTACATTACTTGGGTCAACTTCCCAAGGTCATCCGTTCACTCACTCTCCTTTACACATAAGCGGGGGACCCACTTCCTCTCAAGGAAGGAGCACCAACCCACCTAGTCCCCATCAAGGGTCAGGTTCACAACACACTATGGCCAGAGCTAACCCTCCCCCCCCACTACATATGCCATATTTGGCCTCTCTCAACATACTGGATCTCACCAAACTCACCAATGATCCTATATTGCATGACGCAACATGGCCTGCAATGCCAACAAAACTTCCCTCAGACATACCAAAGTTTGAAGGAAAGGCGGGGGATGACCCCGCCAACCATGTCATGACCTTTCATCTATGGTGCTCTTCCAATAGCATTATGTATGATTCCGTCAAACTGCGATTATTACAACGCACACTCATTGGCCTCTCGGCCAAATGGTATGTCGAAGAAAAATCTGGGTCCCATGCGACTTTTGAGTCATTGGCCAAAGCATTCTTGACCTTTTTCCAACTACCCATCTGCCATGACAATGGTCTAGAACTACTTTCTAACTTCAAACAAACCTCAGCCACACACATCGCTGACCACATTCATGAGTGGCGTAGGCGACGTAGTTTGTGTAAAGCAGAAACCACCAAACAACAATGTCTCGACTGGTTTCTTAGATCACTTGTCTCTCTCCTTGGTAAGGATGTCACTTCCACCTTCCCTCAATCTGAAGAAGAAGCCATCAGTAAGGTCGAACAGTATGACCTCATTTATGCACAGTCAAGGTACTTATACACAGTACTTCCTGATCTTCCAAAACCTGTGCCATTTGGCAAAGACAAACCTGGGATGTCTCACTCAGCAGACGAACTAATAGGCACCACCACACACCATGGTCCACAACCCCAACCACCACCGATGTATGGAACACCTCAATACCTACCAGCATGTGGGGGCACTCCTTATTACCCCCCACCACCTTATCAACAACTATACCCTGTTGCTATACCTCCACCCATCAGTGGACCACCACCGGCACCTCCCATACATCCACCTATTCCCACAAATAATGGTACTCCCTCAACGTCATCTTATAGTACTAGTGAAAGAACTAAGCCTTCCTATGTACGTTATGGATCGTTACCACCACACAATCCATACTTCCCATTTCCTGGTCCTCCACAAGCCATGGCTCCCCCACATCCACATGCGGGGGTAAATTTTGTTCAACCTTCTGCTGCTCAACAATACCAAAATTTTGAACAGTTGAATACAGCCAACCCAACCCATCCATATAACAATGCCAAGAAGAAAGGACGGAACAAGAATAACAACAACCCCGGTCAAGGTGGGAATCAACCCCCACAGCACCAACCACCTGGGGGCAACCAGAACCAAGGGAACCAAACCCCCCAAGGGGTCAATAACAAACGCCAAGGGAAAAATAATGTTAAAACCATATTCCCTTGTGCTCTTTGCGGTGAGTTCGGTCATTACACTCACCATTGCCCCCATATTGCTGATTTCAAATGGTTGAAAGACTCGGGTAGTCTTCCCCATTCTCCTACCCAAACTGCCCCTCAACAGGCACCACAACAATATGTGCAACAACCCCCTCCTGCCGTGTTGAAAAATCCTATTCCACATCAAGGTGTGATCAAAACCCAGTAAGACACACAACATCCCCCACCCTAGGTGGGCCAATAACACAACCCAAACAATCCAGTAGAGCGTACGATTCTACTCACCAGTGAGGAAGAAATCCTTCTGCAAACCCGCAATCGTCAGTATCATACCCCCACTGAGTCTACTCCCCTCTCTCCAGAGACAACCCCTACACCAATGGGACCCCCGTTGGTGATCCTTCGCCCTTTCGCCGAACCACCATTATGCATCCTTCGCATCCCCTTGCGCAGGAATGTCCACAACCCATAGGCTAGGGCAGATGATAACTATAGCTTGGTAGACAACTTAGCACAATCCCCGGCTGCCATGTAAGTCTTGGAAGTCCTCCAGACTTGTCCTACGTAGCGAAAATCTCTACTTTTCGCCATGGGGGCAGTCGACCCTGCAGATACTCAACTCATCACATTTGATCTTGACAGCAGAGAACCTCGTCTTCCCACCTTGATCGCCTTTCAAATACCAATAAAAATATGTAACATCACAGTTCATCGATGTATCATCGATGAAGGTGTATCTACATACATTATGTCCAAAACAGTATGGCAAAAACTTGGTTCCCCGAAACTCATACCCTCTACCATCACATTACGAGCTTATGACAGATGACCATCCTCTCCTGAAGGGCTCTTCCAAAATGTCCCCATTGAACTTGGGGGCAAGACTATTCTCATTGACATCGAAGTTATCGACACCCCGCTCGATTATAATATCCTGTTTGGTCGTAGCTACATGTATGCTATGAAGGTAGTGGCATCTTCCATCTTTCAGCAAATGATGTTCCCCCACAATGGGAAGATCATGACCATCGACCAAGTCTCACATTATGAGCCTAACCCATCTGCCAACCTCGATAACATTTTGCCTCTCATCCACACCAACCAAGATGCCTACCCCCTCGTCGAGATGGGTCCTAGGATTTTCAAAGATCCATCCTTATTAGGGACATACCACGGAGCACCACCACTCCTTCATCCTACTAATCAGGTATGCGTCATATCATCTAACGAAACTCACATGGAGGATGCTCTTCCTCCTCAGCAGGCTTCAGTCATCCCTGACGTCTCAATAGTCGTAGAACCACTCCATCTGGAGCCTCCTGCACCATCGTCGACCTCAAAAGTCCATGAATTCACATCCCCTCAAGGGAATAAACCCGCCTGGGAAGCATTCCCCCAACCCCTCACCCAAATTCCCTTCTTTTACCCTCCAATAGGTATCGAAGATTTTCAGGTAGCCGCAACACTCACACTACCAAATATGGTGTTAGCAATCCTAGTTTGGTATTTACACCCACCAGAGATGGTCCCTCGACCACAGGAAGGACTTCCCATGACAGTTCCCATCCTTACCCCCACCACCCCCCCACTCACTAACCCCCTTGCCGCAGCTGGGGGCAGGATAAAGAAGAGAGAACCCACCGCTCCACTTCCTCCACGCATCCCACCACCTTGCGCACTATGTGAGAAAGAGGGCCACTAAACCAACAATTGCCCATCACTACCTGAATTAAGAAATTTGATTCCCCCCAATCCATCTCCTACAATACCCATCGCTACTGCTAGTCCCACCAATACTGCCAACCCTTCCAGTAGTAAAGGGTTGAGGACCAAATACGCTTGTGCTATATGTTTAGAGTATGGCCATTATACTCATCATTGCCCAGCACTGCCGGGGTTTTAGGTAGACGTTAGCGGCTATACGCCAGAACTTCCAGAACAACCCACGCCCTGCTACATCCTCTTCAACAAATATCACTGACATTCACTATGTCACCACTTCAGTCAATGAACGTATGAGATGCCCTTTCTCTCTCTACGATTCGCTAGCTCATTTTACATACCAGTGTCCTATGATCCTTGAGTACAGGCGACGACAATTGGCCCTGCTTCACCAACCGGTAGAGGCGATACTTGACATTACCTTGTCACTGGAGGATCTTCATGTCATTTCTCTGGAACCCGAGCAACTCCCAACACCTCCATGGTTCTTAAATGACGTCTCTGAGGATTCACCCCACAACCCCCCCAACTCTCCTGCTCATTCCCCTATGGAGACTCTCCACCCAAGCACCACGGGTACCCCTCAGTACTTCAATATATGGTTTATGTCGAGTGAACCCTCGCCATCTCCTAGCATTGTTCCCCCTGCTTCTCCATCAGGGGGTAATCACACTGTCACTGAGATCACTCCTCATGATCCCTTGTATTCCCAGCGTTTCCAATGCGACGAGGAAATACTCGAAGAGATAAACCACCTAGACTCACCCTGGGATGTGCTACATCACCGCGCACTCTTCTCTCCACAGGAAGCACTCATGCCTCCTAACCAAAACCCTATTTACACAATCGAAACCAAAGATTTTATCCCATCCAGGCCTATCGATTGGTTCAACAATCCCATTCCTGCCCCTGATGCATTTGAAGAAGGCAATATGGCCAACATTTCCCCCACCATCAAAATCGACATTTCCATTAAAAACGGTATTGTTAAAGAAATCACCATTGGAGTTGCTTGCACTCCCCAGGAAATCGCCTCATATAAATCCCTCTTCCAGGAATACAGGGATATTTTTTCCTGGTCATACACGGAAATGCTTGGCCTCGATCCCTCTATTTTGGAACATCGCATCGACACCTGGCCCGACATCACACCAGTTCGCCAAAAATAGCGACCACTACACCCAGCCAAAGCTGCGGCTATCAAAGCCGAAATTGACAAATTACACACTGTCGGGTTTATTTACCCCATCGCTTATACTTCATGGGTTTCCAACCCTGTACCCATCGACAAAAAATAGGGCACTATCCGTGTTTGCATAGACTTTTGCAATCTCAATAACGCATGTGCCAAAGAAAACTTTCCAACACCTTTCATCGACCAAATTATTGATGACTGCATCGACCACGAGGCTCTCTCTTTTATGGACGGATTCTCCAGCTATAACCAAATTCAAATACACCCAGCCGATCAGTATAAAACTGCATTCATTACCCCGTGGGGTACTTTTGCATATCGTGTCATGCCTTTCAGCTTAAAAAATGCCGGCGCAACTTCCACGATCTGGCTAAAATCATCCTCGCCTACTTGGACGACCTCACAACTCGGTCCAAGAAATGCACCCAACATCTCGATGATTTACGAATCATATTTCAATGGTGTCGTCAGTATAGAATTCGCTTGAACCCTCTCAAGTGTGTGTTTTGTGTCACTGCAGGGTGCCTCCTTGGTTTTATTGTTTCCCAAAGCGGTATTACCGTAGACCCCCTCAAAGTCCAAGCTATCACCGAAATTCCACCTCCTCGGAATTTACGGCAAATTCAGAGTCTACAGGGCAAAGCTAACTTTCTCAGACGCTTTGTTCCTAATTACGCCATACGCGTACACGGTTTCCTTCGCTTACTACGTCACGACATCCCATTTCATTGGGACGACCATGCCCAATAGTCATTTGACGATCTGAAAGTAGTGCTTTCAAATGCACCTTTAATTAGTGCACCTGACTATAATCGTGACTACATCCTCTACGTATCAACATTAGCTGTATCAGTAGTCGGTGTCCTCGTCTAGCTCAGAGATGACAATCGTGAACACATCATTTACTACGTTAGTAAGAACCTCTCAGGACCACCATTGAAATATAAACACGAAGAGAAACTTGCTCTTGCAGTTGTCCTCGCAATCCAGAAACTACACCATTACATCTTGCTTCACACCACAAAGGTCATCGCCGATTCCAACCCTATGCAGTACTTGCTCAGCCGTCGGCAAATTAACGGCAAGTTCGCTCAATGGATCGTTATCCTTCAAGAATATGATCTCGAGTTCTCAACACCTAAGAGTAAGAAGGCCCTCGTTCTCGCCGAACTTGTCACGACCCTCCCCTCTGACACCACCAGCGCCCCCGTCAACACCGACTTTCCGGACGAACATCTCTTTTACATCACTTCGGATGATCCTTGGTATGGAAACCTTCTCGTCTACCTACGAACTCAAAAATTTGGTAACCACCTTTCACGAGACGATCGTCGACGTATTCGCCATCAGGCCCCCCGCTATCTCCTCATCGGAGACATCCTATACCGGCACGGTGTCGACACCATTCTTCGTCGATGCCTGACTATTGACGAGGCCGATTGAGTCTTAAACGACTGCCACAGCGGTGCATGCGGGGGCCATCTTTCGGGTATATCCACTGCTCAAAATATTATCCGAGCCGGTTACTTTTGGCCTACCTTGTTTCATGATTGCATTCATGCCATGAAACGATGTGAGCAATGTCAGCTCTATGCCAATAAATCCCAAGCTCCCCCCGCCCTTCTTCACCCTGTCATTATGGTCGGCCCCTTTTGTAAATGGGTCATCGACTTTATGACTTGTAATCCCCCCTCCATCAATGGTCACAAATACATTGTTGTCGCCGTTGATTACTTCACCAAATGGGCCGAAGCTATGCCCACTTTCAACAATACCACTGACACTGCAGTGCGCTTTTTCTTTATTCACGTCATATCCCGTTTTGGCATACCACTCCAACTCATTTCCGATCATGGGAAACACTTCGAGAATGAGATCTTTGTCGAACTCTCATCTCGGTTAGGCTTCTCTCACGAGTTTGCCTCACCATATTACCCTCAGTCAAATGGACAGGTCGAGGCAGTGAACAAAGTCCTCAAGACCATGTTACAGCGCACGGTTAATAAACATAAAACCAATTGGCATCATATGTTATTTTCCGCACTATGGGATTATCGAACAGCAGTAAAAACCGCTACTGGTTTTACACCATTCCATTTAGTCCATGGGGTTGAGGCAACTCTTCCCATCGAGTGTGAAATTCCCACCTTACGCACCGCAATTGAGCTATTACCTGACACTGCTCCAATGGAGCAGTGCTTGTTGAACTTGGAGTCTCTGGATGAAGATCATCGATCTTCATTACAGAACAACAAGGCAGCTAAAAAATGATCCAAGGCTACCTTTGATTGCCATGTCAACCTTCACTCATTCCGAGATGGCGACCTTGTCCTGTCTTATGATATCGCTCATGATACCTTTGGCCACAGAAAAATCGAATCACTTTGGCATGGCCCTTACATTATCCAACATTGCCTCACCAAAGGCACATAGATCCTGGCCTCTCCCGAAGGCCTCTCTCTCAAGGAACCCGTCAATGGGTTGTATCTCAAGAAATTTTATGCTTAAACGTAGCCATTCTACTTTAGGTTATTTATTTTCTAGCATTTTTTAATCTTTTTCTCCTCTCGTCTAAACTATCATTTGTGCTATTGACAGATGCTTCCTCCACCATCCTACCACATTGGTTTCGCCGACGGCGCCAGCCATTGGACACAAAATCTCGCTTCGGCTGCTTGGGCTCTCTACACCCCCTCACATGAAATGCTACACTCAAGCGGCATATGTTTGGGGCCAACAACCAACAACCAAGCCAAATACACTGCTGTCATTGGCCTCCTGGACGACGCCCAACATCATCATATTCGTCACCTTAGCATCTTCCTCGACTCTCAACTCGTCGTTCTCCAGCTCAACAATGTATACCGTGTACACGATCCATGCCTCTTTCGCAAATACCTGCAGGTTAGGCTTTTATCTCGACATTTTGATTCCATTACATTTACACATATTGCAAGACAATTGAATCAAACAACAGATCAAATAGCTAATATGGTGTTAGATTGACACATATCACATCAAACTACACATACATAAACATATCATGAAACACTGTCATAGCATATATATAGAATGGACATACTCAACACATCAGCTAAAAAACATGTATACAAGATCAGGATCTCAAAAAGGTATACTCATGTATATATATAAAGGCCCATCAGGCCATCCGAATGTTTACATACAAAAATACACGTATCCGTTGGCCAACACAACACCTCGGTACAAAAAATCGGCTCACCAGCCTATATACAACATAAACATATACATCATGGTGCCTCTATCACACCACCACCTGCCCTAGGAGGTGGCAGACCACCCACAGGACCCTCCTGGCCTGGCGGCAGGCATCCACTCATCATCGCATCAAGCACTGTTGCTCGCTGCACTATGGCCCGCCATGGTGGCAGAACCCCCACACACTGCTCCAGGAAGCTCTCATCCTGGATACGCGTCCACATGCCCTCAGGCACATCCTGCAACACCATCTCTAGATGACGGCGTATGTCATCATAATCCACTCCAGCTGCCACCGAAGGAGTGTGTGATGGGCCCACACCAGGGTCATCGAACCGGTGCCTCCTCGCTGCCCTCTCAGGCTCCGCTGGTCGCCCCGTGGTATCCTCCCGCCGATGTCTCTCTCCCTGCGGTCGTCTCTTCGGCTCTCGCCGAGCCGACGCTCTCTACATCTCCACCTCGCACCCGCGAGGTGCCACATCTGCACATACCACAAACAACAACAAAATATAGTATCAACATCTATATCATATACATATGGACTGCTATCTCACAAAACAATATACATCAAAAAATGCACACCAATACTAAACATACCTCGATGGTCAAAAGCCTCCCCTGGAGGTAGCACCATGTCCGGGTCCCCCTTGAAGTCCACCACAACATAGGGGTATTGAAGTATAACCCATGGCATCTGCTGCCACACCTATGCCACCTCAGCTGAGAAGAAGTGGCCACCTTCGCCACCACCGTGAAGAACCAAAATAGTCAACCACCACCTCAACCATGGCTCTCATGCCCCCGACACCTCCAGTAAGATCCTCGGGTGCAACATCGGCACCCTCTCTAAAAACCAGGCCACTAGGATCGACCCGAAAGCAAACTCTCCTCCACCAGTGGACCGACAGTGGTCCAACTGTGCCACCATCCTAGCATACAGTGTTAGCCCCCAAGCGAACCGCTCGCCGGCCAACACCCTCTCCAACACCAACAACTAGCCACCACTAATCCGCTGGGTTGCAAATGACCCATATACCCGAACAATCATCGTCGCTATACAGTGATGTGCCAGGGAATCTATAGCACTGATGCTCACCACTGTCCCAAACATAAAGTTCTCACCTGAACAATATCTCCGGCCAACATTAGCGAGCAAAGTAGTCCTCAGCATCACCGGCTCCGCTGGTAGGGGCGTTCCCCGAAAAGGGAGCCCAGTCAAGAAATAAATATCCTCCACTGCCGTGATGGGGATATGCTCTCCTCGCACGAGGAAGAAGTGCAGCTCCGGACTCCACATCTGGATCAGGAACTGTAGTAAGTACTCATGTTCCTGTATCAACGAGCACTCAAAGAAATTTAGCAACCCACAGTTTGATAAAGTTGCATGCACTCCAGGCCCCTCAATGGCCACAGAATCTCGCAGCTGGGCCCAGTCTCGCTCTCGCCACCGCACTGGCATCGTCACCACCGTCCACCTGCAGACGACACAGAGTCCTATATCAGCTCCAACAACTATCAACAACATCAAAAAGACTCATTTTTTACCCCTCAACCTTGCCTCCTAGGCGCGGTTTTTGTTACACACAGGCGCGCACACATGCGCACCTGTTCATTACACAGGCGCGCATATATGCGCGTCTGTACACTACACAGGTGCGCATCAGTGCACACCTGTGGTAGTTAGATATAATAAATGTAAGAGGACTTCTTAGAAGGTTCTACTTCTAGAAGATTCCTCCTCTAGAATGTTGTTAGGTGATGGTAGCACTATATAAAGAGATTCAAGCAATATAATGAGATATGAAGAGAAATATCGTATTTGGAGCGGTAGCTCAATAGGAGGATGCCCCCTCGAAGAGGCAAGTGAACAGAAGATGATCCCTTCCATAATAGGATCCATTGTATGGTGTTGCCCTACCTCAAGGGTTTTGGTAATAATAAAGTGTGGCTTCTTCTATCTCTACTCTATGGATCTATTTTGTATTCAGTAACTGTGGTTATTATATTTTTAGATCTATCTTGGCTCTTAACAATTGGTATGAGAGCACTTTCCTTGGGCAGACATTGTGGGCAAATATTTCTATTTTTGTAGATTTTTTTTTTCGGAGCAGAAAAAAGAGGGCCGTGATATTCTAGAACTTTTTGGTATATTTATGTGTAAAATTTACATAAAAGGGTTGTATATTTGAGTTCCTCTCAGAAAAACACCCAATTTAAAAAAAAAAATCGTTCGAAACGGAGTCCGGAAGGTCAAGATATTGAGGTTTTAAAATCTGCAAATTTTCAGGGTTTTTTCTGCGGACGGCAGCGTGATTTGTTCTTATTTTTGTAGAAGTTGAAGGCAGAATTTTTTCAAGCAAGTTACATATCTGATTTCTTCTCACAATTTCACCCAATTTCAAAAAAAAAATCAGCCGAAACGGAGCATGGGAAGTGAAGTTATGAGCATTTTAAGTTCAGCAGTTTTTTAGGGTTTTTCCAGAAAAAGCCGCGATTTTCTGCCGAAACTTCTTGGGTCTATTTTTTGAGTTTTTTCATGACGGCTACAGGACCGAAGAGTTTATAGGGTGATTAGATGGCTATTTCATCTCAAACCTTGAAAGAAATTCTTGAATCATTCAAAGCTCAATTGTTTGACACATTGGATGTATTTGCACATGGCCTCACAAACAGCCTCACATATGGCCTCAATGATAATTTTCGTAGTATTCAAGATTCATTGAATAACATGCAGGAGATATTTCTTATGGAGAGCCTCAGGTATGAATATAATCAAGAAATATATTCTTGGTATGATTTTGAGGATGATTGTGTTGATTGGTATATGGATAGTTGTCATTTCTGGGATGACAACCACTTCCATATTTTATTTGATGACTCCACTCCACCTTTTGTAAAGAAAATCAATGTCCCACATTAGGAGCTAGTTACCAGCGCTCAGTCTACATATTCTATAGTAGTATTATTCCTCCCAGATTCTGCTACGACTCTTTTCCACTATGTGGATGTATCTTCTTATTTGGATCCACATGATAGGTGTCAGTCTTTGGAGCATCATTTGGAGTTGGTTATTGGGTTCCAAAATCTTCTATGGGGAGTTCACATGAGCACTTGGACATGGGACCCGGGCTTACAATGGTGGTTGGACTACTTCATCATGGTGGATTTCCTTTCTACATGGTACTTTGGTTCTTCAGTCTTCTTCAGCATTACGGTCCACAATTATCCATGGGACCCTGGTATATGGTTGTACATCAAGCGTTGAGGACAACGCTTTCATAAGGGGGATGGAATGTAAGGTAGCTAGAGAGGTAGTAGGGGGGCCCAGAGGGCCCATAGTGATAATAGTGGAGGTCATTCAATGTAAGGTGGACTAGGTCCACTATATTATTAAATAAGACCCACTATGGTAGTTAGATATATTAAATGTAAGAGGACTTCTTAGAAGGTTTTACTTCTAGAAGATTCCTCCTCTAGAATGTTCTTAGGTGATGGTAGCACTATATAAAGGGATTCAAGCAATATAATGAGATATGAAGAGAAATATTGTATTTGGAATGGTAGCTCAATAGGAGGATGCCCCCTTGAAGAGGCAAGTGAACAGGAGAGGATCCCTTCCATAATAGGATCCATTGTATGGTGTTGCCCTACCTCAAGGGTTTTCTATAATAAAGCTGTGTTTTTCTATATTATTCTTCTATATCTGTTGTGGTGCTTTTGTATTCAGGTCTTTGGTTCTTAATAGGTGCGCATAGGTGCGCGCCTGTCAAACCCACAGGCGTGCTCGGATGCGTGCCTATCAAACCCACAGGCGCGCCCGGATGCACGCCTGTCAATCCCACAAGAGCGCACTGATGCGCGCCTGTTCAACTCACAGGCGCGCTCGACAGGCGTGCCTTAGATTCTCCCTGACGCACACACATGCGCGTATATTCGGTGAACAGGCACATACGTATGCGTTCCTATCACCGAGTCGCCCGCGCATGGGGGGCCCACATCCCCTAAATACCCCTGCACGACCCCCCATACAAACCTTGCCCAAAAATTGAAAACCTATTTCTATGCAGGATGCTTAGACCACTAACCTGATACTCACAACTCCTCAAATGGATGCCTCGTCCTCCCCGAATCTCCAAATCTCCTCTGCAACGGTTGGTCCACTCACTATTGCAGCAGGTACAAATGAGGTGGCAATGTGGGCCCTACGGCTATATATAGGCCTTTTGCCAAACTTCCACTCACCATTCCAGGAGCCCAAGATGTCCATTTTTCAAACCATCTTCAGCCACGGGATCAGCATCCCGTCACCTACATCACAGCAGTCCCTGGGTCACTTTTCATCATGAGCCCTCGGGGCACCTTTTTTTCATATCATGGTCAGCTACGCACGCGCATAGTCACATTTATCAAATACATGCTCATATCTTTGATTCTCTTCAGATATTGTTCACTTTGGGTATTTGGTTGTCGTGTGTGCAGGTACTTGATCATCATTCATCAACACCACCCCTTCAGGTATATACTCAGCACT
>ML777160.1:171956-191181 GCA_009831015.1 Picea engelmannii
ACCACCCCTTCAGGTATATACTCAGCACTGGCATGTAGTCTTTCCCACTGTATCGTATTTACATTTCCAGTCACACCCTCTGATGTTGGCCTCTAGGATCCCCATTCCCGGCTCTGCAGTACCCACGCCTCCATTTGCACCTTCGGTACTGTCACCCGGTAGCATTCTCACCCACACGAGTTGTCCCATTCATAGCACCTTTTGTCACTTTCGACACTCATGCTGTTCTTCATTACCCTTTAAGGATGGGATTCCCGATAGTCTTTCATCATGTCATGAATTAACCACATACTTCTTCTCCTCATTTTGCTAGCTTTCCCACATGGACTCCCAGATTCTCTCTTCACGGTTCTATTTTTTTTACCTGCACTTCCGCAGTATCATGAACCCTTCATTTCCTCCACACTCAGTTTTCCCATCTGCGAACCTATCCTCATTTCACCTACCTCATACAGAAACTCACCAATGGGGCCCCCACCCTTCATCAGTTTCTCAAAGAAAATTCTACCCTCTCTGGGGCGCTCATTTCACATTGGGGCACCCGTTTTCTGTATTTGTACATTTATCCCCCAATTATTCGTTATTTATTGTACAAATGCCTTTATTTCTAGTCATTACATTTTATTTTGTCGTCACCATTGGCGACTTTCTTCCTTTTGTCCACATGCAACCCATGTCACCCTTGGTTGGAGCATTACTTATCATCTACCCTTGCCGGCATCGTCCATATCTTCAAAGCACCTCACAGGTCACTTACCTTTACCCTCTGAATTTGATCACCTTGTCCCGCCTCTGGCACAACTTATCACCGGTCTTGTCGTCCCTTTGACACTCGACCTTGTTACACGGTTGCGACCACTCTTTATCTCATACATCCTCCAACCAAGGGCAGTCTTGAGTCTTCCCACTTCTTGACTTCATCCATGTACCTCTGCCACTTCCTCACCTCAGTAGATTCCACGAAGCCCTTTGCTTCTGGGAGTCACGTTCCCCTTTTGTCGACATCAGCACAATTTTCCAGAAGGGCGACAGTATCTTGATGCTTATTCTCCATTCAATGAGAGATCTCAGATGGCACAGGGTGAAACACCATTACTCCCTGCTGTCGTTAGCCCCCATAACATTCGACGCCAACATTTTCTCATGTTATGGTGGGTCTTACTTTGCGACTATTGCAGTTATTTTTATCATTTGCCGAAGACCTCTGAACTTGGTAGGGCCATCAATGCCCTTATCATCGTCGATACTTATTACCGTGATCATTGCCTATTATTCAAAGTATGTTCCTTTGCAGAATTGTCTTCTTCCTTTATCATCACCGCCCCCGAGGGCGCTGCAGTTGTCTACACCAACACTTCAGTCATCTTTTTTCAGAGTTACATAACACGAGCATGGGGCATGCCCGCCTCATTTGTACACAGTTGTATATTTTACGCACCTTATGGAAGGTCGGGTTCTACCGGTTCCTTTCTCCTCCAACGGATTGCTCTGAACGATCCTACTATTGCTCTCTCTTACAACAACATTCTCAGTAGAAGAAACATTGATGGATTTCGGCTATAAGTATGCTCCTAACCTCATCCATCAGGGGGCATTTGTTATCACTGAAATTTCATCCACACATGGCGACAAGAACTCAGCATCGTCAAAACAGCAATGAAGTCATTCATGGCCCTAAAGTTCAAAAAGGTGTTAAAAGGTGTCAAAACATCAATGAAGTCATTCATGGCCCTAAAGTTCAAAAAGGTGTCAAAACAACAATGAAGTCATTCATGGCCCTAAAGTTACTGCATTCAAAAAGGTAAAAAACTATACAAAGTAGTGAAAAATTGAAGAGCGCTTTACAAAAGTTGGGCGCGCGCGCACATGCGCGAAACAGAAACGTACCATGCGCACATACGCGCACGATGTGCAGCTGTTAGCGTAAAAAGCCATGCACCTGCTAAACGACGCATTTATTGAAGTGGTCGGCCTCCCAATAACTTATGGATCAGCTCCCAAGTCGATTTGACCCTCAAATCTGAGATGAATCCGCATGGTAGGCTGGTCAAAGACCTAATAATGCCCTAAATAGCCTCTCTTCACACTACAAAGGAGTTACATAATAACCCAATGCAATGCTATAAAAAGCCATGAACACACCTCATTTTCTCAAGGAATTTCATGTAATGTTATGCTGCCTATATTGTTTTAAGGACTCACTCCTTGACAAGAGCACATTGGCACCATTTCATTGAGAAATCCACCTCTCCATTGAGTGGATTTGCAAAGGAGTTCTTTCACCACCATTTTCATTTTTCTTATTGTAAGGAGAGCAAGCTTGTGAGGGTCCAAGAGCCTTCCCTTGGAGGAAGAAGGGACTCATAGTCCTCTTTCTTCTTGGTGCTTTGATTTCATCAATAGATCAGCCTAAAAAACATTGGTGATATTGGTCTTTTTGTTTTTTTATCTCTATGTCCCTATACTTATGATTTTAGTTTTTATTAGTTTAATTCTTGCTTATAGTTTTGTTTTTCTTTCTCTAACTCTTTCCTCTACAGTTTTCCTGCCCAACAAGACCCAACTGGGCATGCAAGCACCTCTTATTTGCTCACCAAGGTGACGAAAAGGGTGCAAACAAGGCTCTTGTTAGATGATTCAGACAATCCATTCCCCTGGGGGTAATATGCAGTAGAATGGCCGAGAACGATATTATACTTCTGGCAGAAGCTGATCATAGCCATAGATTTGAAATCCCGGGCGTTATTGGTGACTATCTTTCGGGGACACCCGAATCTTGACAAGATGTTATCCTCCAAGAAATCGATCACCACTGAGTCTATTTTCCTTTTGGTTGGAATGGCTTCCACCAACTTGGTAAAATAATCCGTAGCTGTCAGGATCCACTTATGATGAGCACTGGAATGAGGATTAATTTCCCCTATGAAGTCTAGACCCCATTGTTGAAATGGAGCTTCAGCCTTTACTGGAACGAGTGGCAGTGCAGGGAGTTTCTATTTACCAGCGAATATTTGACAAGGGTTGCACGCACGTACTTTGGCATTGACGTCTGAAAATAGTTTCGGCCAATAGTATCCGGCCCTAAAGATATTGTAGGCTGTGGCTCTCCATGCATGGTGTCCTCCACAGACTCCTTCATGAAATTCCTCTATAACCCGTGGATTTTCCGACTCAACCAAATAGACTAGCAGGAACCCGAGTGGATCCTTCCAGTATAGCTGATTTTCAGTGATGCAATATTACACAGCATGGAGTTTTAAAGTTCTACATTTGGCTGGTGATAGTCCATCTAGGCATTTCAGGTTTAACAAGTAGAACACTATGTCTTTATACCAGTCCAACAATATGAAATTTTCCTTGAACTTGCTTGGATCTGTTTGGTCATCCAACTCGTGCGGGTGTGTGTCTCCGTCTTCTTCTTGCAGGCAATTAATATCAAGAGATCTAAGATTTGACTAAGCCAAGAGTTTGGCCAGACCCTTCCCCTTTATCAATTTAGTTGGCTTGACCTCCAGATCGAATTCTTGTATTTTAGCGAGCCATCGCCCTCATTTTTCGTCACTGTCCGGCTGTACCAATATGTCTTTTACAAAACTGATGGGCACATACGTGATTATTTTTTAATGTAGAACATAGGTCCTAAATGATTTCAATGCTTTTACCATTGCGTATGCCTATTTTTCCATTATGTCATATTTCAGTTCTGCATCTCTGAGGCTTTTGCTGAAAAATGCTATCGGCTGTTCGAACCCCTCTTCATTTTTCTACAAGAGTACCGCGACGATGGTATGTTTCGAAGCAAAAGAGAATATGAGAAAATCTTTCAGATAATCTGGACTTGCTAACACATGTGCCTCGCTTATGACTTTTTTAATATGCATGAACGACGCCCTGGCCTCGGTGGTCCAATTTACCCCGCTATCCTTCTTCAACATTCCTGTAATCAGTTTGACAATTTCAGCGAAATTGGGAATGAACCTTCGTAGAAAATTTATCTTTCCTAAGAATGATTGAATTTCTTTTATATTTCTAGGGATAGCGATAGTATCTATTGCTTCAATCCTCTTAAGATCAATCCTGATTCCCTCCTTAGATACGACATGGCCCAGAAGATTACCTTCCCGCATAGCGAAATGTGATTTCTTTGGATTTAGGGATAGACCAAACCTGCGGCACTTTTCGAACGTCTGTCTTAGATGCATCAAATGTTCTTCGTCAGTTTTAGAAAAAACCGTCAGATCATCAAGGTAAATGACTATGAAATTTTCCCTTTCTCCCATGAAAGCGATGTCCATAGCTCGCTGGAAAGTGGCCCCTACATTCATCAAACCAAAAGGCATTTTGTCATACATGAAAGTACGCCAGGGTGTGGTGAAAGCAGCTTTTTCCCTGTCTAGTTCATTCATAGCGATCTGATTATAACTAGAGAAATCATCTATCATAGACATTCGATTAGCTCCAACAACCTTTTCCAAAACATGGTCCATCTTAGGCAGCGGGTAATTAACTTTGAGAGACGACTTGTTTAAGTTTCAAAAATCCACATAGAGTCGGATTTCCCCATTCTTTTTCCTGACCGGAACTAGGTTAGCTACCCAGTCTGAGTATCTTAGAGGCACGATTATTTTTGCATCCAAGAGTTTTTTAACTTCCTTTTCTATCACGGGTAACAGAATGGGGTTAATTTGCCTAAGCTTTTGCCTAAATGGTTTGACCCCAGGCTTCAAGGGTATCTTGTGATCAATGATGGAAGTGTCATACATTTTCAATTCATCATAGGACTTGGTGAAAACATCTTTGTATTGTCTGAGTAAGTCTTTATACTTCTCTTTCGCTTTGGGAGGGAGGAACTTCGATATCTTTACCATCTGGGGTTCCTTTTCGGTTCCTAAATCACAGTCCTCCACCTCCTCTGGTTGGGGCTGCAAAGTGGACTTTACAGGTACATCGTTCTACCCCACAGATGCGCATCGTGTGCGCATGCGCTTAGCTAACAACCTTTCTCTGTGCACATTCTCTTTCGGACCTATCTCTGTTCACGCTCTTGTGCTCTATGTGCTTATGTCTGCACTAGGGGCCGCACATTTAAGCAAAATTTCATATTGTAAGTTGTTGGGATGTGGGGAAGGCCATTTTCCTTCTTAAAAATGATGTTAAGCATGCTCTAAACACTGCACCACACTTAGTCCCCTCATCATATAAAGGGGTTAGTCAAACATACATAGGCACTTAGGAGGTTAAAATCAATTTCCCTTCTTTGCTTTTTGCCACATGGATGGCTTGTTTTGACTTATGATATAAGGTGGTAATCATTTTTAATCACATCTAACTTACATTGGGACTAGAAGCTGAATTACAATCGCTTAGTATGCTCTTCTCTCGCACCTTCAAGCGACCTTGAGAATCAGAAAAAGATTGTGAAACAATTCATCTCCCTTAACAAAGTTTAAAACCTTTAGGAGAGGACAACGACCATTTTTGGGACCCCTCTTAGTTTTCTTTTTCAAACACATCGTAATATTGTAACGGGCCCATACATGCCCACATGTCACAAAGATAGGATAGTGTTTGAAATTTTTCTTTCTTAGATCAAAACACTAAGGAAGTTTAAAGGTTTGTAACGGGCCCATGCATGCCCACATGTTCAATATAGGATAGTTTCAACCTTTCTTAGATTACATCACCATAGGGAGTTAAAGGATAGTAACGGACCCACATGTCCACATGCTAGCTTTCTAGGGCTTTTGAATTACGCAAGGTTGTACCAAAGACACTTAGTTAATTAGGTAATCAAACTCTTGTAAGGACCAAGCAAAGTCCACATGCAGCAAGGTGACATCTAATTCACTAAAAATTGGCACACTTTCACTCACACACAAAAGTCACTTATCACTCACATAGCTTCTTCTTGAAACGTGGAGGTCAAAGTAAGTTTCCTCCAAAGGGATTCCGAAAATACCCCAGCTTTTCTTGACGAGACTATCCACTCCCATTGTTAACTCAACGAGGTTGGTTTGCACCCCCAGCCTCCCAAAACAACTACATCTAAAATCTTTCTAAAAACTCACTAAGTTTTCCTCCACAGGAGGTGCCAAAAGAATTTTTTTTAGTCTAGGTAGGATTTCGGGGATAGGCATCCAAATAACTCCTCGTTATCTAGTTCTCATATTGTCAAAACATAGAGGTTGTCAAATAGGGAACTGAAAATCCTCCAAGTCAAGTGTTCCAATCACCATAAGGCAGGGAGATACCCGTGAAGGGTTGAAGGTCGAGGTCCGTTTTTTCTGTGCATCACCCCTTGAGGCACCCACCTCTTGGATGGGATCCAGCCCGTGACCCATTTCTTAGGCCGAAAATCTAAATGCCACACTTTGACCGAGGTACCTAGTGACCAACTTTAGGATATCTACCCAGGTGGCAATTGTGCGCTTCAATTGCACCTTGATTGGATTTTGTGTGGCTATTGGGAAATATCGCCAGCTCTTTCGGGATATGCCCCCTCTACCCCTCATTATAACCAATTGTTTCATCCTTCACTGGTTTCTCTTCCAGTGACTTCAAACCCCACTGTTGAGTACTATTGGAAGGTCTAGTGCTATTTGAGAGGAAGGACGTTACGTCTTCTAGGACATGAGCATTTGCTTTCTTTTAATTCCCCACGTGGACAAAACCCACTTGCCTACATATATGCTTCTTTATCATTTTTATGTATGATGAACATGTGATTACAGTATGATTTGGATATATATATTGTGTGAACATTCCAACGCAAAGGCTTTGGTTTCTATATTTTCTCTCACCACTTTTTGCACACATTCACATAGTTAGTCTGACATCATAGGGGAACCACAGAACCCCTGTCGTTCACGACGCTTGCTCAATATCCCTCCTATCTTAGGGGGAGTATCTGGTCATGCCCGCTCATCGGAACCTCCTTCACACACTCTTGTGAGTGCTACTATCTTAGGATCAGCTTTGCTTGGTTCTACATTACTTGGGTCAACTTCCCAAGGTCATCCATTCACTTGCTCTCCTTTACACGGAAGCAAGGGACCCACTTCCTCTCAAGGAGGGAGAACCAATGAACCTAGTCCCCATCAAGGGTGAGGTTCACAACACACTATGGCTAGAGATAACCCTCCCCCCCCCACTACAGATGCCATATTTGGCCTCTCTCAACATACCGGATCTCACCAAACTCACCAATGATCCTATATTGCATGACGCCACATGGCCTGCAATGCCAACAAAACTTCCCTCAGACATACCAAAGTTTGAAGGAAAGGTGGTGGATGACCCCGCCAACCATGTCATGACCTTTCATCTATGGTTCTCTTCCAATAGCATTATGGATGATTCCATCAGACTACGATTATTTCAACGCACACTCACTGGCCCCTCGGCCAAATGGTATGTCGAAGAAAAATCTAGGTCCCATGCGACTTTTGAGTCATTGGCCAAAGCATTCTTGACCTTTTTCCAACTACCCATCCGCCATGAAAATGGTCTAGAACTACTGTCTAACTTCAAACAAACGTCAACCACACACATCGCTGACCACATTCATGAGTGGCGTAGGTGACGTAGTTTGTGTAAAGCAGAAACCACCAAACAACAATGTCTCGACTGGTTTCTTAGATCACTTGTCTCTCTCCTTGGTAAGGATGTCGTTTCCACCTTCCCTCAATCTGAAGAAGAAGCCATCAGTAAGGCCAAACAGTATGACCTCATTTATGCACAGTCAAGGTACTTATACACAGTACTTCCTGATCTTCCAAAACCTGTGCCATTTGGCCAAGACAAACCTGGGATGTCTCACTCAGCAGACGGACTAATAGGCACCACCACACACCATGGTCCACAACCCCAACCACCACCAATGTATGGAACACCTCAATACCTGCCAGCATATGGGGGCACTCCTTATTACCCCCCACCACCTTATCAACAACCATACCCTGTTGCTATACCTCCACCCATTAGTGGACCACCACCGGCACCTCCCATACATCCACCTATTCCCACAAACAGTGGTACTCCCTCAACATCAGCTTATAGTACTAGTGAAAGCACTACGCCTTCCTATGTACCTTATGGATCGGTACCACCACACAATCCATACTTCCCATTTCCTGGTCCTCCACAAACCATGGCTCCCCCACATCCACATGCGGGGGTAAATTTTGTTCAACCTTCTGCTGCTCAACAATACCAAAATTTTGAACAGTTGAATACAACCAACCCAACCCATCCATCTAACAACGCCAATAAGAAAGGACGGAACAGGAATAACAACAACCCCGGTCAAGGTGGGAATCAACCCCCACAGCACCAACCACCTGGGGGCAACCAGAACCAAGGGAACCAAACCCCACAAGGGGGCAATAACAAATGCCAAGGGGAAAATAATGTTAAAACCATATTCCCTTGTTCTCTTTGCGGTGAGTTCGGTCATTACACTCACCATTGCCCCCAGATTGTTGATTTTAAACAGTTGAAAGACTTGGGTAGTCTTCCCCATTCTCCTGCCCAAACTGCCCCTCAATAGGCACCACAACAATATGTGCAACAACCCCCTCCCGCCGTGTTGAAAAATCCTATTCCACATCAAGGTGTGATCAACACCCAGCAGGACACACAACATCCCCCACCCCAGGTGGGCCAATACCACAACCCAAACAATCCAGCAGAGCGTACGATTCTAGTCACCAGTGAGGAAGAAATCCTTCTGCAAACCCGCAATCGTCAGTATCATACCCCCACTGAGTCTACTCCCCTCTCTCCAGAGACAACCCCTACACCAATGGGACCCCCGTTGGTGATCCTTCGCCCTTCCACCAAACCACCATTACGCATCCCTCCCATCCCCTTGCGCAGGAATGTCCACAACCCATAGGCTAGGGCAGCTCATAACTATAGCTTGGTAGACGACTTAGCACAATCCCCAGCTGCCATGTCAGTCTTGAAAGTCCTCCAGACTTGTCCTACGCAGTGAAAATATCTACTTTCCGCCATGGGGACAGTCGACCCTGCAGATACTCGACTCATCACATTTTATCTTGACAGCAGAGAACCTCATTTTCCCACCTTGATCGCCTTTCAAATACCAGTAAAAATACAGAACATCACAGTTCATCGATGTATCATCGACGAAGGTGCATCTACATGCATTATGTCCAAAACAGTATGGCAGAAACTTGGTTCCCCGGAACTCATACCCTCTTCCATCACATTATGAGCTTATGACAGACGACCATCCTCTCCTGAAGGGCTCTTCCAAAATGTCCCCGTTGAACTCGGGGGCAAGACTATTCTCATTGACATTTAAGTTATCGACTCCCCGCTCGATTATAATATCCTGTTCGGTTGTAGCTACATGTATGCTATGAAGGCAGTGGCATCTTCCGTCTTTCGGCAAATGATGTTCCCCCACAATGGGAAGATCGTGACCATCGACCAAGTCTCACATTATGAGCCTAACCCATCTTCCAACCTCGATAACATTCTGCCTCTCATCCACACCAACCAAGACGCCTACCCCCTCGTCGAGATGGGTCCTGGGATTTTCAAAGATCCATCCTTATTAGGGACATACCGCGGAGCACCACCACTCCTTCATCCTACTAATCAGGTATGCATCGTATCATCTAATGAAACTCACATGGAGGATGCTCTTCCTCCTCAGGAGGCTTCAATCATCCCTGACATCTCAATAGTTGCAGAACCACTCTAGCCGGAGCCTCCTGCACCATCGTTGACCTCAACATTCCACGAATCCACATCCCCTCAAGGGAATAAACCCACCTGGGAAGAATTCCCCCAACCCCTCACCCAAATTCCAGGTATCGAATATTTTCATGTAGCCTCAACACTCACACTACCAAATATGGTGTTAGCAATCCCAGTTTGGTATTTACACCCACCAGAGATGGTCCCTCGACCACAGGAAGGACTTCCCATGACAGTTCCCATCCTTACCCCCACCACCCCCCCACTCACTAACCCCCCTGCCACGGCTAGGGGCAGGAGAAAGAAGAGAGAACCCACCACTCCACTTCCTCCATGCATCCCACCACCTTGCGCACTATGTGAGAAAGAGGGCCACCAAACCAACAATTGCCCATCACTACCTGAATTAAGGAATTTGATTCCCCCCAATCCAACTCCTACAATACCCATCGCTACTGCTAGTCCCACCAATACTGCCAACCCTTCCAGTAGTAAAGGGTTGAGGAACAAATACGCTTGTGCTATATGTTCAGAGTATGGCCATTATACTCATCATTGCCCAACACTGCCGGGTTTTAGGCAGACGTTAGCGGTTGTACGCCAGAACTTCCAGAACAACCCACGCCCTGCTATGTCCTCTTCAACAAATATCACTGACATTCACTATGTCACCACTTCAATCAATGAACGTATGAGATTCCCTTTCTCTCTCTGCGATTCACTAGCTCATTTTACATACCAGTGTCCTATGATCCTTGAGTACAGGCGACGACAATTGGCCCTGCTTCACCAACCGGCAGAGGCGATACTTGACATTACCTTGTCACTTGAGGATCTTCATGTCATTTCTCTGGAACCCGAGGCACTCCCAATGCATCCATGGTTCTTAAATGACATCGCTGAGGATTCACCCTGCAACCCCCCCAACTCTCCTGCTCATTCCCCTACGAAGACTCTCCACCCAACCACCATGGGTACCCCTCAGTACTTCAATATATGGTTTATGTCGAGTGAACCCTCCCCATCTCCTAGCATTGTTCCCCCTGCTTCTCCATCAAGGGGTAATCACACTGTCACTGAGATCACTCCTCACGATCCCTTGAATTCCCAACGTTTCCAATGCGACGAGGAAATAATCGAAGAGCTAAACCACCCAGACTCACCCTGGGATGCGCTACATCACCGCGCACTCTTCCCTCCATAGGAAGCACTCATGCCTCCTAACCAAAACCCTATTTACACAATCGAAACCAAAGATTTTATCCCATCCAGGCCTATCGATTGGTTCAACAATCCCATTCCTACCCCTGATGCGTTTGAAGAAGGCAATATGGCCGACATTTCCCCCACCATCAAAATTGACATTTCCATTAAAAACGGTATTGTTAAAGAAATCACCATTGGAGTTGCTTGCACTCCCCAGGAAATCGCCTCATATAAAGCCGTCTTCCAAGAATACAGGGATATTTTTGCCTGGTCATACACGGAAATGCCTGGCCTCGATCCCTTTATTGTCAAACATCGCATCGACACCTGGCCTGACATCACACCAGTTCGCCAAAAACAACGACCGCTACACCCAGCCAAAGCTGTGGCTATCAAAGCCGAAATTGACAAATTACGCGCTGCGGGTTTATTTACCCCATCGCTTATACTTCATGGGTTTCCAACCCTATACCCGTTGAAAAAAAATAGGGCACTATCCGTGTTTGCACAGACTTTCACGATCTCAATAACGCATGTGCCAAAGACAACTTTCCAACACCTTTCATCGACCAAATTATTGATGATTACGCCGGCCACGAGGCTCTCTCTTCTATGGACGGATTCTCCATCTATAACCAAATTCAAATACACCCAGCCGATCAGTATAAAACCGCATTCATTACCCCGTGGGGTACTTTTTCATATCGTGTCATGCCTTTCGACTTAAAAAATGCCGGCGCAACTTTCCAGCGGGCGATGACATACATCTTCCATGATCTGGCTAAAATCATCCTCACCTACTTGGATGACCTCATAGCTCGGTCCAAGAAACGCACCCAACATCTCGATGATTTACAAATCATCTTTCAACGGTGTCGTCAGTACAACATTCGCTTGAACCCTCTCAAGTGTTTGTTTTGTGTCACCGCAGGGTGCCTCCTCGGTTTTATTGTTTCCCAAAGTGGTATTACCGTGGACCCCCTCAAAGTCCAAGCTATCACCGAAATTACACCTCCTCAGAATTTACGGCAACTTCATAGTCTACAGGGCAAAGCTAACTTTCTCAGACGCTTTGTTCCTAATTACACCATACACGTACACGGTTTCCTTCGCTTACTACGTCATGACATCCCATTTCATTGGGACGACCATGCCCAATAGTCATTTGACGATCTGAAAGCAGTGCTTTCAAATGCACCTTTAATTAGTGCACCTGACTATAATCGCGACTACATCCTCTACATATCAGCATCAGCTGTATTAGTAGTCGGCATCCTCGTCCAGCTTGGAGATGACAATCATGAACACGTCATTTACTACGTTAGGAAGAACCTCTCAGGACCACCATTGAAATATAAACATGAAGAGAAACTTGCTCTTGCAGTTGTCCTCGCAGTCCAGAAACTGCGCCATTACATCTTGCTTCACACCACAAAGGTCATCGACGATTCCAACCCTATGCAGTACTTGCTCAGCCGTCGGTAAATTAACGGCAAGTTCGCTCGATGGATCATTATCCTTCAAGAATACGATCTCGAGTTCTCAACACCTAAGAGTAAGAAGGCCCTCATTCTCACCGAACTTGTCACAGCCCTCCCCTCTGACACCACCAGCGCCCCCGTCAACACCGACTTTCTGGACAAACATTTCTTTTACATCACTTCGGATGATCCTTGGTATGGTGACCTTCTCGTCTACCTACAAACTCAAAAATTTGGCAACCACCTTTCACGAGACGATCGTCGATGTATTCGCCATCAGGCTCCCCGCTATCTCCTCATCGGAGACATCCTATACCGGCAGGGTGTTGACACCATTCTTCGTCGATGCCTGACTATTGACGAGGCCGATAGAGTCTTAAACGACTGCCACAGTGGCGCATGCGGGGGCCATCTTTTGGGCATATCCACTGCTCAAAATATTATCCGAGCCGGTTAATTTTGGCCTACCTTGTTTCATGATTGCATTCATGCCATGAAACGATGTGAGCAATGTCAGCTCTATGCCAATAAAGCCCGAGCTCCCCCCGCCCTTCTTCACCCTGTCATTACGGCTGGCCCCTTTTGTAAATGGGGCATCGACTTTATGACTTGTAATCCCCCCTCCAGCAATGGTCACAAATACATTGTTGTCGCCGTTGATTACTTCACCAAATGGGCCGAAGCTATGCCCACTTTCAATAATACCGCTAACACTGCAGTGCGCTTTTTCCGCTTTTTCTTTAATCACGTCATATCCCGTTTTAGCATACCACTCCAACTCATTTCCGATCATGGGAAACACTTCGAGAATGAGATCTTTGTTGAACTCTCATCTCGGTTAGGCTTCTCTCACGAGTTTGCCTCACCATATTACCCTCAGTCAAACGGACAGGTCGAGGCAGTGAACAAAGTCCTCAAGACCATGTTACAGCACACGATTAATAAACATAAAACCAATTGGCATCATATGTTATTTTCCATGCTATGGGATTATCGAACGGCAGTGAAAACCACTACTGGTTTTACACCATTCCATTTATTCCATGGGGTCGAGGCAACTCTTCCCATCGAGTGTGAAATTCCCACCTTACGCACCGCAATTGAGCTATTACCTGACACTGCTCCAATGGAGCAGTGCTTGCTAAACTTGGAGTCTTTGGATGAAGATCGTCGATCTTCATTACAGAACAACGATGCAGCTAAAAAATGATCCAAGGCTACCTTTGATCGCCATGTCAACCTTCGCTCATTCTGAGAAGGCGACCTTGTCCTGGCTTATGATATCGCTCATGATACCTTTGGCCACGAAAAATTCGAATCACTTTGGCATGGCCCTTACATTATCCAACATTGCCTCACCAAAGGCACATAGATCCTGACCTCTCCCGAAGGCCTCTCTCTCAAGGAACCTGTCAATGGGTTGTATCTCAAGAAATTTTATGCTTAAACGTAGCCATTCTACTTTAGGTTATTTATTTTCTAGCGTTTTTTAATCTTTTTCTCCTCTCGTCTAAACTATCATTTGTGCTATTGACAGATGCTTCCTCCACCAGGCTACCACATTGGTTTCACCGACGACGCCAGCTGTTGGACACAAAATCTCACTTCGGCTGCTTGGGCTCTCTACACCCCCTCACATGAAATGCTACACTCAAGCGACATATGTTTGGGGCCAGCAACCAACAACCAAGCCGAATACACTACTGTCATTGGCCTACTGGCCGATGCCCAGCGTCATCATATTCGTCACCTTAGCATCTTCCTTGACTCTCAACTCGTTGTTCTCTAGCTCAACAATGTATACCATGTACGCGATCCATGCCTCTTTCGCAAATATCTGCAGGTTAGGATTTTATCTCGACATTTTGATTCCATTACATTTACACATATTCCAAGACAATTGAATCAAACAACAGATCAAATAGATAACATGGTGTTAGATTGGCACATATCACATCAAACTACACATACATAAACATATCATGAAACACTGTCACAGCATATATATAGAATGGACATACTCAACACATCAGCTAAAAAACATGTAGACAACATCAGGATCTCAAAAAGGTATACTCATGTATATATATATAAAGGCCCATCAGGCCATCCGAATGTTTACATACAAAAATACATGTATCCGCAGGCCAACACAACACCTCGGTACAAAAAATCAGCTCACCAGCCTATATACAACATAAACATATACATCATGGTGCCTCTATCGGACCACCACCTGCTCCTCCCTCAGGAGGAGGTGGTGGCCCACCACCACCTGCCCTAGGAGGTGGCGGACCACCCCCAGGACCCTCTTGCCCCGGCGGCAGGCATCCACTTGTCATCACAGCAAGAACTGCTGCTCGCTGCACTATGGCCCGCCATGGTGGAGGCACTCCCACACACTGCTCCAGGAAGCTCTCATACTAGATACGCATCCACATGCCCTCAGGCACATCCTGCAACACCATCTCTAGATGACGTCGTATGTCATCATAATCCACTCCGGCCGCCGCCGGAGGAGCGTGTGATGGGCCCGCACCAGGGTCATCGAACCGGTGCCTCCCCGCTGCCCTCTCAGGCTCCACTAATCGCCCCGTGGTATCCTCCCGCCGATGTATCTCTCCCTACAGTCGTCTCTTCGGCTCTCACCGAGCCGGCGCTCTCTGCATCTCCACCTCGCGCTCGCGAGGTGCCACATCTGCACATACTACAAACAACAACAAAAGATAGTATCAGCATGTATATCATATACATATGGACTGCTATCTCACAAAACAATATACATCAAAAAATGCACACCAATACTAAACATACCTCGATGTTCAAAAGCCTCCCCTGGAGGTAGCACCATGTCCGGGTCCCCCCGGAAGTCCACCCCAGCATAGGGGTACTGAAGTATAACCTATGGCATCTGCCACCACACCTATGCCACCTCAGCTGAGAAGAAGTGGCCACCTTCGCCACCACCGTGACGAACCAAAATAGTCAACCACCACCTCAACCATGGCTCTAGTACCCCCGACACCTCCAGTAAGATCCTCGGGCGCAACATCGACACCCTCTCTAAAAACTAGGCCACTAGGATCGACCCGAAAGAAAACTCTCCTCCACCAGTGGACCAACAGTGGTCCAACTGTGCCACCATCCTTGCATACAGTGTCAGCCCCCAAGCGAACCGCTCGCCGGCCAACACCCTCTCCAGCACCAACAGCTAGCCACCACTAATCCGCTGGGTCGCAAATGACCCATATACCCGAACAATCATCACCGCTATACAATGATGTGCCAGGGAATCTATCGCACTGATGCTCACCACTGTCCCGGACTTAAAGTTCTCACCTGAACAATATCTCCGGCCAACATCAGCGAGAAAAGTAGTCCTCGGCATCACCGGCTCCGCCGGTAGGGGCGTTCCCCGAAAAGGGAGCCTAGTCAAGAAATAAATATCCTCCACCGTCGTGATGGGGATCTGCTCTCCTCGCACTAGGAAGCAGTGCAGGTCCGGACTCCACATCTGGATCAGGAACTGTAGTAAGTACTCCTGTGCCTGTATCAACGAGCACTCAAAGAACTTTAGCAACCCACAGGTTGCTAAAGTCGCACGCACTCTGGGCCCCTCAATGGCCACGACATCTCGCAGCTGGGCCCAGTCTCGCTCTCGCCACCGCACTGGCATCGTCACGACCGTCCACCTGCAGACAAGACAGAGTCCTATATCAGCTCCAACAACTATCAACAACATCAAAAAGACTCATTTTTTACCCCTCAACCTTGCCTCCTAGGCGTGGTTTTTGTTACCCACAGGCATGCACACATGCGTGCCTGTTTATTACATAGGCACGCATATATGCGCACCTGTACACTACACAGGTGCGCATCAGTGCACACCTGTTCACCATACAGGCACACATAGGTGCGCGCCTGTCAAACCCACAGGCGTGCCCGGATGCACGCCTGTCAAACCCATAGGCGCACCTGGATGCGCTCCTGTCAATCCCACAGGCACGCACTGATGCGTCCCTGTTCAACTCACAGGCACGCTCGACAGGCGCGCCTTAAATTCTCCCTGACGTGCACACATGCGCATATATTCAGTGAACAGGAACGTACGTATGAGTTCCTATCACCGAGTCGCCCGCGCATGGGGGGCCCACATCCCCTAAATACCCCTGCACGGCCCCCCATACAAACCCTGCCCAAAAATTGAAAACCTATTTCTATGCAGGATGCTCAGACCACTAACCTAATACTCGCAACTCCTCAAACAGATGCCTCATCCTCCCCGAATCTCCAAATCTCCTCTACAACTGCTGGTCCACTCACTATTGCAGCAGGTACAAATGAGGTGGCAATGTGGGCCCTACAGCTATATATAGGCCTTTTGCCAAACTTCCACTCACCATTCCAGGAGCCCAAGATGTCCATTTTTCAAACCGTCTTCAGCCACGGGATCAGCATCCCGTCACCTACATCACAACAGTCCCTGGGTCACTTTTCATCATGAGCCCCCGGGGTGCCTTTTTTTCATATCATGGTCAGCTACGCATGTGCATAGTCACATTTATCAAATACATGCTCATATCTTTGATTCTCTTCAGATATTGTCCACTTTGGGTATTTGGTTGTCGTGTGTGCAGTTACTTGATCATCATTCATCAACACCACCCCTTCAGGTATATACTCAGCACTGGCATGTAGTCTTTCCCACTGTATCGTATTTACATTTCCAGTCACACCCTCTGATGTTGGCCTCTAGGATCCCCATTCCCGGCTCTGCAGTACCCACGCCTCCATTTGCACCTTTGGTACTGTCACCCGGTAGCATTCTCACCCACATGAGTTGTCCCATTCATAGCACCTTTTGGCACTTTCGACACTCATGCTATTCTTCATTACCCTTTAGGGATGGGAGTCTCGATAGTCTTTCATCATGTCGTGAATTAACCACATACTTCTTGTCCTCATTTTGCTATCTTTCCCACATGGACTCCCAGATTCTCTCTTCACAGTTCTATTTTTTTTACCTGCACTTCCACAGTATCATGAACCCTTCATTTCCTCCACACTCAGTTTGCCCATCTGCGAACCTATCCTCATTTCACCTACCTCATACAAGAACTCACCAATGGGGCCCCCACCCTTCATCAGTTTCTCAAAGAAAATTCTTCCCTCCCTGGGGCACTCATTTCACATTGGGGCACCCGTTTCTGTATTTGTACATTTATCCCCCAATTATTCATTATTTATTGTACAAACGCCTTTATTTCCAGTCATTACATTTTCTTTTGTCGTCACCGTTGGCGACTTGCTTCCTTTTGGCCATGCGCAACCCATGTCACCCTTGGTTGGAGCATTACTTATCATCTACCCTTGTCTGCATCGTCCATATCTTCAAAGCACCTCACAGGTCACTTACCTTTACCCTCTGAATTTGATCACCTTGTCTCGCCTCTGGCACAACTTATCACTGGTCTTGTCATCCCTCTGACACTCGACCTTGTTACATGGTTGTGGCCACTCTTTATCTCATACATCCTCCAACCAAGGGCAGTCTTGAGTCTTCCCACTTCTTGACTTCATCCATGTACCTCTGCCACTTCCTCACCTCAGTAGATTCCATGAAGCCCTTTGCTTCTGGGAGTCGCGTTCCCTTTTTGTCGACATCAGCACAATTTTCCAAAAGGGCGACAGTATCTTGATGCTCATTCTCCATTCAATGGGAGATCTCGGACGACACAGGGTGAAACACCATTACTCCCTGCTGTCGTTGGCCCCCATAACATTTGACACCAACACTTTCTCATGTTATGGTGGGTCTTACTTTGCGTCTATTGCAGTTATTTTTATCATTTTCCGAAGACCTCTGAACTTGGTAGGGCCATCAATGCCCGCATCATTGTCGATACTTATTACCACAATCATTGCCTATTATTCAGAGTATGTTCCTTTGCAGAATTGTCTTCTGCCTTTATCATCGGTGCTACAGTTGTCTACACCAACACTTCAGTCATCTTTTTTCAGAGTTACATAACACGAGCATGGGGCATGCCCACCTCGTTTGTACACAGTTGTATATTTTACGCACCTTATGGAAGGTTGGGTTCTACCGGTTCCTTTCTCCTCCAATGGATTGCTCTGAATGATCCCACTATTGCTCTCTCTTACAACAACATTCTCAGTAGAAGAAACATTGATGGATTTCGGCTATACGTATGCTCCTAACCTCATCCATCAGGGGGCATCTGTTATCACTGAGATTTCGTCCGCACGTGGCAACAAGAACTCAGCATCGTCAAAACAACAATGAAGTCATTCATGGCCCTAAATTAATCTTACAGCATTCAAAAAGGTCAAAAACTATACAAAGTAGTGAAAAATTGAAGAGCGCTTTACAGAAGTTGGGCACGCGTGCACATGCGCGGAACAGAAACGTACCATGCACGCATATGCAGACGATGTGCGGATGTTAGCATAAAAAGACATGCACCTGCTAAACGATGCATTTATTGAAGTGGTCGACCTCCCAACCACTTATGGATCAGCTCCCAAGTCGATTTGACCCTCAAATCTGAGCTGAATCCACATGGTAGGCTGGTCAAAGACCTAATAATGCCTTAAATAGCCTCTCTTCACACTACAAAGGAGTTACATAATAATCCAATGCAATGCTATAAAAAGCCATGAACACACCTCATTTTCTCAAGGAATTTCATGTAATGTTATGCTGCCTATATTGTTTTAAGGACTCACTCCTTGACAAGAGCACATTGGCACCATTTCATTGAGCAATCCACCTCTCCATTGAGTGG
>ML777160.1:191223-201223 GCA_009831015.1 Picea engelmannii
TTGTAAGGAGAGCAAGCTTGTGAGGGTCCAAGAGCCTTCCCTTGGAGGAAGAAGGGACTCATAGTCCCCTTTCTTCTTGGTGCTTTGATTTCATCAATAGATCAGCCTAAAAAACATTGGTGATATTGGTCTTTTTGTTTTGTTATCTCTATGTCCCTATACTTATGATTTTAGTTTTTATTTGTTTAATGCTTGCTTATAGTTTTGTTTTTCTTTCTCTAACTCTTTCCTCTACAGCTGTCCTGCCCAGCAAGACCCAACTGGGCATGCAAGCACCTCTTATTTGCTCACCAAGGTGATGAAAAGGGTGCAAACAAGTCTCTTCTTAGATGATTCGTCCAATCCGTTCCCCTGGGGGTAATATGCAGTAGAATGGCCAAGAACGATATTATACTTCTGGCAGAAGCTGATCATAGCCATAGATTTGAAATCCTGGGCGTTATCGGTGACTATATTTCAGGGACACCCGAATCTTGACAAGATGTTATCCTCCAAGAAATCGATCACCACCGAGTCTGTTGCCCTTTTGGTTGGAATGGCTTCCACCCACTTGTTAAAATAATCTGTAGCTGTCAGGATCCACTTATGCTGAGCACTGGAATGAGGATTAATTTCCCCTATGAAGTCTAGACCCCATTGTTGAAATGGAGCTTCTACCTTTACTGGAACGAGTGGCAGTGCAGGGATTTTCTGTTTACCAGTGAATATTTGACAAGGGTTGCACGCACGTACTTTGGCATTAACGTCTGAAAATAGTTTCAGCCAATAGTATCCAGCCCTTAAGATCTTGTAGGCTATGGCTCTCCATGCATGGTGTCCTCCACAAAATCCTTCATGAAATTCCTCTATAACCCGTGGAGTTTCTGACTCAACCAAACAGACTAGCAGGAACCCGAGTGGATCCTTCCAGTATAGCTGATTTTCGGTGATGCAATATTTCACAGCATGGAGTTTTAAAGTTCTACATTTGGTTGGTGATAGTCCATCTGGGAATTTCAGGTTTAACAAGTAGAACACTATGTCTTTATACCAGTCCGACAATATGAACTTTTCCTCGACCTTACTTGGATCTGTTTGGTCATCCAGCTTGTGCGGGTGTGTGTCTCTGTCTTCTTCTTGCAGGCAATTAATATCAAGAGCTCTAAGATTCGACTCATCCAAGAGTTTGGCCAGACCCTGCCCCTTTATCAATTTAGTTGGCTTGACCTCCAGATCGAATTCTTGTATTTTAGTGAGCCATCGCCCTCATTTTTCGTCACTGTTCGGCTGTACCAATATGTCTTTTACAGAACTGGTGGGCACATACGCAATTATTTTTGAATGTAGAACATAGGTCCTAAATGCTTTCAATGCTTTTACCATTGCGTATGCTTGTTTTTCCATTATGTCATATTTTAGTTATGCATCTCTGAGGATTTTGCTGAAAAACGCTATCGTCTATTCGAACCCCTCTTCATTTTTCTGCAAGAGTACCGCGGCGATGGTATGTTCAGAAGCAAAAGAGAAGATGAGAAAATCTTTCAGATAATCTGGACTTGCTAACACAGGTGCCTTGCTTATGAATTTTTTAATATGCGTGAACGATGCCCTGGCCTCGGTGGTCCAATTTACTTCGCTATCCTTCTTCAACATTCCTATAATCAGTTTGACAATTTCAGCGAAATTGGGAATGAACCTTCGTAGAAAATTTATCTTTCCTAAGAATGATTGAATTTCTTTTATATTTCTAGGGATAGCGATAGTATCTATCGCTTCAATCCTCTTAGGAACAATCCTGATTCCCTCCTTAGATACGTCATGGCCCAGAATCTTACCTTCCCGCATAGCGAAATGTGATTTCTTTGGATTCAGGGATAGACCAAACCTGCGGCACTTTTCGAACGTCTGTCTTAGATGCATCAAATGTTCTTCATCAGTTTTAGAAAAAACCGTCAGATCATCAAGGTAAATGACTATGAACTTGTCCCTTTCTCCCACGAAAGTAATGTCCATAGCTTGCTGGAAAGTGGCCCCTACATTCATCAAACCAAAAGGCATTTTTCCATACATGAAAGTACCCCAGGGTGTGGTGAAAGCAGTTTTTTCCCTATCTAGTTCATTCATAGCGATCTGATTATAACCATAGAAACCATCTATCATAGACATTCGATTAGCTCCAACAACCTTTTCCAAAACATGGTCCATCTTAGGCAGCCGGTAATTATCTTTGAGATACGACTTGTTTAAGTTTCAGAAATCCACACAGAGTCGGATTTCCCCGTTCTTTTTCCTGACTGGAACTAGGTTAGCTACCCAGTCCGAGTATCGCAGAGCCATGATTATTTTTGCGTCCAAGAGTTTTTTAACTTCCTTTTCTATCACGGGTAACAGAATGGGGTTAATTTGCCTAAGCTTTTGCCTAAACGGTTTGACCCCAAGCTTCAAGGGTATCTTGTGATTAATGATGGAAGTGTCATACGTTTTCAATTCATCATAGGACCAGGCGAAAACATATTTCTATTGTCTGAGTAAGTCTTTATACTTCTCATTCACTTTGGGAGGGAGGAACTTCAATATCTTTACCATCCGGGGTTCCTTTTTGGTTCCTAAATCACAGTCCTCCACCTCCTCTGGTTGGGGCTGCAAAGTGGACTTTACAGGTACATCGTTCTGATCAAAGAGTCTTTCCAAAGGAATCAATCCTTTGGGGATCTGATTTCTTTTAAGGACCATCATACGATGATCCACAATTTTTTCTCGGAAGGCTTCAGGTTCCTCTCCTTCTTGCATGATCCACATCGAGTCGTTCTGATTTTCTTGGTCAGCATGAGTTTCAGAGAATTCACCTACTGTTGTAAGGTATTTCTCAATTTGTTCGTCATCTTCAAAGACTTGCCAGTGTCAGATATTATCAGGTATGGAGGGTTTGTATCTGATTTCAATGTGGTACTTCAGTTTGAAAGTCGTGGGAGGGGAGAAGGTTGAATCTGCCTTTGCCAATGCATCAGCATGCAGATTCTCTGCGTGAGGGATAAATTGGATATTCACAGATGAGAAATTTTTTTCCATGAGATCCCAAGTACAATTTCTATACGCTCTTAGTCTGGGAAGCCTGGCCATGTACAAGTTTTTTATATTTATCTTTTTGGCAGCCTCTAATCCTAAGATCAATGCCTCATACTCGCACACGTTATTAGTGTAATCTATGTCCCATTGTAAATGGTAAGAGAAAGGAACAATGAACTTACCTTCAGGTGCCACCAAAAGCACTCTAGTGCCTACCCCTTCAGAAGACGAAGCACCATCAAAATACATCTTCCAGATGCCAGTACTACACAGCTCTTTTGTTATGAGGTTCACCTCTTATTGTTTTGTATCGATTTCCTCCAGGCAACCGTTGAGACCATCATCAAAAGACAGGATGCAATTTCCCAAATCTTGGTCTGCAATGTAAATAGGGAAGTTATGCGGGTTTTGAGGATCACTAACCGTATATGCTAATCTTGTTTCCCTATATAAATGAGTAAACTGACCACCGAACACAGGGATCGTGGCATAACTCATGTCTAACTGAAGAGAACCCCCCAACTTGGCTCCCCATGACCTAGATAACAACATACCATACTTAGGGGGGATATCGGCGATAACCACATCCATCAGGATACTCTTAACAGGGACCTGCGCCAGGGTAACTACCAGATCCTTTATCATTCCCATGCATTTAACCTTCCTTGAATCAAAGGAGTACAGATTTCCATACGGTCTTGTGATCTGGAGACCTAGCTTCTCCATTATAATCTTGGACATAACATTATGAGAATCTCTGGAGTCTAACATACAATTATGTAGCAACTGGTCATGTATGTTCAGGGTGATATAAAAAGGAGTGATGTTGTCTTTAGACCCTTCGAAATGGGGACCAAAAGTGATGTTTGGTCTATCATCTTCCAAGTTTATGACATCGAACTGACTTTCTAGTTTAGAGACACCTATCATTTTGGTAATTTTCTTGCGATAACCGGGGTTTTTCGCTAATTCCACCAAAGGGATCAGTATCTTAATTTTGTTTAACTCATTTTCAAAATTAAAAGCTCTGCTCATCTTGTCTGTTTCTCCAGTGGAGGCTTCCAAAATTTTTCTTCCTGAATTATTTGTCTGGACAGATTTATCATTCATGATCCTAGTTGAAGACGTAGCATTATTTACGGGTGCGATTTCCTGAGTTTGAGTCCCAACTTTTTCCGCCTCGGACTCTTGAGTGCCTACTCTCCTGGTTTTGTTGTTTGGTAGTGGGATCTCGTTTGAAGGAGGCTCATAAGTTTGGCCTCTTTGAAGGATCTTTTTGGGTTGAGTCACGGAGGTGGGCTTATTTTTAGACCTTAGATTGTACTTTGGCTGGAAATCAACTATCATTACCTCAGTTTCTGATTTAGAGTCACAGATCTTGGTGTGATCACCCTCCTCACTCTCATTTGACTGCTTTGGAGTGTGTAAGGACTTTTCATAGTCTTCGCGAGTTAGGTATGGTTGACTACAGCCATCACCAAAGTTTGTGACGTCGTTATATGAATCTTCATAGTCTTGAAAATCGTTTGCTCCTATGAAATTTTGAGTCTTTAAAGGAGCCTGTATCCTTTGATCCTCACTTTTTATTTTTTTTTGTTGATTAGGAGGGTTTTGATTTCTCCTGAAATATTTTTTGGGATAAGATTCAGCCTTGGCCTGTTCGAGTTCCATTCGGGCTACTTTATTCGACAACTCTTTAATCACTCTAGCCATATCATCCACCCTATCGTTTGAGGATCTGTTGGACCCTGAAGGGCCATCTTGTTCTCTAAAGCGCCTGGTCTCACGATTTCCAGTCTCTACTCTAGTCTTAAGTTTACCTGAAGCCATCATATTAGATTCTATTTCTACCGCATCGTCTTGCATATGGTCTAAGGTGTCTCCCCTTCGCTCTCGCAGAAGTAGCGCAAAATCTGGCTCAAAAGCTCCGGCGAAGGTCACTTTGGCCACCGGTGGAGAAGGTTTGACTTCAGATGGGATTTTATTGTACAGTTTATTGAATCTCTGGATGAATTCTGAGATTGTTTCTGAGTTCTTTTTCTTCAAAGACCCAAATTCAGTTAGATAATAGAGATGGTCTTTCCGCTCTCCCCATTGTATGAGGAAAGCATCTTCCAAAGCATCATATGACAGGATAGAGGTTGCGGGTAGGCTCCGAAACCAAGTTCGGACCTGACCTTCAAAGATTTGGACAAGGAGTCTTGAATACACATCCTCGTGCTTGATACCACAGATATCGACGAATTGGTCGAAAAAATTTATATGCTCGGTCGCAGTTAGATCCCCCTCCCCGGTGAATTTCTGTAAGTTTTTTATGTAATTTTCTGGAAGATCGTGTAGGGGGATGGGCAATACTAATGGGGCGTATCTAGCTGTGACTTTCGTGAAAACTCTAGGAGGGGGGCCTTGACCTCCACCTCCGCCTAGAGGGGGGCCTTGACCTCCACCTCCGCCTAGAGGGGGGCCTTGACCTCCACCTCTGCCTAGGGGGGGTCCTTGACCTCCCCCTCGTCCTCCGATAAACCCTCTACCTCCTCCTATAAACCCTCCACCTCCTCCTCCGGCAGCTGCCATCGTTGTTTGTGAGGAGTCATACAGGGGGTTTTGGCAAATGAAAAGGGAAACTTTCTTTTCTTTGTGAAGAGGAAAGTCTGGTGAGGAAGGATAAGGAACATGAGGACTGAGCGAAGTTGAGGATTCAGAAGGACTCTCGGCCTTCGGTGATGGGATTTCAAGTTGGTAAATAGCAGTGGCAGGCTTAAAAGAGCCTCTCGCCTTTAGAATTTTTTTGGGATCGATAACGGGCGTAATCTGCTCACCATCCGGGTTTTGTCTGGTATTCCTTCGAACGGATGCCAGTTTATTTTTTGTGGAGTCACCAAGTGAAGGATAAAGGCCTTAAAAGGTGTGTACTCTTTTTTATCTATCAAAGGGTAACATTTTCAATGAAAAACAATTTGTCGTTTTCCCAGGGAAAAGGATTTTGTAACTTCGGTCCCCGACAACGGCGCCAGTAAGATGTTGTTCCTGAGTTTGTACTTAAATCTCAAAAGTATAGTGTCAAGGCACCTGAAAGTGGTTAGGATATGGAGAAGGGAGGGAGTCAACCTTCAGAGAAAGAAACTAAGGGAGATTTCTTCATTGGGGTTGTCTAGCTTCGAACTGTTCCTGAATATTTATGTCTCGTTCAATGGTTGCCCATGATTGTTCAAGTTCGACCCGGTTAGTTGTTGTTTTAAGGATAGTATTGAAAAGGTTTAGGGAAATGTGTGTTTGGTTCAATAATCCAGGTTCGACGTTAGTTTGAGTTGGTATAGGGACTGTCATGGGGGAACAGTAAAGACATAAAAGACTTTTAAGAAAGATTAAGTGCTGTCTCAGTTTGATCTTATAAAAGAGAACTTACAGTTGTAGAAATAATATATAGATGAAAATCTAAGGCTCGTTCCCATAACTGTATCATATTTTTATAAAATGGGTGAGATGATAGAAAAACATTTATCCATTTATAAAGTAAAGTTCCAACCAGTGAAAAACTCACAACATAAACGGGAGAGGAAAATCTGTAAGAAAATAATCAATGTAACAAAGAATATATGTAGAATTTCGAAACTGCAGATTGGTCTTACACAGCTGATAGCTGGTGCAGAGGAAAGGAAATAAACAATTATAGAAAACCCAAATTCATTCATTATAGTAGTGGTCATACTAAATTACAACGAAGCACATCAATTATGAATATGAATTGAAATGTAAAAATGAGATACAAGGAAGCAAACTTGTGATACAGAAGTGGCGGAATTGAGAATCTCCAGATCTGCTTATATTAACTCTCAATGTAAAAACTCTATTACAAATAACTCAAAAAGGGTCCAGCCTTGTTTATTTCTCTCTGGGGTATATTTATACAATTTTTACAAGGCAGGTAGAATCTCAATAGTTGCAAAACTTTGGTTATAACAAAAGGGAGAGAAATCGTTCCATTTCCCCTATTTTGTCTTCACTTAGTGCCAGGTGCTCGTCTATGCGTGGATTCGGTGCAGGCAATACATCTTTCCACAAGCTAAGATACGATCCGTGAAGGTTCCACTTGACAGCTGGCCTCGGTGAATTAACACTCTCGGGCTAACTACTATAGCTTGGCCCCCATTTGTGCATCGATGATGTCGAGGGCGCTTAGTTGTGCGCTGGGATGTATCAAGTGCTTATCGACTCGGGCCATGTCCACCATATCTATCTGAGAGATATCAGCTGAATCTCTCTCATCTTTCTCTTTTAGATCAAGTGAGGTCTGTTCCACATTCATTTGTATCAATGTTTCTGCGTCGCCTCCACTGTCCATACCCAACATCTCGCCAACTATAGAATTGAAGGCTTCTTCTAATGAATTGGTTACCTTTTGGGCTTGTTCCTTGCCCAGGGAAATGTTGTGTTCCCAATCCTTCAACAGAATATTGCCTTTGGTTTGTTCTGGGATGGCGAGCCTGAGAGAACCTGCCGAAACTCTGTTATTCGTGGCTATTACCACCTCCTGGAAGGTGATCTGAGCTGCTTCTGCATCTCTTTCCCTGACAGTCAGGTTCTCGGAAACCCGATTCATCAACAAACAATTCTCTCAGATCACTCCCACTTTGGTGAGCAAATTCTGTTGTGCAGAAGAGATCCTGTTCCAAATCTCGATCACTCAGGATTTAAACCCCTCGATGTCGATCATCCTTCTTTCGATGATCTCTACCCGAGACTGCAGCTCTGCAATCATAGCCCTCTGTTGGCCCGCCTATATCTGACCATCTCGGACCACTTGATGTGCTTTCTCGAGCTTGGTCTTAAGCACCTCTATCTCGTTTTTATCAGCCAGTCAGTCCAGTTCTATCTCCGCGCTCACCTGGCCTCTAGCGTTTTCCATGGTCGAGGCTAATCTGGCCTTGAGAGTCCTGATTAGGTGATTCTTTCTTTTGAGCGGGTTTTTTAAAAGCTCAACCGAGAATTGATTAGTTGATTCATATGCTCCCAGCGTCCCTACGATCTCCGTGGTGAATTGCTCATTCTTTTTGTTTTTTCCATCGATCATAACTTTGAACTTCTTAGCAGTCGACTCTCCCTCTTGGTAGAATTCCCTTTTCACCACCACTTTCCTCTTTTTATCAAAGAAGAACTCATTTGGAGGGAGTTCCTCTGCTCTTATGGGCCTTAGTTCTTCATTAAATATCCATCCTTCGTTGACATTTCCCTGTGTCGACTGCAATGGTGTGACCGAGGTGATGGGTTCTCCGATTTGTTTTGTCGACTCTCTCGAAGTATCAACAAGATTCTGCTTCTTTGGCGTTCCTAGAGTCTTTGTTTCAGTCTTCGGTTTCTGTTTCCTTGGTGGGTCTGGAATCTTTACCTCTACTTTGGGCTTCTTCATTGGTTCCTCCTTGTCCTATTGTTTTCCCGAGTCAGGAGTAGAATCTCTGGAGCCTTTCGCATCATTCTGTTGTGTCTCGAAAACACCCGAACCTCCCAACACAGCGAGGATACAACTTCATCTATTTTTCTAGAATCTCAATACAACGGCTGTGTCTTCGGGTGCCAAGGATTAGATCCGAGCTAGGACTTCTTCATAAGACCTCGCCCCTCGAAAAATATCATCCGAGGGTGAGTTCTCATGCTCAAATCTCTTGAGCCCACAATTTGCTAAATGGTTGCTTACAACCCTCTGCGGATCATGTTTCTTATACTCGATGGAGACCAACTTCAGGTCTTCTAGGGCTGCAGCCTCAGCCTTTGCATGCTCGAAATCCAATAAAGAATAAGAATTCAGCCGAATGGGAAAATACGGCCACACCTTCTTGGAGTATCCTTTAAGTTCTTTACTTACCCCGCCAATTACTGTCTGTCGGGCAACCTCGCGACAAGCCAGCTTGTCGGGGATGAACAATGGTAGTGCAAGTGCGAGAACAACAGCCCCGAACACTCTGAAATACAAGAACTCTGCTTCTACGTACCAGTCCGCTATGCCACTCAGATTTGCAACAATGCCGAGATACGAGGTGGTGGGTGGCCAAAAATGGCGATATGCAGGGGCACCATCACCCAGTTGAAAATTTCATATATGAAACTGTCCGCCTTATTTTCCCATAGCCTTTCGTGATATACATGCACGGGTCTGTCCTCTGCCGAAGTCCAAGCCCAGCTCATCAGTGGGAATGGTGTCATGGAACATATCGCGTCCATAATATATGCGGACATGAAGAATGAGGACGGCCTCCCGCTTGCCTTCTTCTCTCGATACTCTGTGACTCGGTTGGCCAAACTGTCCGAGAGTATCTTTGCCCAATTAAACGAGAAACCTTCTGCAACCCAAAACATCAGAGGCACCCACGCAATGAAAAAATTCGATGTGTCCTCTCTCCCAAATAGTCGGCATGTCATCATGGCCACATACTTATACTGTGGCTCTAGCGAAGCGATTGAATAAACGCCATGGTCATTTTCTCTAAATTTTGCAGAGCGTGAAACCCAATCCTTTATCAAATAGGGCATGGTTTTATCATATTGTGTGCACTCCTTTTCTTTGAATTCCTCCAGGAATTCATCATCATATGTTTACTCAGATGTCATCGGAAGCTTGTACATGGTTTGGATATGTTCCGGTCTAAAAGTCCCGACCGTGACCCGTTGCTGGTTCATGATAGTTCTGGTGGGTAGGTCAATGTGATCCAACGCCCATCAGATCATGTCATAATATGGGAGCAACCGTGGTCTGGTTGCTACTCTGTGCATTCCGGATTGGACAACTATCTTGTATTTAGTGTTCAGGTCATCCTTTTCATTGTCGTCTGAGTCTGAATAGTTCACCAATTCTGATTGAAAAATGTCTGAAACAAATGACCAGCTGGGGACCGAGTCGACACTCCGGGGCGAAGTGTCGGAAACATTGTCTGACCCTTGTCCTATGACCTCGACATTCGCT
>ML777160.1:206223-208210 GCA_009831015.1 Picea engelmannii
ACCAATTGTATGAAAAAGGAATAAAAATTAGTAATTAGAGTAAATATTAAATACTAATTGATCATGGAAGCTAAATAAAACTTAAATAAGTACAATATAGAAATAAATCAATATTAATGCAAAGTATTATAGATATCTACCATATAATTACCTTTCACTTTCCTCATTCCACCTTTCCTGATCAAGACCTCCTCTTCAAATTTGTTAATGGAATTGAGATCCCAAATCTGAGGCACCTTCATGATTTTTTATGCTAATTTAGGAAGATAATGATTAATATACACCAAGGATTGATATATCATATATCCCTCCACCATAGATCCCTCAGGATGTGCTCTCTGTCTAACGAAGGCCTTCAATGACTTTAAGTGCCTCTCCACCATCCACATTGACCTTGTGTGTACAAGTCCACACATTTCAATCTCCTCAACTTGGTGTATGAGGTAGTGTTCTTGTGCATTGAAAAATGTCGGAGGTAGATACTTTTTCATTTCGTGCATTAGCCGAGGAATTTATCTCCTCCAATATTTTATATATTATTTATGGATTTCTTTAGATGACAACCACCTACACATGATATAAAAAATCAGATCATAGGTTTCAAAACGATTTTTTTTATACATTGAAAGTATAAAAATATATGTAGAAAAGTTGAGAAACAATGATTTTTCATATGAATCATTAATACTTACCTCATGTATTTTCCAAGATCATATATAACTTGTTTTACATTTTTGTCAAAGTTGTGAGGTAGAGATAGAGGTAGAACATACTATAACAACAAAGGGATCATTAATGTTTAGGAAAAGAAAACCATATTATAATACTAAAAATTCATATATTAATTACCAATATAGAAAACTATGTCCAAAATAATTACCTTAATGAAGGTATGCCAGTCATGATTTTTCACCCCGCCAAATTCATCTTCCTTCGTAAAGATATTCTTTATGTTTCAAGCAAATCCCGTGGGAAATTTAATTTTCTGAATGACCTCTTTTACAACAATTATTTCCTTCTCTGTAAATAACCATGGAAGACTATTTCAGTGTACTCCATTGTTATTTGAATAAATCACATTTTGTAGTGCATGATTGGCTTCCTAAATGTCATTACAAATTTTGACAAGTTTTTATTTGTCACTCCTTCCATCTAAAATTCTCCATAATGTTTTTGTTACATTCTTCAAAATATGAGTTGTATCAAAATATGAGCTATTTGCAAATGCTCATAGTAGGGAAACCTATTGAATTGTACATGGTAACTTTTCATTCCTCATTGAAGCCGATTAATTCCTTGACAACATTTAAGAAAATTAATTAATGAGATTACAACAATAATTGTTAGATACAATAACCAAAATTTGATATAAATTAAAATAGTAAAACATTAATATATATGAAGACACATGGAATACATGCTTATCTTAACGATTTAATCTATTATATTCCAACTTCCATAGGTGAGGTGTCATTCTTCGTGGCTTTTTTCCAGTCTCTTATTTAGAATTGAAAATATGTTTTTATGTAGTTCGATACCTATGGTTCTTATGGAGGAAGTGACTATGATAATCAAATACATCCTTTCCTAGACTTCTTGAATGATGCGATTTCATCCTAGGACCACAAACTGGACATGCACATTTACCCTTTGTTTGAAGACCTGCAAGATTATATGGATTAATGTCGATATTATTTATATAACGAGGAATTGATATTTAAGAAGCATGCATCATATTTTCATAAAATTATATACTTTTAAATTCCATCAATATGTTACATACCAAAAAAATGTGTTAGCCCTAGGGCATCATGAATTGTCCATGTAAGTATTCCATGCAATTGAAATTTCCTTTTCTCTATTGGTTTAGAGATGTCATACATAGTGATGCCAACCCATAACTTTACTAGCTTGTCTACAAGAGGCTCAATATATACATTCATATATTTGACTTGGTACTTACCTGATTGGATGAAAGTACACATAA
>ML777160.1:214437-234681 GCA_009831015.1 Picea engelmannii
ATAACATAACATGAAAATCAAGATCAGAACATAGCATATCCCATTGACTGAATAAAAGGTAGACACATAGATGGATTAAACCAATTAAGAAAAAGGGAAGATGAAGCCTTCAATTTGTCAACTTCACATAAATTCTTGTCTCAGAATGTCATAAAGAAACAAGACTATCAACTTGATATCAAAACTTGAAAAATAATTTCCATAGTAAAATTTTCACTGTATTAATTAACAGTCAAGAATAAAAAAGCATTTCAATCTGAATAATGAATTCAAGCATGAAGAAAGAAATAACAGAGTAGAAAAGAGGGTCTAACCATCCATATGCCTTTGCTATTAAGTGTCAAATTGAACATAAATTCCTTTACAAGGAGTTTCACAAAAAGGTCCCCTGGATCTCCAATTTTTTGAACTGAACATAGTCTTTCCTCTGTCTATTTAAGCTATCCATAAAACCTCCAGATCCTATCATCTAGTGTAGCTTTAATGACTAGATTCAAATAGTATCTATCTACTAAGGTAGTTCACTCAAAAAGAGCTTCTACAATCCAAAAATAGATCACATCTCAACAGCTTGATATTGTATGATCTTGCCAGCATTACATTTGATTCTACAAAATAGGAATTAGTTTGATTTAGTCAAACAGTTCGAGGTCTTAGCATCTCATTAACCAAAAAAGAGTAGACACTGCCCAGTGCCATTTTTCCTGGAAAACATTAAAATTATGATTGTAGCAATCTTCATGGAACCTTTAGGATATAATCACAGCAGTAGCTTTAGCATTTTTCTGTTTGAGCTTTGTGGTAAGCACGACATTGTGCCAATAAAGTATGAAGTTTATTTCTTTGAGTTCTTTGAGCAATGCCCTTTGCTCTTTTTTCTTCTTTTTAAAACCTTGAATCCTTTCTTGTTGACGAGCATTCCATTGTTCTATTTGTGCCTTTTCTTTCTTTAACCGTCTCACTATTTTCTAGAATTCCTTGATCCTTTCTTTATCAGCTCTGATTTTAACCCTGAATCCTGATCATTCTTCAAAAGGTGTAGGCTCATTCAGGTTTAAGGCAACTTTGGTTTCTTTTCTTTAACTTGGTACTTAGAGACTAATCTCGAGCTATGTTCTTCATCAGAACTTGTTGAATCTATAGCTTCAGGCACATCTGATATGTGATCTAAGTCTACAAGGTAATCCTATTTGTTCTCAGGGATTTCACTGATACCTTTAGCCATTTCTTTAGCTTTTGCTAATCTGGTTGTAGCTCTCATTATAGGTCCTTTAGATGATGAAAACATTTGTTTACCTTTGTTTACTGGTTTCTTAAGCAATGAAGTTCTTTTTTCCCTTTTCCCGGTACCTGCTTCAACATTTTTAGAGTCATCTTCTATAACTATGACGTTTTCTTCTTTGATTGATGGATTAAACATGGCCTTTGACTTCAGTTTGTACTTGTTGGTAACCCTAGTAGAATTCCTTCTAGGTTTTTGAGATGCAGAAACACCTTTAACCTTTGTCCTTTTGACTGCAACACCCCTTTTATCGGTTGATGGTGATTCATGCTTGACTGTAGTTTGAGTATTAAAATATTTATCTGAATCATCTTCCCCTTTAACATCTTCTTCAGAAAAAGTTTCAATTTCTGGATCCAACTTAGGTCTTTTACTTCTGCTATTCCTCGTCACCCTGATGTCAGGCATTTATTCTTTAACATGGGTTTCATCAATTGAAATATTTTGGCTCTATGTAATAGTCTTTTTCCCTTTGCCTTTCTTTTGTTCGTTGGACTATGTGTTAGGGTTTAAAGATTGCATGATCCAGCTCCAGGGCTTCTATAATTCTCTCAAAGAAGACATAACTAAATTCTTAATTAGGACTTGATGAAACAGAATTCTCTTAGCATTGGTGGAAAGTGACTGCACTCTCTTTGACATATTTGTCAAGCTTTTGAGTAGAAAATAAGGTAGATTTAAGGGGTAATCGCCATTTAAATGCACTAATATCCTAATGTGGTAGATATAGACTAGTGAAAATCTACCTTTGTAGGTGATATACCTGTGGATAATGATCAGAGCAGTGTGCCATCCAGGTCTAATCCAGCTGCGAGGTACTCCCCTTTTCCAATTTGGATTTTTCTTATCTGGAAGTAAGAATTGGTTTACAAACTCTATAACCACATACCATTTCTTCCACCATCTTTCTCCTCCAACCACCAATATTCAAGCTTTACCAATTGTCTGCTTTGTCACTAGAATCAACATCTTATTGATCTCCACCTCGTGACCATCAAATTTCAGTGAAAACTCCATGGAGACCTGCTCATCGTAACCTTGAAAAGTGGTAAGGAATTCAAACCACCTGACATCTCTGAAACTTTGAGCCATCTGAGGATAATCTTTGAGAAGTTAATCACCCTCGAGTTCTATTCTGACTACCTGTCCGCTCCTCATTGGCGCCATCAAAACACAATGCTGTAACTAGCACCCTCAGGTTTCGAATTTTCCACCTACAATCTATTAGTGTATAACGTTCCTCTGAGAAAATACCTGTGCCTAAATTCATCAAAATCAAACATAGAATGACAGGTTTAATATAATTATCATTGAGAATTGGGCGATTTAAAATCAGTCCTTCGCGGGTACAAAGCAATCCGATTATGAAACGGTTTGAATCGCTAAATGATTCCAAGCTATTGTGGGACACATGAGAAGTCTCAAACCACGATTCGTGTCATCATAATGAAATCTGGATGACAGGCGCATATCAAGGCATGATTATCTTGACGCTACGGGAATAGCCTTATTCCCATAGCACTATTAATGACTTAGCAAAATTTGAATTTGTGAATTTCAAACAGGCATATAAGGTGACACCTCGTTTAAAACCATGTCTTTCAATTTCAAACTTAAATAAATTATTCAAAAACTGAAATGCAAACCATAAGACACTAAAAACAAAGATCGAAATCAACTGGAAGCAGAAAAATGAAGTGTAGGTAAGAAGGGTTTAGTATAAGGGTTTCTCACTAAATCAAGACAAAATTAGAGACTAACACTGGCTCCTTCTAGGGATGGAGTTTTGATAATAAACTCCAAGAACTGCACACCAATGTCTTTTCCTTTATCTCTGATTCACTGATCTCCATGCATCTGTTAGTATTTTATTCTCAACATAACTGTAAAAACAAGTCCATTGGGTATATGGAGTCTTTATTGAAAGGAAAACTTACTGTACTAACTGAAAACCTGATGAGTCCTTAGAGAAAATAGTGCTTCAAGAATCTCCCATTCACTGGGCCCCCAAAAGTTTCAGTGTTGTCTAAATTATGCAAGAGAAAATTGTTATTGTTCATTACCTTGGTTATTCTGAAAGGACCATACCAAAGGTTATCGAACTTTCCATGTTTTTCTTTATCCTCTCTCCTGGAATCCCATCTTAACACCAAATTCCCCTCATTGAAAACATATTTCTTAGTTCCCTTATCGAATGTAGCCTTGATTTTGCTCTGGTGAGTAGCATCTTTCTAATTCACCTGTTCTCTGATTTGCTGAACTTCAATCATCTGAAAAATTATTCTTTGGACATCATTGGGTTCTTCTAGCTCTTCTTGTAGAAACTTTAAGACTGGCAGGCCCAATTGACTTGGAAGAATTGCTTCTGTCCCATATACCATCTGGAAAGGATATGTCCCAATAGACTTCTTGTTGCTGATACGATAAGCCCAAAGGGAAAAATTTAACTTGGAATCCCATGATTTATTATTTTCTGTCAGTAGTTTTTTTATAATTCTTATCAGAGTTTTATTGGAATATTTTGCCAATCTGTTCCCTTGGGGGGAGTAGAATGAACCAATTTGATACTATACTTATTGCAGAATTCAATCATGGAATTTGATTTAAAATTCTGTGCATTATCAGTGACCAGTTTTTTAGGATAGCCAAACCTGGAAAAAAATATCCTTCTAGAAATTCCATGATTACCTTATCTGTTGTATTCCAAGTCGGAATTGTTTCAATCCACTTCGTAAAATAATATATGGCTGTAAGAATCCATCTATGTTTTCCTGAGGATGACAGATTAACCTCTCCGATGAAATCCAATCCCCACTTTTGAAATGGTCTGTGGGCAATGATTGGTTTCAGAGGAAAAGATATAAGTTTATGCTTTCCAACAAATTTCTGACAAGGTTCACATGCCCTGACCTGAGAAAAAATATCCGAGAATAGAACTGGCTAGTAATAGCTTGCTCTAATAATATTGAAGGCAATAGCCTTCCAATGATGATGGCCTCCACAAACACCATGATGCAGATCATGAAATATTTGTTTAGCTTCTTTTTCATCCACACACCTCAATAGAAAATTGTTGGGGTCCTTCCAGAATAGGGTCTGATCAACAATGCAGTACTTTACAGCTCTTAACTTTAATGATCTGAATTTTGATTTATCCAACTCTGGGGGAGATTGAAAGTTCAACAAAAAAAATATGATATCTTTGTACCATGTTGAAGAAACATACTTGTTGTTTACCTGTGAATTTGTTTCTTCAATCTGGACGGAAGAATCCTGTGTCATGTCTGAAAGATGGTACAACCCAATTGCTTTGCAATTAGATTCTGTCATTAATTTGGTGAGGCCTTTTCCTTTTATCAGCTGAGTAGGATTTATGGTGAGATCATATTCTAGGATTTTTGTTATCCATTTCCCTCGCTTTCCTTCACAATCAAGCTGAACAAATATTTCTTTGACTGCATTGCTTGGGACATAAGCTGTACTTTTAGATTGAAGAACATATACTCTAAAGGATTTTAAAGCCTTTACCAAGGCATAGGCCTGTTTTTCTATTATATCATACTTCAATTCAGAGTCTCTGAGGGTTTTTCTAAAGAAGGAGATGGGCTGCTCGTATCCTTGCTCATTTCTTTGCAGAAGAACAACATCTATGGTATTTTCTGATGCAAATGAAAAAATCATGAATTCTTTGGAGTAATCTGGGCTAATTAGAACAGGTGCCTAAACGATAACCTGTTTGATCCTTTCAAAGGATTCTCTCACTTCTGGTATCCACTTAATTTCTGCATCATTTTTCAACATGTCAGTAATGTACTTGACAATCTTTGCAAAGTTAGGTATAAACCTCCTTAAAAAATTAATTTTACCAATGAAGGACTGAATAGACTTTTTATTTCTCAGAATGTCTATTTGTTGAATATCCTTTACTCTTTCAGGATCTATTTTAATACCTTCAGGTGAAATGATGTGTCCTAGAAGATTTCCTTCCTCCATGGAAAAATGTGATTTTTTGGGATTAAGTGATATATCGTACCTCCTGCACTTCTCAAAGGTCTGCTTCAAGTGCTATAAATGTTCTTTGTCGGATGCCGAAAATATAGTGATGTCATCAAGGTAAATAACCACAAACCTATCTTTCTCCCCAATGAAAGCGATGTCCATAGCCCTTTGAAATGTGGCTCCTGCATTCATCAATCTGAAAGGCATCTTTTTGTACATAAAAGTGCCCCAAGGAGTGGTAAAAGTTGTTTTCTTTTTGTCCTCTTCCATTACTGATATTTGATTGTACCCTGAATATCCATCAAGAATAGAGATTCTCTTTGAGCTGACAACTCTTTGTAAGATATAATCCATTTTTGGTAATGGATAATTGTCTTTCAGAGAGCACATGTTTAGATTTCTGAAGTCTACACAGAGCCTTATCTCTCTATTCTTCTTCCTGACAAGTACAAGGTTGGCTACCCATTCTGAGTATCTAAGTGGCACTATGATTTTTGCTTCCAGCAACCTTTTCAGATCCTTTTCTATTATAGGTAACAGTAAAGGATTAAATTGCCTGAACTTTTTCTTAACAGGTTTTGATCAAGGTTTCAGAGGAATTTTGTGCTGAATAATCTCTGTATCAAACACCTTCAGATCTTCATAAGACTAGGAAAATATATCTGAATATTGTTTCATTAATTCAACATATGCTTCTTTCTGTTTTTGTGACAGTTTCCTAGATATTTTGACCAACCTGGGGTTTGCATCCAGACTAATGTCACAATCTACTACATCTGTTTCTTTTGTTTGGATAACAACCTTCCTGGAAACATCATTATGATCGAACAACCTTTCTAGTGGAACCAAGCCTTTGGGCAGATGGTTTGTCTTCAGTTCAATGATTTTCTGGCCAGTAATAGTATCTTGAAGGACTTTTGCAGCATATATTTCCGCTTCACCATTTTTGTTGTCTTGATCTATTGAAATGTTAGAAAACTCTTCAATAGTTTTCAAAAATATTTGAATTTCCTCATCATCTTTAAAAACCTGCCAATGTTTTATATTATCCGGTATTGAAGGTTTGTTTCTGACTTCAACTTTGAACTTCAAATTAGGAAACATTGGAGTTTTAAATTTGCTAGCTGCAAGTGCCAAAGAGTCGGCCTGATGATTCAAATTTCTGTGCACAAAAGTAATATTGAATGCTGAAAAGAAATTATCCACATAATCCCACACCTCATTTCTGTATTGTTTTAACCTTTGTTGTTTGGTTTGATATATATTCTTGATCTGGTGAATAATAAGTTCTGAGTCTCCAAAAATAGACAGCTTATCTACACCCATATCTAGAACAACTTTCAAACCTAACAGGAAAGCTTCATACTCACTGATGTTATTAGTGGTGTCAAATTCAAGTTTTTATGACATAGGGATAACCTCCTTGGCAGGGGAAATGAAGACAATACCAGCTCCAAAACCTTCTTTAGAACATGCTCCATCAAAATACATTTTCCAAACAAAATTGTCTTTACTGTCTCCTACTGCAATTGTTGTCTTTCTGACTGATACTTCTGCCATCTCTTCACTCATATGAAAAATAGAAGACCCAAGATCATCTTCTACAGCATATATAGGATGATTAGTAGGATTATTGTGATCACTTACCAAATAAGCCAATCTAACTTCTCTGTATAATCTCCGTTTTTCCCCATCGAAAATAGGTATGGTTGCATAACTAAGGTCCATATGTAGAGTACCACCTACCTTCTTAGCCCAAGATCTTGAAAAAAGCATTCCAAATTTTGGTGGTATGTCAGCCACGATAACATCTAATACCACACTTTTCATAGTTAATTGGGAAAGAGTAACAACCACATATTTCATAACTCCAAGGCATTTGACTTTCTTGGAGTCAAAAGAATATAGATCATGATATGGTCTAGTAATGTCCAACACTAATTCTTCCATCACTACCTTAGGCATTACATTATGAGAGGCACCAAAATCCATTAAGTAGTTGTGAAATATCTTGTCATGGATATTTAATGAAATGTAGAAAGGTGGAGAGGCATCAATTCTATCTTCAATGTGAGGTCCAATAGTTATAGAAGGGTTTTCATCCTCTAGATTGACTGTATCTGAAAAGGTGACATGAGCTAGAGCCTGTAGAGCCTTGAGGACAATATTTCTGAAGGGTTCTGTTTTCATGAGTTCTAATAATGACACTGAAATCTTGATTTTGTTGATTTCATGTTCTAAACTGAAAGCATAAACATTTATGTCTATTTCCTTTATGTCAATAGTACTATCCTTGGCAAGTTTTTTCAATGTTTGATCAGCTTGGATCTTAGGAACACCTTTGATAATTCCTGTCTTAATTGGAGTACTATCCTTCTTTGTGGAAACATGTGTATCTACTTTAGGTGCATTCGAACCAGATCAAGATTGTATTTTTTCCTTTTAGGTTCCTGTTGGACGATCTCATCTTAATCCCCTTCCTCAAACTGGTTTGCAATCAAAGCATCTTCATAATCCTACTGTGTCACATGTAGAGGAGATGATTCAAAATCATTCAAATGAACTGCAGGGTCTTCTTCTGTATCATCCTCATCCACCTCCTCATCTATTGCATTATTCTGAAAAGGAGGCAAAACCTTTTGGTCATCTTGTTTTTTTCTTTCTCTTGGTAAGATTTGAGGTACATTGTTTGGCCTCCTGAACTGATTTGGATTTCTGTAACCACCCTCCTATGCAAGTCTACTAGGTTGTTTTTGTTCTATCTTCAACCTTGCCATTTCAGATGTTAGATTTTTCAGCATCTTAGCCATTTCATCCATTTTAGAATCAGATGTTGAATTAGAAGATGAAGGCAACTCTTCCTTTTTCTTTTTCCTGTCTCTATCACTTCTAGACTTCAATTTGTTCGCTGCTAATATGTTTGATTCTACCTCGATAGTAGCATCTTGCATCAGGATGAGGATAGATGCTATCCTCATCTTGCATCAGGATGAGGGTACCATCTTGCATCGGGAAAATTTGACATCGAATGCATTGGCAAAAGTGATTTTAGCTGATGTCTCTGAAGGTTTTATCTCCTCTGGAATTTTACCACACATCTGGTTGAACCTTTTGGTAAAATCAAGTATTGACTCACCTTGTTTCCTCCTTAAAGCACCGAATTTGGTGATGTAGTATAAAAATTCCTTCTTGTTTGCCCAATGTTTAAGAAAGGCATCATCTAAGGATACGATATCAACTATTGAATTAGGAGGAAAACTCCTGAACCACTTTCTTGCATCCCCATTTAGACTCTGTACAAATAATCTCATCCACACATCAGCATGCTCTACATTGAAATTATCTGCAAAACTATAAAATGAACTCAAATGCTCTTTAGCAGTAACTGATCCATCTCCATTGAATCTGGGCAAGTATCTCATATAATCATTTGGTGGAAAGGCATACATGACTTGTGGAAGAACCAAAGGAGCATACCTTGCTGCAACTATTTCGTCCATTCTGTCTGCAGCCATATTAGCTATTTTTGGAGCTCTGGGAGTGAGTAAGATTGGTGATCCTGAAGGAGAAAGAATCCCTTGTGTATTAAAACTTATATGTATTGTCACTGAGTCTTGATCTTTAGCAGATAAGGATTTCTCTTCTAGACTATGATCAGCTAATGGGGTGAGAAACAGAGGATTATCAAAAGAAAAATAATGTGATCTAAAATCCTCAGATGAGAGAGATCCAAGAGATGACAAAGCTGTCTCTGGTTTGCTCTTAATATCTGTGTTGTGACCTCTCGAAGTTTCAGTCATAGGCAAGATGTCTGGATACTCCTGTTTAATGAGTTCAGTAAGTAACTTCCACTGTTCTAGATTTAATTCTGAAATAGTTGAAGGGAATGAAACTGCATCAGGCTCAATAACAGGTTTAATTTCACTTTCAGGATTCACATCTTCATCTAATTGGGTTTTGGTGATTTCAGAGGATTTTCCTTGAGAACTTTCTAAAGCTAATTTTCCCTTTAAGAGTGAAGACTGTCTGAAAAGAACTTTAGGTTTTCTTAGTAACTTTTCAGGATCTGGAACTGCTGCAACAAACTCGGGATTTGGATTTTTCCTGGTTACTGGTCTCTTATTAAGTGATGAATAATTTAGAGGAGTTTTAGGTCTTTTACCTTCTCTTTTAGGAGCCAGAATTACCATAGAGGAGTCTCCAGGTGAATAATCACAGTCTTAAATAATGTCCAAAATCTTGTTCACCACCAAGATCTGAATGTAAACTTGTCGTTTCCCCGGGGAAGATCTCTTCATTTCTTCGTCCCCGGAAATAGCACCAAAAATGTTAGTCCCTAAAGTTGCACTTGACTGTGAGAGAGAAAGCTAGGGCATCATCGGTTTATTGCAAAGTGTTTTGAAGGTTTTTATAATTTGTTTTTTTGAATAAGGTGGTTGAAAACTGGCTCAAGGTTATAACATAACATGAAAATCAAGAACATAACATAGCATATCCCATTGACTGAATAAAAGGTAGACACATAGATGGATTAAACCAATTAAGAAAAAAGTAAGATGAAGCCTTCAATTTGTCAACTTCACATAAATTCTTGTCTCAGAATGTCATAAAGAAACAAGACTATCAGCTTGATATCAAAACTTGAAAAATAATTTCCACAGTAAAATTTTCACTGTATTAATTAACAGTCAAGAATAAAAAAGCATTGCAATCTGAATAATGAATTCAAGCATGAAGAAAGAAATAACAAAGTAGAAAAGAGGGTCTAACCATCCATATGCCTTTGCTATTAAGTGTCAAATTGAACATAAATTCCTTTACAAGAAGTTTCACAAAAAGGTCCCCTGGATCTCCAATTTTTCGACCTGAACATAGTCTTTCCTCTGTCTATTTAAACTATCCATAAAACCTCCAGATCCTATCATCTAGTGTAACTTTAATAACTAGATTCAAATTGTATCTATCAACTAAGGTAGTTCACTGAAAAAGAGCTTCTACATTCCAAAAATAGATCACAGCTCAACAACTTGATATTGTATGATCTTGTCAGCATTACATTTGATTCTACAAAACATGAATTAGTTTGATTTAGTCAAACAGTTCGAGGTTTTAGCATCTCACTGACCAAAAAAGAGTAGACACTGCCATTTTTCCTAGAAAACATTAAAATTATGATTGTAGCAATCTTCATGGAACCTTTCGGATATAATCACAGCAGTAGCTTTAGCATTTTTCTGTTTGAGCTTTGTGGTAAGCATGACATTGTGCCAATAAAGTCTGAAGTTTATTTCTCTGAGTTCTTTGAGCAATGCCCTATGCTCTTTTTTATTTATTTTAAAATCTTGAATCCTTTCTTGTTGACGAGCATTCCATTGTTCTATTTGTGCCTTTTCTTTCTTTAACTGACTCACTGTTTTCTAGAATTCCTTGATCCTTTCTTTATCAGTTTTGATTTTAACCCTGAATCCTGAGAATTCCTCAAAAGGTGCAGGCTCATTCAGGTTTAAGGAAACTTTAGTTTATTTTTCTTTAACTTGGTACTTAGAGACTAATCCTAAGCTATGTTCTTCATCAGAACTTGTTGAATCTATAGCTTCAGGCACATCTGATATGTGATCTGAGTCTACAAGGTAATCATGTTTGTTCTCAAGGATTTCACTGATACCTTTAGCCATTTCTTTAGCTTTTTCTAATCTGGTTGTAGCTCTCGTTGCAAGTCCTGTAGAGGCTGAAAACATTTGTTTACCTTTGTTTACTAGTTTCTTAAGCAATGAAGTTCTTTTTGCCCTTTTCCTGGTACCTACTTCAGCATTTTCAGAGTCGTCTTCTATAACTATGATGTTTTCTTCTTTGATTGATGGATTAAACATGGCCTTTGACTTCAGTCTGTACTTGTTGGTAACCCTAGTAGAATTCCTTCTAGGTTTTTGAGATGCAGACACACCTTTAACCTTTGTCCTTTTGAATGAAACACCCCTTTTACTGGTTGATGGCGATTCATGCTTGACTGTAGTTTGAGTATTAAAATCTTTATATGAATCATCTTCCCCTTTAACATCTTATTCAAAAAATGTTTCGATTTCTAGATCCAACTTAGGTCTTTTACGTCTTCTATTCTTCATCACCCTGATGTCAGGCATTTCTTCTTTAATAGGGGTTTCATCAATTGAAATATTTTGGCTCTGTATAACAGTCTTTTTCCCTTTGCATTTCTTTTGTTTGTTGGACTATGTTAGGGTTTAAAGATTGCATGAGCCAGCTCTAGGGCTTCTATAATTCTCTCAAAGCAGACATAACTAAAGTCTTAATTAGGACTTGATGAAACAAACTGCTCTTAACATTGGTGGAAAGTGACTGCACTCTCTTTGACATCTTTGTCAAGCTTTTGAGTAGAAAATAAGGCAGATTTAAGGGGTAATCGCCATTTAAATGCATTAATATCCTAATGTGGTAGATATAGACTAGTGAAAATCTACCTTCCCAGGTGATATACCTGTGGATAACGATCAGAGCAGTGTGCCATTCAGGTCTAATCCAGCTGCGAGGTACTCCCCTTTTCCAATTCGGATTTTTCTTATCTGGAAGCAGGAATTCGTTTACAAACTCTGTAACCACATGCTCTTTCTTCCACCATCTTTCTCCTCCCACCACCAATCTGCAAGCTTTAGCAATTGTCTACTCTGTCACTGGCATCAACATCTTACCGATCTCCACCTCATGACCATCAAAGTTCAGTGCGAACTCCATGGATACATGCTCATCATAACCTTGAAAAGTGGTAAGGAATTCAAACCACCCAACATCTCTGAACCTTTGAGCCATTTGAGGATAAGCTTTGAGAAGTTCAACACCCTTGGGTTCTATTCTGACTACCTGTCCGCTCCTCTTTGGCACCATCAAAACACAATGTTGTAACTAGCACCCTTGGGTTTCGAATTTACCACCTGCAATTTGTTAGTGTATAACGTTCCTCTGAGCAAATACATGTGCCTAAATTCAGCAAAATCAAACATAGAATGACAGGTTTAATATAATGATCATTGAGAATTGGGAAATTTAAAATGAGTCCTTCGCAGGTACAAAGCAATCCAATTATGAAACTGTTTGAATCAGTAAATGATTCCAAGTTATTGTGGGACACATGCTAACTCTCAAACCACGATTCGTGTCATCATAACGAAATCTGGATGACAGGCGCATATCAAGGCATGATTATCTTGGCGCTACGGGAATAGCCTTATTTCCGTAGCGCTATTAATTTCTTAGCAAAATTTGAATTTGTGAAGTTCAAATAGGCATATAAGGTGACACCTCATTTAAAACCACGTCTTTCAATTTCAAACTTAAATAAATTATTCAAAAACTAAAATGCAAACCATAAGACACTAAAAACAAAGATCGAAATCAACTAGAAGCAGAAAAATGAAGTGTAGGTAAGAAGGGTTTAGGATAAGGGTTTCTCACTAAATCAAGACAAAATTAGAGACTAGCATGATGTTTAAAGCTTAGCCAAAAAATTAAAAATTAGTTGTATCTTTGTTGGATTTGATGTGTTATAAATTGAAAATTAGTTGTACCTTTGTACTCTTTACTATTGCATGTTGCCAATAACTCTCATTTATCCCATTTGATGTTTAGTTGATGAAGTCAATCCTAGCCTTGAAACTATTACTTTTTCCTTTACTTTCAGTTCTAAATTCAATCACCTTTTATTTTTCCTCGTGTTTAATTGGTTTGGTTTGATTGATGAATATGGGAGATGCAAATAAGAACATGTACATATTATATCAAGTCAATCATGTATAATGTACCAAACAATTTACTTTTTCATTTTCACAACCTTGGAGTTACTTATTCTCCTTCTTCCTAAATTTATGTTATATTTCCTAATCAACTACCAATTTCCTCCCTAACCACAATTTCAATGGAATAAATTATCACACAAAGTACATGGAACTTATGGCGATTGATTTTTGTAACTCCATCGCCATTCAAAAGAAAACAAACAAAAAGATAAAACATAATGAAGGAATCCACTCGATAGTAGAATGAAGGAATCCACTCGATGTAATGGACACATGTTTAAAAAAGGTCATCCCCAATTCCTTTCAGCCTCAATTAAGATTTGTTTGATAGTTTAACCCATTTTCAAGATCCTATAATTGTCACCTTAAACATAGATCTCGTTGAGAATTTAGTGAGTGCTAAGAGTGTCACAAGCTAGAAATTGCCTTAAATCCATGAAGTTCTTTGTTTTGATATGTTTCCTATTATTATTCCATTAGTTAGTTTTAGGCATTCGGAGTTGAAGCCTTAAACAATGGATTAAGGAAAATCTTGATTTTTTTTTAGAGATTTCAACAAATGAATGAATGAATGAATGAATAAATGATAACAAGAAAAAAAAATTAAACTTTTAAGAGTTTTGGAGCAAGGCCAATCCTTCATCACTTAACTTGTTTTTGAATCCATATGCACACCATCATGACTAACAATATGGCCCAAATATTCCACTTCAAAGACACCAAAGGAACATCTAGATGACTTTGTGATGTTTGTTGTATCCAATCAATTTGAGGGTTCGAGGAGTATAAATACTTGTCAAGGAATCCAGGGTGATCTATAGTTCAACCTCTTGTGGATCAAGTGTGGGAATGCATTCAATAGATGGATGAGGGACCTTCGAGGGTAAAAATTAAACTTTCATCATAAAAAATGTCCTCCAAAATGGACATAAAGAGTTTTTTCTCATTACATTTAAGCATGGGGAAACATTTCTCATCACAATTGTTATAGAGACCTTCAAGTTGGCATTTCACAATTTTAGCTCAAGTTAACTTGTGGATCTTGAGAGGTGGAGAGGAAGGAGAGGGATTGGTGAGGTGGGATGGGGCGATAGTGGGATAGGGACAAGGAATGAATGTTTTTTTTTTTTTTTTTTTTTTTTAATTTGAGAAATCACCACCTTTTTGGATTATGAGGCTCTTTGAGAGGATTCCAACCTAGCAATAGGATGAAGTATTAAGACTTGTGCACATATCTATTCTTTCATATCACTGATAAATCACCCCTTGAAAAAATTAGTAGTCATTCCTTTAATGTGAGTGGATAGCTACTCAAAAGTGGATACGAAACCTCCAACTATGTTAGACTATTTAAACTTGGTCAGTCATCCCAAATAATGAGTGTCTATTTCAAAGTGTGCATAGATATCTTAGACAAATTGTGTCCAAGCAATATAACCACTATGGGATTTCTTATGCCATTGCCACCATTGCCAATGTTTAGGATCCAAATATAAGACATCCACACAAATTTTCATCTATTTGTATGTGATGCCATCCAAGGAAAAGTAAGTTTCCATCTGAGTGACCCATCCCATGGGGTTGAACCCATCAACTTTGTTGAGATTGAATTTAGGAAGTTTGTGATACATGTTATTCATCCAATCATAAATAAGTGGGATGGAGAGATACCCACTAGGATTGGATAATTCAACCCCTTCCTTTTGTGGAGGCTAGTTTGAACATTGATAACTTGAGTATTATAAATTGAGGATTTAATTATGCATACCCATGATTTTGGAGATCTATTTGAGTAGTGCTAGGTTGTTTAGATTTTCATGGATGTCATCGATAGTTTTTTGAGTATAGGAGTTGTTGCAGTCTATCTTGTGTTCCAATTCATCACATTGATTTTCTAGGGAGATTTTGTTGGATATATCTCCTCCTCAAGTGGTAGCCATAGAGATGTGGTTCCACAAAAATGGGTAACTAAAGAGTGAGGCCAATGCAATTATAACTTTGTCTTGGGTCGTTTTTAGTTAGATGCCTAGTAGTGTTGTGGGTTGGTTTGCCAAAAATATTTACTAAATGGTAGTACCACAATGATCAAATCGACTCAAGAATTTTGTTTAGATAGGTCTTAAATAAGGGTGCAAGAAGGACATAGAATTTATTTTTCTACTCCTAGTGTAGTTTTACTCCCACCTAAATATTACTACGCTAGCAAAATTCCCAAATTCTCAATACAATATATTATGTAGGAATTTCATGAACTATCGACAAAGGATAGGGTTTCCAAGGTATTGAGAGCAAGGGAGAGATAGGTTTTATAGTTGTTTTATATAGGTGCATGGTCCAATAATAATACTCAACCAAATATATCAAGGCATCAACTAAGGAGGGATGACTGTACCCTTAACCATACTACCCCATTACCTAGGTACTAGAGAGTAATCTTCTTTAGTGTTGTTATTGGTGCACTATAGCAACCAGACTACCAATTGACTTATCTAAAGCTAGTTTCAAGTAACCTAGGGGAATGTCAATATACTTGAGGGTACATGGAAGTGAAATTATGTATACATGTGTTGTTTGATGTGGTACTACTCAAAGGAGTATCAACAGGGACTACAAGGGTGTCCCTAAAAAAATATTTACATATTGAATGATAGATTGTTGTATTACTGATAGGTTCCAGAGTACGTTTCTAGCCTAAAAAAATTATCTAAAAATATTGGCTCAGTAAAGTGCTATGATACCGCTTGTGGTGGTCCTTATTAGGAAAGTATAAGATTCAAACAATAAATAAAAAAATTTATAACAATATTTAGAGTATAAATGACAAATTATAACCACAATAGGAACTTGTAGAAGAATAAAAATACCATAAATAACAATACCTTTATTGATGAAATCAACATTCACTTGTATTTTCAAGGGGGAAACCTCCAATGGAGCAGAGCTCCAAATACATTATGCTTCACAAGACATCTCAATAACTTGTCTATACTTCTTTATATAGTTTCTATCTATAACATACCCAACCACCCACAGGCTGGCCACACTACTTAAAAAAATGCACTTCAAAACTGATTTCGAATTCTGATAAGATTTAATTAATAAAGAAGAATGAAAGAATCACATGCATTAATCAAGATTCATGCTACAACATAACATGAATGATTATTATTCCATGAACAACAATAACCAACAAGCATGCATATTATAAATATGAATTTTAGAGATAATAATTAATACACAAAATAAATAAATATACAAGCAAGGAAACCATGACAAAGAGCACTTATCTTAAATATTTTCAATCACTAACTAGATGCAGACCAAGGAAATTCCACACAACCATAGAAACTAATGTTCCAAATCTCAACACTAGGTCACCCCCGAGCCAGGGCTATGAATCCACAAGGATGAGTTCTAGGATGACACTCAACTTCCCAAACTAGTTATCACCTAAGCTCTCATAGGTTTCTCACACACAACAATCCAAAGTACACCATCCCTCTTCTCCCTATCCTACACCACCCAAAGGCAATGGACCCCCTTTCACCGCCACACAGTCCCTCAGGATCTCCACTTCTTTCTAGGGATCCAGTGCATCTGGCCAAGAATCTCCATGCTAGGACTCTCAGGATTCACAGTCGTGAATAAAATTCATCACATGACAATGCATCTCAGACATGTAGGAATTAATTCATGCCTGGAATGCACTAGTAACTATCATAACAAGAAAACAATGGCTCCTTTTCCAACAATTCATTTTCCTTCTTCTCCCAAGACAATATCAAAATGAATGGAAATAATGAATGAGAAAAGAGTGAATGGAATGAAGAATGTGAAAAAAATAAAACAACCCAAAGATGGGTTTATATGATTACTGAGAAATCAAGAATCACATGGACTTCCTTAAGAATCTCATGTAACCACTTCTCTCAATTAAAACAATTCTGGGTAAATGAAATATAATAAAATACTTATCCCCTTAAGCCCCTTCTCTCGTGGAATCATATCCCTCAATAAATCTTTTCCTTATCTGTCTCGCATCCAACAATGTATTTTGTTATTAATAATGATAAAGTACTACATTTCCTAGGCACTTTGGCCTCTTTTAATTGTTTGGGCACTCCAAGCTTTCATAAAATAAAAAAATACATTATTTAATATGGGGTTTCTAAACCAGGGTATTACATTCCCCTCCCCCTTATTTTGGCACTATCCTCAGTGCATATACAAAACAAAAAATAAAATGTCAAAATTCTTCAAACAGTTGCGGGTACTCTGCCTACATGAAATCTTCATGCTCTCAAGTAGAATCCTTAGGACCATAGCATGTCCACTAGACTTTTACCAACTCTATGACTTGATTCCAAAGTATTTTTACTTTTCTATCCAATATGCACACTAGCTAGACCTGGAAATCTCCTTCTGAATCCACTTGAATCAAATGCCAATCAATAACATGGTTAGGATCATGTACATAATTTTTAAGAAAAGAGACATGAAATACATTATGCACATTCATGAAAGAAGGAAGTGCAAGCATGTGTGCAACTGGCCCTATTTTGTCCAATATCTCAAATGGGCCATAGAATCTAGTTGATAGCTTTGTATAGCTTCCTATCTTTACTAAGCTCTTATTGGGCTTCACTTTCAAAAGTACTTTCTCTCCCAATTTATATTCTCTAGTTTTCATGTTCTTATTTGCATAAATCTTTTATCTATCTTATGCTACCTTCAAATTCTACTTAATTCTAACCATCTGGTCTTCCATATCCTTGAAAAATTTTGTCCCAAGTACCACTCTATCTGTTGGATTGTCCCAACTCACTGGAGTATTACATTTTATACCATACAAAGCTTCAAATGGGTTCATCATCAAGGAAACTTGACACCCATTATTATAGGAAAACTCAACCAAATGCAAATAATCATCCCACTTAGATGGATTATCCATTACATACATTCTCAAAATTCCTTCAATCACTTGGTTGAATTTCTCCGTCTTCCCATGTGACTGTGGATGGTATGTTGTGATAAAGTTCAGGTTGGTACCAAATCCTTTGAATAATTCCCTCCATAAATTTGAAGTAAAATTTGTATCTATGTCTGAGACAATTGTCTTAAGTATCCCATGCAACCTAGCAATCTCCCTCATGTCAATTTCTGCAATATTAGTTGTTGTATGAGTCATTTTTACAGGGAAAAAATGCATCCTTTGTCAATTTATCAACCACTACCATTATTGAATCATGTTGCCTTGTTTTTTTGGGAAACTTAGTTATAAAATCAATGGTTACCACTTTCCATTTCTTCTCTAGAATTGACAATGACTGTAGCAAACCCGATGGGTGTCTATGCTCATGTTTCACCCTATGACATTCCATGCATCTGACAATGTAATCAACAAAATATTTCTTCATTCTTGGAAAAAATAATTGGCTTCTTACTGCTGCAATTTTTTTCTGGTAATCAAGATGTCCGACATATAGAACATTATGCATTTCCTTTAATACCAAATTCCTAAGATCTTTGTAACTAGGAACAAAAAATATGTTTTTGTGCATATGAAATCCATCTTCTTTAATCTCATACCCTTTGAATTTTTGTTGTACATTCTCTTGATGTAAAGTCTCCTTTATCTATAAGTAATGTTGGTCTGTAATAAAATCATTTAAAATTATATTCTTTAAATCTGACTGATGCATACTATTGATTGTAACATGCATGAGGTGTACCCTTCTGCTGAGTGGATCAACAACTTTGTTTTCTTTAAAAATATTTAACATAGGTGCACTTTTAAGTAATTATTTTAGTAGATTAAAGTTTTCTTCACACTTTGTTGACCATTCAAACTTAACTCCCTTCTTTTGAAAATAAGTGATGGGATGAACGATCTTAGAGAATCCTTCTATAAATCTCCTATAGTATCCAGCTAGTCCCATTAAAGATCTAATTTCTGAGACATTCCTTGGTGTTTTCCATCCTCTAATGGATTCAATATTCTCTGGATCCACTGCTATTCCTTCTTCTGAAATAAGGTGTCCCAAGTAATGGATCTGTTCTTGGTAAAAGTAACACTTACTAAGCTTGGCATACAACTAATGTTGGAAGATTGGTTGTTGTCATTGATGTCAACCCTAGTCGTGGTTTTTGGACCGCAATATTGATAAAGGTATTTGGACATGAAGGACAATGCACATGAATATAAAACACCCATGAATGGATAATATACATCATGTTGTTTCCGGTGGTATGTGGCACATCACGTGGATCCTCATGGTTCAGGAGAAATGAATTTTTGAAGATGACAAAGTGAATTGAAGAAGGAAGTACATGTAGGCCCTGAAGATAATTAAAGAAAAGAACTACAAAATAAGAAAGTGTCAGGTCGGCCCTAATGTTAAAAGGAAGTGCCATAAATGGTATAAATAAACATCATTATACATTCATTTTATACAATTCAAATTTCAGAGGAAATAAGAAGTAAAGAAGGCCGTATTTTAAGGGAGGATGAAGTCTTTTGGTGATGTGTTCTAAGGTATGTTATTTTCAGGTCATCTTACCATTTTTGCTATAACTTTTTTTATAGAACAATTCATATCGTGAAATCGTTATGGTATTGAGAAGACATATCAAGGTACCTCTGGTAAAAATTTAATCTCTTGATTTGCTATAATTATGGAGATACACTCTGTGGAAGATAGGGTTTGTGACCAGTCCTGAAGCTAGTCAATAAACAGGTGTTCCGGGTAAAACAATCATAACTTCTTCATAGAGAATCCAAATGAAGTGGGACAAATTTAATTGGAAATAGTATGGACTCTAGTTTCTTTTGTGGGAGTTTCAGAATTGAATGTTAATTATTGAGCGCGGGGCATTCTGTGCAAGTTCACTCTCCTGAATAGACCAGAATTGAATAAAGTCTACCATTCTTTCTATAACCTCTTTTTGGGGAGGATTCAAGGAGTGAAAATTGGAGGAGTTTCAGAGAATACATTGAGTAATATTATCTACAAGGTCATATTACTCCAAGAATTGAATAATTGCAGAAATTGAAGAAGTCTCAGGAAGCATTATCAGGTTCTATGTGATGATTGGTTGATGGTGATGATTTAATGTAAAGTTTTATTATCTCTCATATATTCTTGGGTGGAAGGAAGG
>ML777160.1:245923-262818 GCA_009831015.1 Picea engelmannii
AGACATTAAGGTTATATTTAACTAGATTTAAGGGTTATTTTACTTCAAGTCTTTTTGGAAACACTGAAGTCACATTTAAGCATATCTAAGGGTTATTCTACAACAAGTGTCTTGTAACATTCAAGTGGATCTGAGAGTTATTCTATCACAGATTTATTCAAGAATTTTTGTGCAGGCCTGTAAGTGGATCTCCCAAATTCATCCAACCTCAATTGTATTCAAGATTTTTTGAAGAGGCTTGTTCCTGCACCTAAAATCATTCGACCTCTGTTGTATTTAAGCATGTTTGCAAGTTATTCTACTAGTTTATTTAAACATTTAAACAAATATGAGGGTTATTCAAGAAGGCATATTCTTCATAGTTTTGAATCATTCAATCTTTGTTGCATTCAAGTAGATCCAAGGGTTATTCTATTGCAAGTCTCTCCAAGCATTCAAGGAGATCCAAGGGTTATTCTATCATAGATCTATTCAAGTGTTTTTTCAGAGGCTTGTTCGTGCATCTCCAAAAATCATTCAACCTTTGTTGTATTCAATCATATATGAGGATTATTATATTGGTTTATTCAAGCATTCTAGCAAATCTTAGGGTTATTCAAGTAGGTCTATTCTTCATAGTTTTGAATCATTCAAACTCTGTTTCTCTCAAGAATATACGAGGATTATTCTATCACAAGTGTTTTCAAGCATTCAAGAAGATCTAAAGGTTATTCTACTACAAATTTGTTCAAAAAATTTTGAGGAGACTTGTTGCATCCTGTTAACACATAAGATTGATCATGTAAAGGAGGATTTATGGTTTTCAGAGTCTACAATTTAACCATTTCTCTAGGTATTATTTCATACCATCAACTAACAACCCCCTTGAAGTGTGCAAGCTATATTTGAGTTGGTGCTGCAAACTGGCGCTGCGAACTAGTTAAGGAGGAGCGTTGTAGCTTGGATAGGTTGCAGTCACTCACGTTCAGACTTATCAACATACACAACAGCCTTAGGGCCATCAGGTACTCCATGAGGGTTTTCATCCTGTTTGAACGTAAAGAAAGTGGTTTTGGATTTTGTTTTCTTTTGGCACTGCGAACTGGTAGACAGGTGTTATGAACTTCATTGCGAATTCATTTCCTGTAGCAGCTGCTTTTACAAATTTGATCATAAATCCAAAATGGTGATATGGGTTTTTCTGTAATTTTTTGAGGAGGATCATGATAATGTCATTGACTTGCTGTCCAAATTTCAGCCTGACCCAGTTTGTCATTCGAAAAATATAATAAAAAAACCAGTGCACTGCAAATTGGCACTACAAACTCTATGTTTTGCATAGTTGTTGGATATTCGCCTTGTTTGGAGGTTTCCACCTATCAAGGAAGGTTCAAATGGTCTCCTAGGAGTTTTTTGGACACGAGGGACATGTGTTCCATATCCAGATCAATTAGGAAGACCTGTTTCAAAAGGCATTTATCATAATAGACAAAATCCCCCAAAAATAGGAATTTGTTAGTCTTTTGTTGGAATATTTTGTAACAAGACTCCTAAATGGAGGAGGATCCTATGTAGCTCCATGGTTTCAACCACCTTAGGGTAGATATATATTATTCAGTATAAATGAAAGGGTTTTTGATGAGAAAAGGGTTGGATTCATGAGCCAAGAGAGGAGAGAGATGGAGGAGCAGTTTTGGTTGTTCATTTGTAAGCCTGAGGGCCTATTTGTAATGACATTTTCTGCCATTAAGGATTCATGAGAGCTGTTATCAGATTGTCTTCTGTGTTTTTTCCATTTCTTTGTTATCTTCTTGCTTGAATATATTGCAAGTTTTGAGGATCATATCTACCATTGATTGATGGATTCATGAACAATAGAGGATCTGTTGTAGCAATCCCATTAAATCATTGTTCATTTTTTAAGAAACTCTTTATTTGTTGCAGAAAGGACCTCTGTATAATGGATGTTCTTCCTTTTGTCATATTCACTATGATTCTACTCGTCGTTATATATCCCTTTTTCTGATATACAATTTGATTTCCTTTGATCTGTAGGATGTTATGACTCCATGCCCAATGGAATGCCTTTGCAGATATTTTTCTATCCTTTCCCTTTCTTTCTCAATCTTGATGATCCACCTACTCAAACCATTTTAATACATTTATATTCTGAAGGGTGTTGGGATTGCACTTAGAGCATTCTAAGCAATACCCTCAGTGGTAAACTTTTTGGCGCCGTTGCCGGGGACGGAAATGAAGAAATCTTACCTGGGAGAATGATAATGATCAGATCCAGCTCTTGATGGTAGACAAGAGAAGGACACCATCTTGACTGCAATCTTCTACCTGGCGACTCCAACTTCATCATAGATGAATCTATGGGTGACTCCACTGGTTTGAAATGGAAAAGATTCCTGCTCAGAGGTATGCATTTTGTGATTTCTCAAATATGCCTGGTTTTCCAAACCCCATGCCTAATAAAAGTGAATGGGAAGGGTGCCTTCCTAGGTTTAGAGGGGAAAATTGGGAAATGCCAGCTGAGTTTTTACTAGATTTTCACAAGTGCATACTTAAGCTGAAAGTTATACATGAATATGTCCTCATCAAATTGTTTACACACTCTTTAGATGGATCATCTCGTGATTGGTGTAGATCACTCCCGGTTGCTTGTATTACTTCACTAAGACATTTTCATGCTGCATTTTGTTTGTTTTGCAAAGAGAAATTTGCAGCTGATTTCCTTTATCAAGAATGTTGTAATGAACTCGATTTGTTGAGTAAAGGATCAAATAGTCATAAAGACTATGTTGTAGTAGAAGACACTTTTCACTATGATCAGGAGGATGATGATCTTCAAAGTGATAGCCAAGATGTAGATACTTTTGACATTGTATCAAATGTATCTATTGTTTTAAGTTGTCATGAAAATCAAATTGTTTCCTTTGAGTATTCAAATGATAAATCACAGATCTTTACTAAAGCACATACAAAGCTTATTAGTAGCCAACTAGTATATGATAATGAAGAAGATAAGGAAGAATTGCAGCAGTCATTGGAATTCTCTTTATCACCTATTGATGAGCAAAAAACTCCAAGGATCAATGAGGAAATGTCTATCATTTCTCTACTTGCACTTGCAAAAGACATCAAACAACATATGAGTAGCTATGAAGTATATTAGGACCATAATTTTATTGATTAATCAACCTTCACAAAGGAGCAAGATGGTTTTCTTAACCAACTAGAAATGTCTTTTCATAAGTTTCATGATCCTATGGATTTTTACATATAGTTATATTTTTCAAAGGTTTCAAATGATCCAGTTGTTGGTATGATTTCAGATCATAGTTGTAAGTATCCATTTCTTACTAACCTCTTGTTGCAAGCTTCATATCACTTGAAAATTCTTTCGAACAGTTGCATGGAAGGAGTTATTTTCATCAGTTCGATACTCACCTGGTTGCATTGGAAGTATGACTTCAATTAAGCAAAGAAGCTTAGCTAGATAGATTAGTGTAGGGATGTATATAAATAATCTTGCTATGCAAGCATTTGATTTGCAGTGAGTACTTTTCAGTTTTCAACAAGGAGCGGAGGTGCTCTCTGGAATACAGGTTTTGTGGACAGAGATGGAATGGAGAAGGCATTGGAACTGCATGTTCTTGGTAGCTCACAAGGAGCATGCCATCCCCTATGGATCCAGATGTTAACACATAAGATTGATCATGTAAAGGAGGATTTATGGTTTTCAGAGCCTACAATTTAACCATTTCTCCAGGGAGTATGTCATACCATCAACTAACAACCTCCTTGAAGTGTGCAAGCTATATTTGAGTTGGCACTGCGAACTAGTTAAGGAGGAGCATTGTAGCTTGGATAGGTTGCATGAACTCACGTTCAGACTTATAAACATCCACAAAATACTTAGGGACATCAGGTAATCCATGAGTGTTTTCATCCCATCTGAAGGTCAAGAAAGTGGTTTTGGATGTTTTTTCCTTTTGGCACTGCAAACTGGCAGACAAGCACTGCAAACTCATTTCATGTAGCAACTTCTTTTACAGATTTGATCAGAAATCCAAAATGGTGATGTGGGTGTTACTAAAATATTTTGTGGAGGATCATGATAATGTCATTGACTTGTTGTCCAAATTTCAGCCTGACCCAGTTTGTAATTCGAGAGATATAATTAAAACACCAGTGCATTGCAAACTCTATGTTTTGCATAGTTGTTGGATATTCACCTTGTTTGGAGGTTGTCACCTGTCAAGGAAGGTTCAAATAGTATCCTAGGATTTTGTTGGACATGAGGGAAATGTGTTCCATCTCCATATCAATCAATATGACCTATTTATAAAATACATTTATCATCATAGACAAAATCCCCCAAAAATAGGAATTTGTTAGGATTTTGTTGGAATATTTTGTAACAAGACTCCTAAATGGAGGAGGATCCTATGTAACTCCTTGGTTTTGGCCTCTTTAGGGTAGATAGAGATTATTCACTATAAATGAAAGGGGTTTTGATGAGAAAAGGGTTGGATTCATGAGCTAAGAGAGGAGAGAGCTATAGGAGCAATTTTAGTTGCTCATTTGTAAGCCTGAGGGCATGTTTGTAATGACATTTCTGCCAGTAAAGATTCATGAGAGATGTTATGAAATTGTCTTCTGTGTTTTTTCCATTTCTTTGTTATCTTCTTGATTGAATATATTGCAGGTTTTCAGTATCATAGCTTCCATTGATTGATGGATTCATGAACAACATAGGATCTGTTGTAGCTTTCCCATTAAAACAATATTCATTATTTAAACAAATATTTATTTGTTGCAAAAATGATATTTGTATAATGGATGTTCTTCCTTTTGTCATATTCACTATTCTTCTACTCATCATTATATATCCCTTATTTATGATATACAATTTGATTTCCTTTGATTTGTAGGATGTTATGACTCCATGCCCAATGGAATGTCTCTATAGAATTTTTGCTACCCTCTCCCTTTCTTTCTCAATCTTGTTGATCCACCTACTCAAACCATTTAAATCCATTTATATTATGATGGGTACTAAGATTTCACTTACAACAGTCTAAGTGTAACTCTTAGTGTTAACATGTTTAGCGTCGTTGCTAGGGATGGAAGTGAAGAAATCTTCCCTGGGAGAACGAGAATGATCAAATCCATCTCTTGATGGTAGACAAGAGCATGACACCAGCTTGACTGCAATCTTCTATCTGGTGACTCCAACTTCATGATAGATGAATCTATGGATGACTCCACTGGTTTGAAATGGATAAGATTCTTGTTCATAGGTATGCATTTTTTGATTTCTCAAATATATCTTGTTTTCCAAACCCCGTGCCTGATAGAAGTGAATGGGAAGGCTGCCTTCCTAGGTTTAGAGAAGAAAATTGGGAAATGCTAGTTGAGTTTTTACTAGATTTTCATGAGTTCATACTTAAGCTTAAAGTTATACATGAAGATGTACTCATCAAATTATTTACATACTCTTTATATGGAGCAACTCGTGATTGGTGTAGATCACTCCTCGTTGCTTGCATTACTTCACTAAGACATTTTCATGCTGTATTTCGTTTGTTTTGAAAAGAGAAATTTGTAGTTGATTTACTTTATCAAGAATGTTGTTATGAATTTGATTTTTTGAGTAAAGGATCAAATAGTCATAAAGTGTATGCTGCATTAGAAGATACTTTTCACTATGATCAAGGGGATGATGATCTTCAAAGCGATAGCCAGGATGTAGATACTTTTGACATTGTATCAAATGTATCTATTGTTTTAAGTTGTCATGCAAATCAAATTGTTTACTTTGAGTATTCAAATGATAAAGAGAAGATATTTACTAAAGCACATACATAGATTATTAACATCCAACCAATATATGATAATGAAGAAGATAAGGAAGAATTGCAACAGTCGTTGGAATTCTCTTTATCACCTATTGATGAGCAGAAAACTCCAAGGATTAGTGAGGAAATGTCTATCATTTCTCTACCTGCACTTGCAAAAGACATCAAACAACATATGAGTAGCTATGAAATATATGAGTACCACAATTTTATTGATGAATCAACCTTCACAAAGGAGCAAGATGGTTTTCTTAATCAACTAGAAATGTCTTTTCATAAGTTTCATGATCCTGTGGATTTTTACATAGAGTTATATTTTTCAAAGGTTTCTAATGATCCAGTTGTTGGTATGATTTTAGATCATAGTTGTAAGTATCCTATTGCTTACTAACCTCTTTCTTCAAGCTTCATATCACTTGAAAATTCTTTCGAACAATTGCATGGAAGGAGTTATTTTCATCAGTTCAATACTCACCTGGTTGCATTGGAAGTATGCCTTCAATTACGCAAAGAAGCTCAGCTAGATAGATTCATGTAGGGATGTATATAAATAATATTTCTATGCAAGCATTTGATTTGTAGTGAGTTTTTTTTCAGTTTTCAATAAGGAGCAGAGGTGCTCTCAGGAATAGAATTTTTGTGGACATAGAGGGAATGGATAAGGCACTGGAACTACATGTTCTTGGCAGCTCACAGGGAGCATGCCATCCCCTATGGAACTCGATGTTAACACATAAGATTGATCATGTAAAGAAGGATTTATGGTTTTCAGAGCCTACATTTCAACCATTTCTCCAAGGATTATGTCATACCATCAATTAACAGCCTTCGTGAAGTGTGCGAGCTATCTTTGAGTTGGCACTGTGAACTGGTGCTGTGAACTAGTTAAAGAGGAGTGTTGTAGCTTGGATAGGTTGCAAGCATTCACGTTTGGACTTATCAACATACAAAAAATCCTTAGGGCCATCAGGTACTCCATGAGGGTTTTCATCTTGTTTGAAGGTCGAGAAACTAGTTTTGGATGTTTTTTCCTTTTGGCACCGCGAACTAGTGCTGCGAACTGGCAGATAGGCGCTGCAAACTCCACTGTGAACTCATTTCCTATAACAACTTCTTTTACATATTTGATCATAAATCCAAAACAATGATGTGGGCTTTTCTGAAATTGTTTGTGGAGGATCATGATAATGTCATTGACATATTGTCCAAATTTCATCCTGACCCAGTTTGTAATTCGAGAGATATAATTAAAACACCAGTGCACTACAAATTGGCGTTGCAAACTCTCTGTTTTGCATAGTTGTTGGATATTTGCCTTGTTTGGAGGTTGACACTTGTCAAGTAAGGTTTGAATGGTATCCTAGGAGTTTTTTGGACATGAGATACATGTGTTTCATCTCCAGATCAATCAGGATGACCTGTTTCAAAAGACATTTATCATCATAGACAAAATCCCCCCAAAAAGGAATTTGTTAGGCTTTTGTTGGAATCTTTTGTAACAAGACTCCTAAATGAAGGAGGATCCTATGTAACTCCTTGGTTTTGAACTCCTTAGTGTAGATAGATATTATTCACTATAAATTAAATGGTTTTTGATGAGAAAAGGGTTGGATTCATGAGCCAAGAGAGAAGAGAGTTGGAGGAGAAATTTTAGTTGCTCATTTGTAAGCCCAAGGGCATGTTTGTAATGACATTTTCTGCCATTAAAGATTCATGAGAGCTGTTATCAGATTGTCTTCTGTGTTTTTTCCATTTCTTTTGTATCTTCTTGCTTGAATATATTGCAGGTTTTGAGTATCATAGCTTGCATTGATTGATGGATTCATGAACATTAGAGGATCTATTGTAGCTTTCCCATTAAATCAATGTTCATTGTTTAAGAACAACTTTATTTGTTGCAGAAAGGATCTTTGTATAATGGACGTTCTTCATTTTTTCATATTCACTATGCTTCTACTCATCATTATATATCATTTTTTCTAATATACAATTTGATTGCCTTTGATCTGTAGGATGTTATGACTCCATGCCCAATGGAATACATCTGCAAACATTTTTCTAACCTCTCCCTTTCTTTCTCAATCTTGTTGATCCACCTACTCAAACCATTTTAATCCATTTATATTATGATGGGTACTAGGATTTCACTTACAACAGTCTAAGTGTGATTCTCAGTGCTAACCTTTTTGGCATCGTTTCCGACAATGAAAGTGAAGAAATCTTCCCTGGGAGAATGACAATGATCAGATCCAACTCTTGATGGTAGACAAGAGCATGCCACCAACTTGACTGCAATATTCTACTTGGCGATTCCAACTTCATCATAGATGAAGCTATGGGCGACTCCACTGGTTTGAAATGGACAAGATTCTTGCTCAGAGGTATGCATTTTGTGATTTCTCAAATATATCTGGTTTTCCAAAATGTGTGCCTAATAGAAGTGAATGGGAAGGTTGCTTTCCTAGGTTTAGAGGGGAAAATTGGGAAATACCAATTGAGTTTTTACTAGATTTTCACAAGTGCATACTTAAGCTGAAAGTTATACATGAAGATGTCCTCATAAAATTGTTTACATACTCTTTAGATGGAGCAACTCGTGATTGGTGTAGATCACTCTTGGTTGCTTGTATTACTTCACTAAGACATTTTTATGTTGGATTTTGTTTGTTTTGCAAACATAAATTTGCAGTTGATTTCCTTATTAAGAATGTTGTTATGAATTCAATTTGTTGAGTAAAGGATCAAATAGTCATAAAGAGTATGCTGCAGTACAAGACACTTTTCATTATGATCAAAAGGATGATGATCTTTAAAGTGATAGCCATGATGTAGATACTTTTGACATTGTATCAAATGTATCTACTATTTTAAGTTGTCATGAATATCAAATTGTTTCCTTTGAGTATTCAAATGAGAAAGAGAAGATATTTACTAAAGCACATACAAGTGTTATTAGCAACCAACCAGTATATGATAATGAAGAATAAAAGGAAGAATTGCAGCAGTCGTTGGAGTTCTCTTTATCACCTATTGATGAGCAAAAAAATCCAAGGATTAATGAGGAAATTTCAATCATTTCTCTACCTACACTAGCAAAAGACATCAAACGACATATGAGTAGCTATTAAGTATATGAGGACCATAATTTTGTTTATGAACCATCCTTCATAGAGGAGCAAGATGGTTTTCTTAACCAACTAGAAATGTCTTTTCATAAGTTTCATGATCCCATGGATTTTTACATAGAGTTATATTTTTCAAAGGTTTCTAATGATCTAGTTGTTGGTATGATTTCAGATCATAGTTGTAAGTATCCATTGCTTACTAACCTCTTGCTGCAAGCTTCATATCACTTGGAAATTATTTCGAACAGTTGCATGTCAGGAGTTATTTTCATCAGTTTGATACTCACCTGGTTGCATTGGAAGTATGACTTCAATTAAGCAAAGAAGCTCAGCTAGATAGATTAGTATAGGGATGTATATAAATAAGCTTTCTATGTAAGCATTTGATTTGCAGTGAGTATTTTCCATCTTTCAATAAGGAGCGAAGGTACTCTCAGGCATACAAGTTTTGTGGATAGAGATGGAATGGATAAGGCACTGTAACTACATGTTCTTGACAGCTCACAGGGAGCATACCATCCCCTATGGAGCCAGATGTTAACACATAAGATTGATCATGTAAAGGAGAATTTATGGTTTTTCGAGCCTACAATTTAACCATTTTTCCAAGGATTATGTCATACCATCAACTAACAACCTCCTTGAAGTGTGCAAGCTATATTTAAGTTGGCGCTATGAATTGGCGTTGTGAACTAGTTAAGGAGGAGCATTGTAGCTTCGATAGGTTGCAGGTACTCACGTTTGGACTTATCAACATCTACAACAACTTTAGTTCCATTAGGTACTCTATGAGAGTTTTCATCATGTTTGAAGGTCGAGAAATTGGTTTTGTATGTTTTTTCCTTTTGGTGTTGCGAACAGGCGCTGCGAATTGGCAGATAAGCCTTGTGAACTTCACTGCGAACTCATTTCCTGTTGCAGCTTCTTTTACATATTTGATCATAAATCCAAAACGGATATGTGGGTTTTTCTGAAATGTTTTGTAGAGGATCATGATAATGTCATTGACTTTTTGTCCAAATTTCAGCTTGACCCAGTTTGTAATTCGAGAGATATAATTAAAACACCAATGTGTTGTAAATTGGCGCTGCAAACTCTCTGTTTTTCATAGTTGTTGGTTATTCACCTTGTTTGGAGGTTGCCACCTATCAAGGAAGGTTTGAATGGTATCCTATGAGTTTTTTGGACATGAGGGACATGTCTTCCATCTCTAGATCAATCAGGATGACTTGTTTCAAAAGGCATTTATCATCATAGACAAAACACCAAAAAAATAAGAATTTGTTAGGCTTTTGTTGGAATCTTTTGTAACAAGACTCCTAAATGAAGGAGAGTCCTATGTAACTCCTTGGTTTCAAACTCCTTAGGGTAGATAGATATTATTCACTATAAATGAAAGGGTTTTTAATGAGAAAAGGGTTGGATTCATGAGCCAAGAGAGGACAAAGATGGAGGAGCAGTTTTAGTTGCTCATTTGTAAGCATGAGGGCCTATTTGTAATGACATTTTCTACCATTAAAGATTCATGAGAGCTGTTATCATATTGTCTTCTGTGTTTTTTCTATTTCTTTGTTATCTTCTTACTTGAATATATTGCAGGTTTTGAGAATCATAGCTTCCATTGATTGATGGATTCATGAACAACAGAGGATCTGTTGTAGCTTTCCCATTAAATCATTGTTCATTGTTTAAGAAAATATTTATTTGTTGCAGAAAGGATCTCTGTATAATGGATTTTCTTCCTTTTTTCATATTCACTATGCTTCTACTCATCATTATATATCCCTTTTTCCGATATACAATTTGATTTCCTTTGATCTGTAGGATGTTATGACTCCATGCCCAATGGAATGCCTCTGCAAACTTTTTTCTACCCTCTCCCTTTCTTTCTCAATCTTGCTGATCCACCTACTCAAACCATTTTAATCCATTTATATTCTGATGGGTATTAGGATTTCACTTATAACAGTCTAAGTGTGACTGTCAGTGCTAACACATCCCATAAAATCATAGAAGCCATTCTACCGTAGAATATTCAAGCATTTTTGTGGAGGCATGTTTGTGTACCTTCATATTTCAAGGGTTATTCTACCATGAAACCAAGGATTTCTATCCACCACAGATCCATTGTAAACCAACCATCAACTTTATATGGGCACTACATTCTCTAATATAGGTCCATTGAGAAACCACTAAGCACATCCATCATTGGGAAGAGAGCACACATTCAATCATAAGCATTTAAAAACTTTCGAGATTTTCATTGAAACACTTTCATATGGAATATTCATGGAGGGATTTTCACCAAGGCATACCATTACAACCCTAATCTAGACCTAATCAGGTTCACAAGTTCCTGCTCCCTCTCTTGTTTATAATTTATTTCCTCTATATTCCTTTATTCCAATATGAACAATTCACCACATTTACCAAAACCTTTCAAGGGTAGGTCTAGAAAAGTAACCCTAGATAGTTCTTTTGAATATATATAATTGTTATATAAACATAGAGAAGAGAGAGAATCCAAACCTCAAACAGAGTTAGAGGTAATGCTTAAATACGTTTAGATACTTTGAAGACAAGATTCATAAATAGATAGACAATACAATATTGGTGTTGGAGAGTAAGTAGCAAAAAATGGACATTAAATTACAATAAATGGAAAAGAAAATTCAAGAAAATAATCAATCAACCCAAGAAGGGGATTTCAATAATATAGAAAATATTAATATGAGGAACATGATTAAAGAGCTAGAAGAAAATCTAAATAACAATTCGACAATAAAAAGTTTGGAAGAAAAATTGGTAATCAAACCCATTAAAGAGGAAATGAATAAGCTCATAGCGTTAGGCCATAAGCATAACAAAAGAAGATTGAAACTAAAAAATTTTGGTTTAAAAGAGAAGAAATATGAGGACATGCTAGAATTAGTGAAGGAATAACTACAAAATAAATTACAAATTGAAACAACTTGTCTCATAGAAGCAAAGAGGTTGAGAAAAATATTTTAGCATAAATATAGGTTAATTCATGTTAAGGTAAGCTCCAATGACCATAAATATGACATAATAAGTAGAAATATGAGTTTAACAGGGTCTGAAATATTTATAAATGAAGACTTCATTCTAGAATACCAAGATACATTAATTAAGGAAGTTCAAAAAATAAAACAAGCTAGGAAGGAAGGCAAATGGACAATTATTGGGAGTAGATAAATTATTATTAGGGATAGAGTCCAAAAATATAATAATGAATAGAAATTTAGGATACTCAACACTTATTAATAACTTTAGTCTAACAATCATTTTGGGGGTGATATGTTGTGTTTAGATTCAATTAAATGCCCTATATCCAAAGAAACTCTTGCTATAAATTACTAGTGAAGGTGGGGTCATAGTCTATCATAATTTAATGTGACATGACATGGAGTTTAAAGATATCATCCATGAATACTTGAGAAACTGTAAAGGATCTAAAGGGGTGTGATAGAACACAAAAATGAGAATATCTAGAAAGGCAGTCAACCACAACCACGATTACAAATTTATTGTCATAGTTTGGTAACCCCACAATGAAGTCCATGGAAATGACAATCTATACAACTAGTGGAATGGGTGAAGGTTTCACTATATCTCCCTTGCGTCATAAGAAATTATCACACTCTACCATAATGGTGAAAATTTCCTTATTCATTCCTTCCCAAAAAAATGAATGTTTGATCCTTTCATATGTTTTATGAAACCCTAAAAGACCTATTATGGGAGAGGAAGGTAGTTAAGATAATACTCATGATTTAAGTGTTGAGACTTGATTGCTTGTTCAAATAAATAATCCCTTTATATTGAATATCTTTACTTTTCCAATTGTAGCCCTAATATGTGTGGGGTTCTATTTAAAGTTTTTGGATTCGGCTAGTAATCTTGGGATCTATTAACCATTCTGTGTGGACATCATTCAACCAGTCTACTACTATGAAGGAGAGTGAAATGATGAACCCTTCCTCTTCATATTTCCAAGAGAAAGAACTTGTTACCACATTCTCCTACAAAGTGAGTATTAAGGTTGTACATGTATCATTATTCAAGTCTTGGAATGTCCATTCTATAATGTCACTCCAACTAAAAGAATTTTATTGAGTAATTTTATGATGGGATCTACAATATTACCATATTTCCTTATGAACTTTCTATAATAACTACTGAGACCAAGAAAACCTATTAAAGTTTTAAGAGTTTTGGGGCAAGGCTAGTCCTTCATCGTTTCAATGTTCTTCGGATCAACATGCACACCATCATGACTAACAATATGACCCAAATAGTCCACTTTAGAAGCACCAAAGGAATATCTAAGCCACTTAAAAGAGGTGATGATCAACAAGTAGTTGTAATACCTTATCCACATGGGTGATTTAAGGTACTCGATAGAAATATTCAAAGAAAGATAAAAAATATTATCCAACTATATTGTAGAGATAAATAGAATAGCAAACACAATGCCAATATGAGACAAAACATGATGCTTTTATTAATATGGAAACAATGTTCACTTGCCTCTTCGAAGGGAAAACCTTCAATAGAATAGAGCTTATATTGCAAACGATTCCACAAGACATATTTTATCATGCTTTAACCTCTCTATATACTACTTCTATCCCCTAAGAACAATCTAGAGAAGGAAATTTCTAGTATGCAGAACCTTCTAGTAAACCTTCTTACAATAGTTGTGTTCACATGACTACATAGGCCTTATTTATTGATGATGGCCTTCATCACATATCAATACATAATATTCTATCTACTTTAGGGTTAGGTTAGGTTAGGACCTATTGATGGTCAAAATTGACCATGATCAACATTCGAGAAATCACACGGCTAGGACCCCAATCAAACCCTTTTCTGTTTGGGATGGTGATTTCAACTAGTTATAATGGGTCCAGTTACCCGTTTAAAGGTTTTGCTCCAATAAATGTAGACTTAAATTGAAGCTTTGCTAAATCCTACTTGCAGAAAAGAAAAGAATTAATCTATCTCTATTCTAAGTCTAAACTATCCTAACTGAGATATAGAAGTAATGCATGATGTCTCAGTTATGAGCAAGAAGAATAACAGAAACTTGAACATAAGATACAAGTAAGATATTAAGCTATATAAGTAGGTCATATAACCTAATATCGATTAAAACAAATACACATCAATCTTAAATTAGTAAATAGTTACTAAGGGATGATTATATATATATACTCACACTCAATATGGAGAATTAAAAGATATTGAACATGAGATAAAAAAAGTTGTCTAGCTAAGAAAACATTTCACATAGAAAGACAACAATTAACGTAAACGCATACCAATAATGAACCTATTAAACAATTAATAAGAAACTGCATATACTCATATCCAAAGGCTAACTAAAAAATTCAAACTAATCATGAAAGACAACTTATCAATGCACACCTCAATGAAACCCACAACAATGCACAATATAAGAACTCATACTCATCCAAAATAGAATTTATCAAATGAAATGTCTTTTATTAAACTCAAAACATGATAATGTATCAAATTCAAAATACAATTAAAAGACTTGAAAGTCTTTTATCCATTTACAAAACTTGACAATAGTACATCAGTTTTATAACTGATTTCTAACTCAAAATATAAAAGATTTCAAGAAAGAAACTGGGATAGCACAAGTCTCTCCTTGCCCCACTTCTTTGAAGCTCTCATCTTCCTGATCAGGTTTCCATCATAACTTTAGTTACACCGAACCCTACTATTATGCAGAAGTAATCTTCATGTTTCACCTCTGCGATCTGGTATAACCGGTTACAAAATGGAATTCTGAGCTGGTGCTATCGCCCAATCTTCGTGATCTGGCAGAGAGATGTAATCTCTGTGATATCGCCTTATCTACACGACCTTTGTTATTCTCATGGCGCAGAAACGTTGCGATTTTAACTACGAGGGATCTCGGGCTCTTCTGCAGTTATGTGTTGCTGACAATTTCTACAGAATATCCCTGCGATCTTCGAGCTAAGAATCTTTCATATATCTCAAGAAAACAAATAGCGATTTGGTGGCGCCAAACCCTGGTTTTTTTGTGGCATAAGATCCACATTATGTTGGGAACCTTATTTATTTTACAGACTTTTCAATTTTGTGGGAGCCCCTAGTAACTTCATGGCGATGAGATCTATTATCATTATCCCAGTGGCTTAAAACCTTGTTTAAAACTGGTACCCAACCTTCTAGCCTTTGTATTCCTCGTGTCAATAACAAATTTGAGCTCTTTTCGGTGGTATCTTGCAAATAACATAGCCATGAAATATAATTAAAAAGAAGATAACGTTGAAAACCCTTTTATGAAAAACAAAATTTGAAGTTATGAGGACGAGTTTTGAGAAAACTTATTATGAGAGGTTGTAATCACTACCATGCATATAATTACGAAACTTATTATATCTAAGAAGGAATTCAAATCAAGGAAAGTAAGATCAAGTGATATGTAATCATAAGTTTTATTTTTTTATTTTTAGGGGGGCCTTATTCTTCAATCAACATGATAAGAAGATAAAGGGGGGTTGTTGTTTGCTACAACACGACCCTAACATACCCTCCCTCTTAAAGAACATATGTGTTCTTAAGGCTTGATGTGGAAATTGTTGCAAAATGGTGGCTATCTCCCATGTGGCATCCCCGGGTAGTGTATTATTCCATTGTAACGATGTTCACAGTGGTCAAGGACAACTTGTGGTTGCAATTAAATGGAATCTTCTTTATCCACTTCAGGCAAACTTGTTTGAACCTGGCACTTGGATCCAATCACTTTCTTTAAGTAGGAGACATGAAAAATTGGATGGATGTTAGAGTGTCTTTGAAGTGCTAATTTGTAAACCACTGGCCCAATGCGCTTGATAATTGTGTAGGGGCCATAAAACTTTAGAGCAAGCTTCTAATGGTGGTCTTTTTTGAGGGAAGTTTGCTTGTATGGTTGTAGAAAATAAACACCTGAGCCCCTTCAACAAAATGGAATTAGGAGCAATCTTGATCAACCTATTGCTTCATTTAATTCTAACTTGTGACTAGATTATCTTTGAGAGTGCATAGAATTTCAATTTGAACTATAAAGGTTTTTTCAACCTCCCATACCTTGGAGACACCTGGTAGGTAAGATAATAATGATGGGGGATTTTGACCATAGACTTCCTTGAAGGGAGTCATGTTAGTGGCACCATGATAAATTGTATTGTACCACTATTCGACCAAGGATAACCACTAAACCCATTGAGCCTGTCATTTGGATGCGAAGCACCTCAAATAAGATTCCAAGAACTTGTTGACATCTTCTATTTAACCATCAGTCTGGGTATGATAGGAAGTGCTAAGATGCAATTGAGTGCCTTGGATCCTGAACAATTCTTCCAAGAGTCCCCATTTTTGAGTTCCCAATTGAATAATGTATTTTGTTTAATCATGAAAGGTTGGAGTGCTTATAAAACTGAAAAGGGTCAGAGTGCCTAGGAAATGTAATGATTTGATAATTGTTAATAATAAAACACATCTTTGGCTGTGAGATAGACAAGGAAAAGAGTTATAGAGGGCTATGATTCCACAAGAGAGGAGGAAGCTAAGGGGCTAAGCCTTTATATTTTTAATTATTTTTTTTCACCCACGTTTGTGTTGGGCAGAGAATAAGGGGGCACGTGAGTCTCTTGGGGAGAGCACATTATGCGTTGGGATTTTTCGCTATTTAAATATTTATTGTGGGTTGTTTGGGGTTCAGTTGGTTGGCCATTCATTCTTACTCAAATCATTCTTGGAATATTTCCTCTTAGATTCACTCTTCTTGCTCATTCTTATGTTTGCATGGGAAGGGAAAACATATTGTTAAAGGTAATCAACCATGGTTGGATGAATATAG
>ML777160.1:263922-298943 GCA_009831015.1 Picea engelmannii
TGTAATATAGATTTTTCACCTGCAAATATACTCTTGGTTCTCTCTTTATCCTGATTTTCTCCATGAGACCACTTGTCTAACAATATTTTTTCAAATTCTACATTGGAAAGTCTCATCATCTCCTCATAATCAAGTGATTTCCAACAAATGGCAGCATCACCTTGCAATTTGAGAGCTACCCAATGGTGCCAAGTATCTCCCCATACTGATTTTCTTTCTTTAATGAATGATTCAATACTAGGGCCATCACATTTCCCTGTAAAATACATCTTGCTAGGAAAAACCCCAAAAAATAGATCAATAAGTTACGGCAAAAAATCACGGCTTTTTTCGGAAAAACCCTGAAAAACTGCAGAATTTAAAACGCTCATAACTTTACTTCCCGAACTCCGTTTCAGCTGATTTTTTTTTTGAAATTGGGTATTTTTCCGAGAGGAATTCAAATACCCAATTTTTTTTTTTTTTTTTTCCAAATTCAGCTCATAAAACCTTATATCTGAACCTGAAGTGCGCCGCCCTATTTTTCTTCCCTAGAAAAAAAATTCGCAAAAAGAGAAAACAAATCTTCCCTTCTTTGGCCAAGGAAAGTGTTCTGATACCAATTGTTAAGTACCTAAAACAGATATGGAAATATACTTAAGAAATAACCAACAATAAACCATAAACCATTCACTATAACATGAACACAAGAAATAGAGAAAACCCTTGAGGTAGGGTAACACCATATACTAATCCTTATGGAAGGATAAAACTCCTCAAGCAATCCTTGCCTGTACAATCACAATATTCTTCACTTTTTTTCATTACATTGCCTACACTTCTTTATATAGCTCTCCCTATCTCCTAGGAACCTTCTAGAGAGCCTTCTCACATTTATTACATCCAACTACCATAGTGGGCCTTTATTAATATAGTAAACCTAGTTCACCTTACATTGAATGACCACATTCCCATATATTAATTGACTTCCACTAATAACATATAACTACATTCCCATTGGGTACCTCCCTAGGTACCCCATATTACCTCCCTAGGTATACCACAGAGACCCATCCTTGTGGATTCATAACCCTAGCTTGGGGGTGACCTCCTATTGAGACTTGGAACAACAATGTCAAGGTTGGGTGGAACATCCTTGGTCTGTAGCCAATTGGTGATTGGTTTTATTAAATATAAGTACTCCCTTTCATGTGTTTCTCTGCTTTTATATTTATTTTTGATGTGTATTAATTATTATCTATGAGATATGTATTTATAATGTGCCTTCTCACTGGTTATTGTTGTGCATAACAAATGGTTAATTTATTTTATGGTTTAACATGAATCTTGATTATTGCATGTGCTCCTTTCATACTTATTTTTTAATTAATTAATATTAGAAAATTGAAATCAATCCAATAAGTGCGTTACTAAAGTGGTGTGGCCAACCTAATGGTGGTTGGGTACATTTTAAAGTGGTGTCACAACGGAGTTTTTCGTGGCATTGATACTGGGTATTTTATAGATTGGTATCAAAGTGAATTTTTTCATGGTGTTGATACTGGGTATGCTACAGATTGGTATTAGAGATGTATTTTTATAACACCAAGTCTTCAAGGGCCTACCCCATGTTTTGGATGTTTAAGATGACCAAGGTTCTACCTTTAGGCTTCCAACAAAACCCTGCAAACCATCGGCCCTTCTGGAGACCAGAAGACAATACTGCGCATAGAGTGCACAATGAAGTCTCACTTGAGATGGCTTATGGGTGACTGCAAGAACCATATGTATGCAATCATGGAATGGATGTTTCTCATGCGGTTGTTAGGCATGCTACTCTACTTCAACATTCATCAGATATACCATTCTATAACCATATTCATTCATTAGCATTCATTCTCCAATAACCATCATGACTTATTCTAGTGAGCGTTGCATTTTACTACTACTAAATTCATTTATTCATTCATCATAAACATTGCAAAACACAAAAGGACCATTCCACATATTGAAACATGGTTTTAACATGGCTCACCCCCCCCCGGGCTATGCCCACAAAGATATGGAATTATTTTCTTCTTTATTCATCTTCATCAAAATATTGTGTTGTGCACATTACATAGTAAATTTGGTGTGTGAGGCTGACCAATGCTGCACCAAGCTCCATAGCTTGTCACCTAACCCTTAGATATAATTCATGAATCTATCTCCAAAACTGACTCAGTATTTAGCTCCAAAACTCTCTATCCAAAAACTTGCTACCAAAATATCGATCTCCTTAGATCTCACAATACATGTATTTATACTACAAAATGGGTAAGAACCCTTTACATCAATGACCATAACCCTAACCCTAAGTGAATTAGGTTTGTTCACATTATAACCTCTTGCACATGACTGGTCCACGATCCAACCATTTCCTCATCCTTTTGTCCTTCTTTCTTCCTTTGACTTTTCTCTTCATCACACTGCTTTTTCTTATTGTCTGACACATTGCTTTTCCTTCTTTCTGGCGTGCTGGTTTTTCTTATATTCCAGGGCACTCTCCTATTTTGATCCCAATTCTAACTGTCTTCCCAAATTGTTTCTCATTTCCCCAAAATATCCTACTCCAATAGGCCCCAAACACTTACCTGTGGCTCGTCCTGAGCCACTCAGGCAGTGTTTGCATCCTGTATTGATTTCTCCAACTCCTGGAATCTACCTGAAATGTCTTCAGCTTGAGTTTTTTTCTACGTGATCTTCTCAACTATAGACTCCACAGTCTGCGCAATGATGTGCTCCTTCATCAATTATTCAGTCTCTAAGCTAATTTTCCCAATCTTCCCCTTGGATGCATCAATCTCAATCAACATTTTCTCTACTTTCTCTTGCAGTGGCTCCAAATGATTCTGCCTCGATTGCTTCTTTGCTTGAATGGTCTTCAATTCTTCCTACACATTCTTCAATTCCTGTGCACTTCCCAACCTATCTTGTATTTTCATTGTCTTTTTTTTTATTCAAGTCCTGCACTGCAGTGTTGACCCCTTCTTCCTTCTTGTCTAAGTCTTGCAGTTTTTCATTCTCCTGTAGACTAGTCCATAACTGTGTGCTTTTGTCATATAACTCTATGATTTCCTTGAATCTCTGCACAATGTTCTCCTTATAATCTTTCACCTCTTTCACCCTTTGTGATCTGACCTCTGGTGGGGTGCTTGGTTGTAGGAGTGCCATCAACTCTGTAATGTGGCTCTTATAAGCCTCCATAGTCTGTGCTATTTTTTCAATCTTCTCCTCCATTAGTATATTTCCTTCTTCTGCACTATCTGGAATCATTTTAAACACTTCCTCCACTTTTTGCTCCATTCTGCCAATGTTTTTCTTTACTGTATCTCTCTCAAACTGCACCTGATCGATTGTCAACTCCAATTTCCTCTTTACTTCATGGTCTAGTTCTATACTTTTCACGTCCATGCATGCCCTCAACTGTATCTCCTGCGCAACACTAAATTATAGTTTATTCAACACTTTGTTTGGGACTTTGGGAAATTCCAATTCTAAGTGGTCAATATCCTTTAATTAGTTTTTCGTTGTCTCCTCATCCACCTACAACATCTCTTGAGTTATGTAAAAATTATCACTCCCCATTGATATTATATGTACCGTCTCCTGTGCTTGCACTGTCTTCTCCTGAGCATTCTTCTTTGGTTTTGCATGTTCCTTCTGCTGCACTGCATTTAGTTGTAGTTGTGCCAATGTCTCCTTAACCTATGCCAACTTCTTAATGATCTCCTCTCTTTGCTTCTCAGCATCGTTGCACGACTCTATTCTGTGTTCCTATACTTTCTCGTCAACCATCTCCGCATAATCCTATATGATTGTAAATTCATGGATACCCTTATGCACCTTCATCTTTTTGTGATGTCCTCCTAGATGTAAGACTTCCCTCTTCATCAACAAAGTGTCTGTCTGTGCTGATGTTGTTGGTATCTCCAAGTCTAGTATATCTCCTCCTCCTAGTTCCTCCTATGCAAGAATATATTTTTCCTTTTGTACTCTTCCATTGGCTACTTCGGTGTGTTCCTTATTATGTGTCGAGGGCTTCTTTTGTCTTGGTTTTCTAGTTGTTGTGCTCCCTCCCATTTCCTTTGCGTGCTTGTCGCCTTCCTTACATTTTCTACTAGAATACTGGATTTTTATGATGTGTCAACTTGTACTATCTGCTTTCCTTTTGTTTCCTTATTTGAAGTCATTGGTACCTTCCATTCATCTAGCCAGTATTTCATGGCCCATTGAACTTCCTCTCCAGTCACACAATACCTCATCTGTAACCAATTCTTCTTTGGATCTCTTTGTTCCTAAATCCACACATTGTATCTTGACACCTAAAAATTGGTTGTGCTTATGTTCCTCCACCACTTATGGTGGTATCCTCCATGTATTCGCCACCTTTTCCTGTATTTCTTCAAAATACATCGCAAATGTGCTAGAATTAGCCTTCCTTGACTTCGTGTCTGATCTATGTCACAAAGTTGTGTATTGTGATGCACGACACTTTCCAATCCTTTGGAAAAATACATTGTATTTGGGGTTCCCCCAACTCACCAAATCTATGAGTACGATCAGACATGAATAATGGAACTCTGTTCCCAAATCTTTGCATGTCTTGGCAGTCATCCAAAAATAGATTCAATAAGTATGGGGCCCACCTTAATAAGCTTCCTTTTGTGCATTGCACAACTACTGCTATGACACATGTTGGTGCTTCCTCTTTGCGACACTTTCTCAATAGTTTACATGACATTAACTTATTTTCCAATATTGTTGTAGGTTCGTTGATCCCGTTGATTACTAACTCTCTTGACCCCCTGTCAATGCTAAAATTCTTCTTAATTTCTTTTGCAATAGCCTTCTCTTTAGTCTTGTCATCTAGGTATTTCTCTCACTTTTCTCCATTAGTTGGAATACCTATTATTTATGCAATCAAGTATACATCAATTGACATCAGTCTATCCATCCACAAAAAACCTCCATGCACCAAGGATAGCAATTTTTTGACGCAATTATTACCATCTTTACCCCTTCCAAAATGTGTAATTTCTAATATGTTCATTATTCTTGTATTGTACAACCCTGTAATCCATTACTTTGGCTCTAACATTGGAACTCCTGACGAATTTATCCCTTTTCTTTCCATATATACATGTGGCTCATACTCAGAGAACTTGTCCCTGTTTGTAATGTCATGGTTTGCATATTTCAATTTCTCCACATGTCCTAAAATACCATGCAGGGATGTAACGCCTTCATGTATGCACAGTAATGCTATTGTAACTTATGTCTTCTTGCACAATGACCTATATGTTGATATTATGGTAGCTGCAGTAGGTATTTACCTCCACATGTAAACCTGATGATAATAGAATATTCTGGGAAGCAAGAAGAAACCCTAATTAGTCGACTAATAACCCTAGAAGACAAGTTGGCTCAAGAGGATAACTTGTATTAGGTTATTATCCTCCAAGAGAAGAAGTCAGCCAAAGGAAATATTATATACTAAGTAAATAGGCACCCAGAATGAGAAGTTAGCCTAGGCAGTTTGACAGATTTAGTATAAATATAGGAGGCTAGTCTTCATTATAGCAGGCATTCTCAGAACTGCAGAAGCAACACTTGTGCGCACTGCAGTTGGCCAGTTTGTGCACAAGTTTGGAGGAGAGCTGTCGTTGCAGCTGCTGCAGCTAGCAGATTTCGGTTTTGTCTTGGACTATATCTTGGTTATGGTTTGGACTCTATGATCAGATCTTTCTTGGTGTGATATCCTTGGAGAAATGTGTACCACCCTTTGTTTGGCTATCTATCCTAGGGTTTTCTTCCAGAATGATTCTCTATCAAGGTTAAGGTGCTCGGGGGTGGCTTCAGCCTATGGTTGGGTGACAATAGTGATATTGTCTATGGTTAAATGAGCACAACCATCATATTCTAACAGGTTATGGGCCCACACCTCCTTCATTTAGTCTAATCACTAGAAGGGATCATATCCATAAGGATACTAAGCTCGTTGAAGAACTGTCGCTAGGGTTTCTAGAAGGAGCAATTAATAAAATACTATTGCTAGGGTTACTAGCAGGTGCAGTTGTAGAAACCCTAACCCTCTTGTTGAGGCACCTTAAGTCAATTTATTGACCTAATTTCTAGATAGACTAGTGTGCCCTAGCCTAGCACATCTCCTAGTACTCTTAGCAAGAAAAAACATCAAGTTTGAGTTTTTGGTCAAATCTAGGGTTGACCCAGACAAGGAAACCATGAATTGCTCTATGAAGTCAGAAAATAAGTTATATGGGGATTCTAACTTGAGAGTGTGGAAGAAAAGTATTGACCTTATCCTTTCCAAGAATAAAGTGTTGGATATCGTGAAAGGAAAGATCGTGGAACCAGAGTTTGAAGAAGGAAAAGAGAAGGAACCACAGAACGTTGTAGTTATGGAGAAGTTCAAAGATAATGACATCAATTCCATGAGTATCATAGTGGACTCTATAAAATACTACTTGATACCCTACATCTCCCATATTGACTCATCTAAGAAGATGTATGATTCCCTAACAAACCTCTTCTCAGTTAGAAACATTGGACAAGTAATGAGTCTGAAGAATGAGCTCTGTGACATGAAGATGAATGATGATGACAACATAAAATCAAACTTTGTGAGGATATATTAGTTAAGAGATCAACTACAAGCTATTGAAGAGATCATCTCAAAGAAGGAACTAGTAAATATAGTACTCAATGGTCTTCCCAAGACATGGGATGCATTTTCCACAAGTATGAACACAAGGAAGGAGTATCCTACATTCGAAGAACTTTGGACTTATTGTGCACAAGAAGAATCAAGGATTAGTAAAAACGAGAAACCTCAAAATAAATATGATGATCAAGCCTTCACAACAAGATTCAAGAATTTCAGGAACAAAAATAAGTTTGGTTCAAGGAAGAAGCCAAATCAAGAGAAAGATATGTCAGAAATACAATGCTTCAACTGTCGAAATTATGGTCACTACAAGAATCATTGTGACGAGTTGAAGAAAAGGAAGGAGACACACGAAGCATCGATTGCCAAAGAAAAGGAAATTTCAAAGAAGATTAAGCAGGATGAAACAGACTTATTTTTCTAAGACAAGGTAAACAACACTCTTCATAGTTCTTGTACATACCATGTTTTTTGTACATATCTTGCATATCTATTTCTTAGAAGATAGTATGTTCAAAGAGAAAATATACTTATGGAATAAAAACAAGATAAGGATTGCTACAAGTCAGACAATACACATGAAAGGATGAAGTACATCAACAACCCCTGGTAACAATTCATGTGGAAGTTATTATCAGAATCAATCTTGAAGAAACCTAGAAGAAGTAAAGACAGAAAGAAGTCAACAATCAAGAGGAAATTGGAAAAATATTTGTGACACTTTGGAGAAGGAAATAAAGATGTAGACAAAAGCATGGACTCTCCTAGATGGAGGGAGTCGATTATATTATCAAAAGAAGAACATGCATTCATGCATGATGCAAGGATTAGGAGGGAGCTAATCCTAAATTATATGTTCCATTTAAGATGATGACGTATATATCCATGGTAGCAACCATGAAAAGCAACATGTGTTCAGTGTGACTTCAGAAGAAGTCTTCTTCAAGAAGCCTTAAAGTAATCCCTAGTTTTCCATCCACATCCATGATCCTATGATGAAATAAATAACTTGGAATCTTCAGAGCATGGAATCTATAGAAAACTCAATGAACTCAAGAGCTAAAGAGAAACATGAGGAATAACATGAAGATTCCAAGAGAGAAAGAAAAGACAGAACAACCAATGAGTGTATCAAGAATCACAAGACTACCAGCCTGATATGAACTCACTAAAATCAATCAAGTAGAGGAACTGAAAGTTGTGATGAAGAACAATGTATGGAAGACTTATGAATAAAAGAATTAGAAGATCCAAAACTAGAGGTTCTCCTAGATGGAGGGAGAAGACTATGATGATTTCTTGTAAACCAGACATACTTCTACATGAGCCAGTATATCATCCACAATATCCATAGGTTGGAGTTTACATGTAGAGAAACCTCAAAGGATTTGAGGTATATCGGAAAGACACCCTTGCATGCAGATGGAAGAAGATCTTGTATGGATTCAAACAACTTGGTGCAGAGCCTTCAATACACAGCAGAAGCATGGTGAAAATATTTCTATAACAAAGATATTGTATCAGAATGGTTACTCAGAAATCCTGGATGATGGATTGCTATCTTTGTTATAGAAAAAGTTTGTGTACTCAAGATGGAGCTCATGATGTTTGAGCCCTTCCATGATGTTATGAGATAGATGGAAACAAAAGATGAATCCAAAAAATGATATACTACATTGATCAGAGCTATATAAATCCTTCAGAGAAAACCAGTGTTCTAGAAAGACCAAAGTACATTGAGATCAAGAATTACACTCTTTGTGATGAAGTCCAGAAAAGAGAAAGTGGTTCTCCAATATATATCTCCACAAATGAGAAAATAAGCAGAAATTTTGGTGAAACCTCTGTCCAAGATGAAAAAGTTTGTGTACTCAAGCTGGAGCTCATGGAGACAACTTCCTTATTGAAAAAGGAAGAGATGACTCCCAGGTTGGGAGGGAGAACTCATGTGTTATTGATTTATGGACAATCATTTTTCAAGTTCAAAAAATGGTCCAGGATGAGTAGTTCCTTTCCAGTTTGGAAAGTAGTTTGAGATTTCTGACGGACAGGCATTTTCCAGTTCGGAAAATGGTCCATATCTAATGATCATTTTCATAATGAAAATGGTTCGATGGATTGTCGATGTACCATAGACAACGATTCCCCTTGTGGTTAATATAGGGAATGGTATAGGACAATATCTCTTCTTGACGGTCACTCTTAGTAGTGGTAAAGAAGACTGGTCCACCTCGCCAGACAATCATTCTTTCAAAGCTCACATTTGTGAGCAGTTTTGAAGAATGGTCCATTTTGGAGGTTGGTGCAGGATAGTCATTTCCTTTGGAAATGGTCTGGACAACCATTCATTAGGGAAAATTCATTCTCTCCAGGCTGCACTTTGTTTAGTGCTAGAGGAATGGCCTAGATAGATGGATGGTCCATGTTCAACAATCAGGGATAGGCATTCCCTAGGGCATATTCATTCTCTCTAGGTTGCACTTTGTTTAGTTCCGGAGGAATGAACCAGATAGGGAATGGTATAGGCTCAAAAATTGGGACAATTATTCTTCCTTTCTTGAGAAGAATAGTCCAGATAGATCATCATTGATGTTTTACCTTCGGAGGCCATATGCTCTTCCAGATCTCACAAATGTGAGTGGAAGAATGGCCCAGATGAATCAATTTATATCATAACAATATTTTATGTCCAGGTTGATATCAGATGATATGATTGTTATGGAGACTGTATGTCTCCGGAAAGTATATGTATATTATTGTGGTGGATGTGTTCCATTGATTGTGACTATATGTCATTAATCAAGTATTTGTGTGCTACTTGGTGTGGTAGTGTACTACTAGATTGCAGTTGTGTACTACTATGAATAGACACAGTTGTGTTCTATTGAAAAAAATTGCTCTGATTTCCTTGAAGACTATCAGTAGTGTTGGAAAATGTTTAATCAACTAGATGGATGATCAATGGATAGATATTTCCCAGATGGAAAATGGTCCAGGACATTTATTCTTCCAGGACATATGTCCAGATTAGAAGAATAGTTCTTCTGTCACTCTATGGAGTGAGTGACTAATACAACATCATGTCTGATTACTCACATGGAGTATGGTTTCGAGAGATGATGCAGTTGATGACACTGATAGTGATGATGATGCTCATAATCTAGTCATGAGATAGTCTATATGACTATGTCGATGCTACCAGGTGAATGGTATGTTTTTTCTCAAGACCATTACCTTCAATACCTCCCTATCTAGGAGGGAGTGTTGATATTATGGTAGATGCGGGAGGTATTTACCTCCACGTGTAAACCTGATGAGAATAGAATAATCTGGGAAGCAATAAGAAACCCTAATTAGTCGGATAATAACCCTAGAAGACAAGTCAACTCAAGAGGATAACTTGTATTAGCTTATTAGCCTCCAAGAGAAGAATTCAGCTAAAGGAAATATTATATACTAAGTAAATAGGCACCCAAAATGAGAAGTCATCCTAGGTAGTTTTCTAGATTTAGTATAAATACAGGAGGCCAGTCTTCATTCTAGAAGGCATTCTTAGAACTACAGAAGCAACACTTGTGTGCACTGCAGTTGGCCAGTTTGTGTGCAAGTTTGCAAGAGAGTTGTCGTTGCAGCTGCTGCAGCTAGCAGATTTCGGTTTTGGCTTGGACTTTCTCTTGGTTATGGTTTGGACTCTCTAATCAACTCTTTCTTGGTGCACTATCCTTGGATAAAGGTGTGCCACCCTTTGTTTGGCTATCTAGCCTAGGGTTTTCTTCTGGAATGATTCTCTATCAAGGTTAAGGTGCTCGGGGGTGGCTTCGGCCTATGGTTGGGTGACAATAGCAATATTGTCTATGGTTAAATGAGCACATCCATCATATTCTAACACTATACACTGGCTATTTCCCCTTTATATTTTCTGTTGTTATGGATGGCCCTCCTTCCTCATGTGCATGCTCTTCTTCCTCTGCATCGGAATTCATTTTTCCTGTGACATATTCAACCTGTACCTATTCTTCTATTTACAGTGTTGTCTTTGTGATAGGATTTTGTACTTGTTCATCCTCTTCCCTAGGCTCATATGAATCTGTTCTTTCCTCATCTTCCTCGATTTTCTACTGTGGTTCTTCCAAACCCAATTATTGTGTAGGGTTTGGCTCTTCAGCCCTTGGATACACATCCATTTGCTCGATGACTGGCTCCTGTTCTTTGACAAATTTTGGACTAACTGGTTCCTCGACGGGTGATGGGACCACATCCACATCGAAAATTCCTTATGTATAGATAGGGTTTTATACCACTATGGCTTCTTTCTCTATGGAATTTGTAGCACTTGGTGTGTTTCTTGAGACTCGACTAGGAGCTCCAACATTTAGTGGCACCATTCTGCAAAATCTTGAAACTACTGCTCTAAATCTTCGTTGAAACCTTCATAAATACCTACTCGCTCTGTGTTTTTTCTCCTTATCTCTTGTATGCTATAAGTCATAATGATTCATGTTGTGTAAGTTTCCTTCTTTTATACCTTCTATCATAAATTATCTGCCACATCCCACTTTTTCGATCATCATCTTTCTTTTTTTCGGCCGCTTGTTATCCCATTGCGCTATGTTTTCTGTCTTGTTACCTTTATTCAATGCACATTTTCATCTTTTTTTTCTATACCATTTTCTATCTATTTCACACTATATCATCTAGTTCTACATGAAAAACACTTATCCATCTACTACATATTTTTGTCTTTTTCTTCTTTTTCCATTTTTTTCTTCCTTTTTCTTCTTTTTGACTCCTACTATATACACTATATACAATTCCACTTCTCTGCATTGAAAATTCTAAGGGCTAGTAGGTTGAATGTCCCTATACAGTTTCAGTTAACTACCATTCAAAAATCCTTGAATCTCCTTGCCTGCTAAGTCCTGTAGCTGCACAACACCTCCATCTGTGACAAAATTGATCTCATATGGTCATAGCCAATGCATCCTGAATTTTCCTGGGTGTTTTAAGCATTTGTTTTCATAGAGGAGAACCATATATATTTCCTCAGAGTTCTTCTTCTTAATGTTCCTATCATTCGAATCTTTGTCCTTTACTTTCCATACTTCTTGATGGAAACCAACTATAATCCTGTCTTCTTCTAATTACACGAGTTGAGATAATATTTCTTGAGCTACACCTCTTTCTCGCATATTTATAATGTCTTCAATGCACAAATTAGGTATCAAATAATCTAAAGGGACTACTGCTTCCTCTCCATACACCAATATAAAAGGTGTTTTTCTTGTAGGTTTTTTTCAAGTAGTTCTATAGGACCATAACACTACCGGTATCTTCAAATCCTAATCATCTCTGTTCACATTGAAAATCTTGGTTAATACATTCTCCAATATTTTGTTAAATGCTTCCATTATTCCATTAGCCCGAGGATGATAAGGAGTTCTCTTCTTATGACGTATCTCAAATTATTCAATCATTTCCTGGATATTACTATTGATAAAATGAGTCCCCTAATCACTCATAAGAACTCTAGGGCATCCAAACCTTGTAATCATTTTCTCAAATAGGAAGTACACTGCAATATTTTACTGCTACTGGTTCATCCCATCTGGTCAAATATTTTGTCTCTATAATGATATATCTTTCTCATGATCTCCTAACTGGTAGAGTAATTGGTCCTACAAAATATACTACCCAATTTTCAAACACTTTCAAAGTTACTTGAGGTCTTAATGGCATCTCATCCCTCCTATATGGATTTCCAACCTTCTAACAGACATCATAATTCTGAAAATACTCCTTTGCATCCTTGTGAATTGTTGGCCACCATAATCTTGTGCACAATCTCTTCTACGCAATAGCTTTCCCTCCATAATGTCCTCCAACTATTCCTTCATGTGCTTCTACTAAGATAATAGGGCATTCATTATCCATAACAAATCTCCTTAGAATGTTATCTTCTCCTAGATTATACAAATGACCTACAATAAGTTAATAGTCTGTAGCTCTAACCACCAAATTCTTTTTCTGCATAGTATTATATTCCTTTGGGTAAAATTCTGTACTCAAAAATTCAATAATGTCAACAAAATATTCATCACAAATCTGTACTGATTGTGCATCTATAAAAATTTCCTCCATGTTTCTTGGTTCCTCTCCATTAGTTATCCTAGATAGATAATCTGGCCCCGCATTCAATATTCCAGGATTTACAACTACTTCAAAATCAAACTCCTGAAACAACAGTAACCATCTGCATATTCTTCCCCCAACAATGGCTTTTTTCCTTCAATATGTCCAAACTTTGTTGGCACTCATCATTCCACTGATACTTAATGTCCTTCTTCAACAATTTCTCCGTGGGTGTAGTAATCTGTGGATATCCCCTTATAAGCTTCCTATAGTACCCTGTATGACCAAGTATATATTTTAACTAGCACATTGACTTAGGTTGTGGTAAGTTAACAATGACAACAATCTTTGCAGGATCAACCAACAAACCATGTTTACACACCACATGTCCTAACATAATACCAAATGGTGTGCTGAAAATGTATTTTTTAATGTTAAATGAAATATGACACTGTCTACACATGTCTAACATCAATCTTAATACTTCAAATTGATCCTTCAATAAGCTAAATATCGTCCAATCATCCAAATAAAATTCTAAAAACTTATGTATGAAATCCTTAAATGCAGCTACTACTACTCTCAAAAAAACAGCAGGGGCATTCTTCAACCCAAATGGAATCAATGTATATTGATGTTATCCCCATTCTTTGGAAAATGTAGTCTTATGTCGATCTTCTGGCGCTATTTTGATATGGTGATATCCTGAAAATCCATTAGTAAATGAATATGCTTCTTGTCCTCCTACATTATCTAGTACTTCATTTGTAAATGGGGTACGAAAGGGATCATACAAATAGGCATCATTCATCTTCCTCAAATCTACATAGATCCTTATTCCCCATTGTTTCTTTTCTTGTACTACCATATGGCCAATCCACAGGTTCTATGACACCATCCTCTAACATGTTATCAATTTCTTCCTTCACTTTCTGCTTATACAGTGGATTCAACCTATAGGGTATCTTTATTATTGGTCTAGCATCTGGTTTCAATGGGATCTTTATCTCTCCAATTTCTCCTTCTACTCCTTTCATCTATGAAAACATCGAAAGAAAATCACTATACTCGCGAAGTAGCTTTGTTATTCTTTCTATTGTCTAGCTATCCCAATAGTCTCCAATACTTTCAATATTTTGATTCTTTGTTGTTCCAATATTTACCTTCTTTATCTTGAATGGTACAACAAAATATTTTGACTATAATTTTGGACCTTTTACTTCTCTTTCCCCTTCAACTTTTGTGATTTGAATATTGTGTAAGTTTTCTTCTATTGGGTCCTCTTCTACGATGTGATAACATTGTAACAACTGTTTGGCTGTCTATCTCTTCTAGTTTTGATAAGATGTTATAACTTGAACTTATAGTTCGTCAAAGATCCTATCTCTTACCCACTTCAATGCTATATCTATTTATGTAATCTCATGTTCAAATTCAAATGTGATCACAAAGTTATGCTACATTTCTTCCTAGTTTGCAATTTCTCTATGTAGTTCCAATTATGTGTACCAATTCCTTAGAATGCCTTGTAATGTATGGATAAAGTGATATTTCCATTCCTCTAGTGGTACTAATCTCCATTGAATTATACATCTTTATATATGTTCTCTAGGTTTTCTAATTCCATCATACTTCTCCACATATATATTCTCATGTTCTACATCAAATCTTATGCACAGTAATCTCTTGCATTGATACAAATTATTGATATTCTCTTTGTGTGTACCCCACCAACATGCATGTGTTGCTTTCAAGACCATATATAATACTGGTAATCTTTGATTTTCCACTAATTCTAACACAAACTTCATTAAAAATTCTTCTAAATCATTTTTACCATAAAAAGTTGGAGGTTATCTTACCTTTGTACCAACCCATCTTAGTTCACACGTCATCCTTTCACATCTTCTGGTAGATAACTCATGCAAACATTGATGCCAGTTCTCCAGAACTATATCTGAATCTGAAGCATAAGAAATAATTCTTCTCCAGATGAACATTCCATTTTTTTTTGGGTTGATGTAATCTTCTTCTTACATAATAGTTCTATACAACTAGTTTATGTCTTTGATAATAAAATTCTCTGTTGCAGTTTCAACATATCATCCTCCCTCTAAGGGATCTGATGATGCTATAACTATGTATTCCTTTGATTCAAAAATCATCTTCCTAGTCTTCAAGTTGATGATAGTATGATTATCAAATTCCCAATTTGGTCCCAACAATGTTGGATAGGGTGTAGTGTTACCCACTATGTCAATCACTTCAAAGTCTTCCATAGTGCACACACCATCTAAATCCACTGGTATTCCTTTCAATATACCAATTGGTATCACCCTATTCTAGTTTTCTAACTTCAACTAAATAGGTGAATATCTTAGTGGAGGTTCCCCCATGGCTTCCCATGTCTTCTTAGGTAGAACATCTACTTAAGATCCCAAGTCTAATATGATGTCCCCCATGTTAAAATATCCAATATTTGCATTCAACCTAAACTCCCTACTTTTTCTTCTCTTCTTACGAACCTGATTGACTATCTTTTGTTCTAATTTCATCTCTTCTCCAAAATTGCACTTCTCTAATATAATTTGTAATACTTGTAAAACAAAATTTCATTCAACAACTTCACACAAGACCCCAAATTTTTTCTCAGATTACTTACTTGTTCTGAAGTCTAATATCTACTAGTATGATCAAACAAATAAGGCATGTCATACACTGGTACATCATCTCCTGACTTTGTACGTAATGTAGATGCAATAATCTCCTTCAAAATTTACTATATGGCCTCCTTGAATGTCTCCTTTTCTTTCCACACATCAAACTTCCATTGAGCTGTTACATTATTTCTGACCCACTGGAGCTAGTCCTGATTCTTCTTTGCTGCATCTTCTCCTATATTGGCTCCAACTCTTGTATCTATATTGATCTTCTTCCCATCCTCTTCGATGGTTTCCACAAAAATCAATTTAATATTATGGTTGTTCTGATTCCTCTTTTCTTGCATCTTTGTCAATAGTGTTAGAAATGCTTCTGTATCATGATCTACTATGTGATAATACATGCATGTCGCTGGTGGTTGTGGGAAATCCCTTGCATAATGTCCAAGTTTCTTACAATTGTGACAGGTTACTGGTACTCTACCTCCTCCAAATCCTCTTCCCCCACGACTTCCTCCTCTAAATCATCCTTTGCTTCCTTGAATGTCTTTGCGTGGTGTACTATACTGTGGTTCTTGATTGTATTGCGACTATGAATTATTATATTGTGGTGGCACTGCAAGTTGTTGTGCATTATTATACTGTGATGGTGCTACAAATTATTGTGTGTTATTATACTATGGCTATGTTGTAAAATGTTGTGTAGGTTGTCCTATCATTAATTCATCCTGCACCCTATAGATATCTAAGTTCCTCTCCTTCATTATTTCCAAGGTGTGTTGTCCTTATCCTTATGTCCTACATAATTACATAAATTGCAGAATGTACTCTTGGGTATTGTTTGGTAATTTTGCATCATGGGACAATGATAAGGATCATGCCCATGTGTTCTACATATTTCACACCATGTCCCTCCTAGGGGTAAAGGATTCGACATTCCTAATCCCAAATACTGCACGAATGTTGGGCACTCATTCTTATGATTTACTTTTGTTTTGCATAATGTGCACTAGGCATCTTCCCTCTTCTCCTTACCCTTGTTATGATTCAACTGAAATGTTAGCTTCTCCAGATCTTCTCTCAGCTATTCCACAACCGAATATGTATGTTTATACTGATTTTCCTCCAATGGCAAGGCTTCTTGCAAAGCCTCATCCCGAGTTTGGAACTTCTACTGCCTCAATGAATACTTTAAATGTCGCAATAATGAATTAAAAATAAGTGTCTATTCTTCATATTTTTGATAGGTTACTTCAACATACCTTTCCGTCTCTTGAAGTTTTGATCAAATTCCCAAACTGACTCCCTTGGATTATGTTTTATTTTGATCATCTCATTCATGAACTAATCCTCTGAACTTGGTTGCTAGAATTCATTGATTAATGCCTTCTTCACATCTGCGATAGTTGTAGGTGCTCCTTGTGGATTGTTTACTGCGAGACCCATATACCAGTCCAGTGCATAGTCTCTAAATGTGATTTCCATATGTGCCACCTTTTTATATTCATCTGGGATTTTCTTAGTTGCCCAAATATTATCACAAATAAACGAGTGTTTCTTTGGGTCCTCTGACCTTTCTCCACAAAACTATGGTAACTGAATAACTAGATCTACTCCTGCCATTGTAAAGTTTGATGTATTATGACCTCCACATGGTGTATATAATTTACTACTGCTAGGTGAACTCATACTTCTACTTGAATTTCCACTGGACCCTCATCCTACTAAAATCCTTCTACCACTAATTGGTGGCTGTCTAAGTGGTTCTTCTTCTTTATATGTCTTAGTCGCACATGTAGTTGTGGGTTCCACACTATTTCAGATCTGGAATGGAGATCCGTGTTTTTTACTAGGCCCTTAACCTCTGGTTTTCCTCTCATACATGGCACGTATGATTTCCTCAATATTCCTCATTGAACGAAGATCCTCTACCTACTCTTCATCACTATCCAATCCCTCTCTCTTGGCTACTACCCTCTTTTTACTATTGATATTATATTGGTAGGGTCTTTTGCTTCGTGTCACCCCTTCTATATCCATTATCTCCTTGGTTTGTTTTTCATCTATCATAATGGGGTCCATTTCTTCCTTCTTTTGGCCTCTCTATAGATTCCTCTCCATATCTCAGATCTTCCTTAGTGCTTCCCCTAGTTCCCCCATTCACACAAAGTGATTTAGATGTCTGACTCCATTGTCATCACTCCTTTATCATGCAATAAAATCTTGATCGATGTGTAAATTGATCGAATGTACCTTCCTCTTGGTCCCTTAAAACAAAACTTCTCTACAATAGTGTATGACTTCACAATTTCGATTGCAAACTCAATAATAAATCCTACAATAATATTGTCTAGCCAGAAATCCGCTACATGCATGAATTTATTATTGACTCTTTCCAAACGCACAATATTCTTAGTAGTCCACTCTACTAACCTGATTCAATTAGTTCTAAAAAATAAAAGCAAGATGCCTCATGGAGATCAATAAACAAATACATTTCCAAATACTGGCATGGTGTATACCTGGAAATTCTATTGTCTTTCTATGCAAACTTGAGTTGTTTTGTCTCCAACCATATTTCAATATTCTGCCTAGTAGGATTCCATGGTCTAAACATCCCCTTCTACTACTGCATTTTGTTCACTGTCCTTCTCAACCAGTCCCTTCCAATAGAATATTCTAAGTTCCAACCAACAATGAAACCATTTGTTGATGTTTGGGATGACCCTGGTTCTACCTTTAGGCTTCCAACAAAACACTGCAAACCATCGACCCTTCTGGAGGCTAGAAGGAAACACTGTGCACATAGTGCACAATGAAGTCTCACCCGAGATGGATTATGGGTGACTGCAAGATGAATATGTTTGCAGTCATGGAAGGGATATTTATCATGGGGATGTTAGGCATGCTACTCTACTTAAAAATTCATCAGATCTACCAGTCTATGACCATATTCATTCATTAACATTCATTTTACAGTAACCATCATTACTTATTCTAGTGCACACTACATTTTAATACTACTAAATTCATTTATTCATTCATCATAAAAATTGTAAAACACAAAAGGAACATTCCACACATTGGAACAAGGTTTTAACGTGGTTCACCCCCCCTAGGCTACGCCCACAAAGATATGGCATTATCTTCTTCTTTATTCATCTTCATCAAAATGTTTTTTTGCGTGCATTACATAATAAGTTTAGCATGTGAGGTTGACCAGTGTCGCACCAAGTCCACAGATTATGACCTGACCCTTATATACAATTTGTGACTCTATCTCCAAAACTGACTCAGTATTTATCTCTAAGACTCTCTATCCAAAACAATTCTACCAAAATATTGATCTCCTCAAATCTCACAATACATGTTTTTATACTACAAAATGGGTAGAACCCATTTACATCGATGACCAAAACCCAAAATCTAAGTGTATTAGGTTTGTCCACATTGTAACCTTCTATGCACGGCTGGTAAATGATCCAACCATTTCCTCGTCATGTTGTCCTTCTTTCTTCCTTTGACTTTCCGCTTCCTCATGTTGCTTTTCCTTATTGTTCGACATGCTAATTTTCCTTTTTTTTGGCACATTGATTTTCATTATATTCTAGTGTTCTCTCCTATTCTGATCCCAATTCTAATTGTCTTCCAAAAATTTTGTGCATTCCCCCAAAATAGCCTGCTCCAACAACATGTCAGGAAATGTTGTTTTGGTAGGAGGGTTTTATTTTGAATGAAAACATTCTCATTGATGATAGTGACAAGTTGGGAATTTATTTTTAGACTTATTAGTATACCATCTGGGATGCCTATGGTAATTGTAAAAATCATACATGCTTGTGGTGATGGCCACATTGCCATAACATTTGGTTGATTTGGATACATCGATCTATCCCACGCATAGGAGCGGATAGGAGTGAAAACACATAGTATCCATTGATCTATACCATGCATGGTTTTCCATAGTTGATTTGTGATGGATGTTATTTCATTATCCCACATGCATGGGGAAGAGTTCAAGTGAACAGTTTATAAGAAAAAGACAACCCTTGGTTACTTGTGTGTGAAAAGAGAATTGCACAAATTTTCATATCCCACACACAATGTAAAATTTTGGCTGAGGTAACTGGTAGCTCAGTGGACCAATGGACCAAACCATACCTTCTTGGTGGACCAATGGACCAAAGATTCATGGTGTTATACCTGATGATAGGTGGGCTAGAACGACATCGGATCATTCCTTGTTGGATAGAAATTTACACATAGAGTTTGGTGACTCGGTGGACCAGACTAGACTGAACTAGGTTTGGTTGATAGGAGTTATATGTCAATTGCACAGGGTGGCCCAATGGCCAGTGGGTTGGTGTTTTGGTGGATCATACTAGAATGAGGTTGGTTCAGATAGGATTTATATGTGAGTTGCATAGGTTGGTCCCATGGTGGGTGGGCTGGTGGCTCAGTGGAATGAACTAAACCAGGGTCGATTGATAGGAGTTATACAAGCAAGACTCCTTGGGAAAAAGGGGAAGACCACCAATCAAATGTTGGGGATGAAAATAACATCACATGTTGATGCAGGAGCATCTATCCACATCAGCCAACTAGCTAGCCACACCAGTGAATTCAAATCGCACGCTAAAAGAGAGGCCCAATCCTCATTCAAATTTGAAATTGAATGTAATTAAATTCTTAGGCTGGTGATCCATGGAAGTCGTGCCTTTGTGCAGGCTGTAGATAAGATCGACTTTAATGCCAGGTCGGCTGAGATCTAGATCCAGATGCTGGACTAGATAGCCATTTATTGTAATTGAATAGAGTAGGTGGACCTGGAGGGAAGCACTCGATGAGCCCCTCAGGTAAAAGAGATTTTGAGGTCTCATTTTGATACGAAGGAGAGTCATAGTTGTGTGAGGATCTGCAGGTAGAGCAGAGAAGAGAAGAGCCAGAGAGAGCTTAGGAACACCATTGTAATTACAGGCATTTTCCATTGTTAATATAAACAAAAGCAGTCTTTCCTGCATGTCATTCTATGTTATATGGATGTTTGTGTGTGTTCTTTATGTATGTTGTAGATGTCTGTTATGCATTTGCAGGGATTTTGTGTGATTTCAAGTGAAGGTCTTTGAGGTTTCATGCCAAGAGGGCGTGACAGAGTACTATGGTCTTTGAATACCGATGCACTGAGGATGCACTTCTGAATACTGTGGGTTCAGACAAAGACGCACTGCAGCACAGGAGCTAAAGTCAAAAACTCAAAGGAAGAAGACCTCGAGGTTGCTGAATACCTTGGAGGTAAGGCTGTGTGAGAGGAGACACAGTTGTAGACATAATTCTACTATGAATTTTGTAGAGCTCTGCCAAGTGGGAATTGAGCAGGTGCAAGGAGTGCACAGAGGAAGACCTTTGTTGTGAGTTCAGATAGAAGACATAATATCTGAGGAGTTCTGTAGAGCTCTGCCAGGTGGGCATTGAGCATATGCGCTGTGGTGCATTTGAGGAAGGACTCTATTGTGAGTTCGAAGAAGACTAGAAACACTGAGGATTCTGTGAGAGATCTGCCAGGTGGGCATTGAGCAGGTGCATAGGTGCACAGGAGAAGAAGACAAAACTGCTAAATGTTATGTGGAAGAAAACACTCTGTCAAGTGGGCATTTGAGTTTGTGTGCAGATAGACACAGGAGAAGAGAACTCTTTGAGTTTTGGAGCTGAAGGAAGAATCCATTGAGGGATCTTCATTGGGTTGCTGAACACCCAGAAAGACTCAGCAAGGAGTTTCTTGTGTAGAAGGATAGGCTCAGGAGGGTGAGTGCTTTTACGCATGAGGTCGTAACTGCAAGGAGTGCAGAGACTAAAGAGATCTTTGGAGGAGTTTAGAGTACCCAAAGCTCAGGAGGGTCAACGTTGTATACGCGCAACGAAGCTCAAGGTAAAAAGGATCTCACAGAGAGAGAGAGAGAGAGAAGAGAACAAAGGTTGGAGGCCTTTGAGAACTTGGAAATTCTTCCAAGTCTAGAAGAAAGTGCAAGAAGCTCTGGAGGAGAAGCTACAGCCGTCAGATCGACAGGAGAAGGAATCCAGACCGTTGATTTCTACATCCAAGAGGATCTCAGGAGGAGCCTACAGAAGGAGGAGAAGGACAGCTGTCGGATCTCACTCAGAAATCCCGTCAGTCGTTGGATCAGGAGGAGATGACTAGAGTTTAGCCTCTGGAGTAGGCATGCAGAAGAAGTAATCTGAGCCATCAGATTTGGAGCAAAAATCTTGTTAGTCATCAATTGGATAGGAGTTGCACGAGGCTTAGCAGTCGGTATATTAGCCATCGGGAAATCGGGATTCTCGAGGGAAAGAGAATCGAGACATTCCAAGTCTCGAAACACCGGAGCAATCTGGACCGTCCATTAGTAGAGACACATGGCGGAGATCGAGTGCCCGTGAGTATTGAGGTGCATCAGGAAATCGACATTCCCATGGATAAGATATCGGGGAAATCCAGGTTGAAAACCCCAACATAATCTTAGTCACCCATTTAGAGGGACAGGTGTCAGAGATTCGAAGAGAGTCAGTATAGTAGTCATCAGGAAATCGAAGTTCCTGAGGACAAGAAAATTGGGACATCGAAAGTCTCAAAATCCCGGAGGAATCAAGACCGTCCATATGGAAGGGATGCATGGAGGAGATCGGCGTCATCGGGAAAGGGCCGATAAGGAAGCCGTCCATCATATTTTGGTTCATCGGGATATTGGAGATCCCGGTGACAAGTTGTTTGTGCACTTTGGAATCATGAAATGCAAAACCCCGATCAGTGGGGGACAACTGTCAGCACATCAGGGATGAGAAAAGGGCCATAGTGGAAGCCAGCTGTCAGTGCAACAGAGAGTCGGTATTCGAGGAGTTGGGAATCCCGTAGGTGTGTGTATTTTGGCATAGCAAACCCAAAAACCCCGACGAGAGGTATGGTTGAGGTCATATAGGAGATGGTCGTATGGACCAGGGCCTAGCCAGGAGGGCTAGTGCACAAAGGGCGCATCGAGTTTTAGAATCTTGAAATCCCGACAGGAAGGTAAGGCTGCAGCCCTATGAATTCTAGTCATATGGATCAGGAACCTAGAAGGAGGGCTAGCACGTGAAAAGGGCGCATCGGTGATCGGGGATTGAAGAGTACAGTGACTCTCGAAAGAGGGCATACCGAAACCCTGAAGCCCGATAATAGTTTTCTTGTGGGAAAAAGTCACGATAAAGTGTAGAAGACTGTGAATGGAGTTAAAGGACCTGTGGATCGGATTTTAGCAGAGGATTTCAGCATTGGGAGTCCAAGGAGCCAATTCAGCTCGTATGAGAATTTGAACGATCCTTAAGACTGGGAGGTTAGGTGCAGAGACCCTGCGGGGTAGGGAGCAGTGTCGTCACCATCACATGTACAAGGATTTCCCTCACATAGGTGAAAAATGAAGACCTTACACAACATCCAAGAGGCTGCAATAGTAGAAGACATGGGAAAAATTATTCCAAGAATATATGCAGCCTTAGAAGATTGGAAAGTAGAAAACTAATCCCATATGATTGAAGAGGAAGGTAACATCATTAATTATATTGTTGATATTTTAATTGATTCAGGAGAAATACATTGTTACATTGATTCTAAAATAGTGGGCATATTTCATTCTGATAAAAGTAAGCTTGAAAAATCAAGTTTCGTTCAACTAGCCACTAGAACCAAAAGAAGGATCAATGAGACAATCAGTGGTTGTCCAATAAATTTGAATCAAGTAAATACAATCACTGATAATAATTTCATACCATTAGGATATTATTATATCCTAATCGGAATGGATTGGTTGGAAAAGCATCATGTTGTCCTAGATTTCCATGACAAGACATTTACATGTCTTGATGAAGAAGGTAAGCAGAGCTTTGTGAAAGTAATTTCGAGAACCATTTATATAATGGATATTTCAACCTTATATATAAAGAGATGTTTTAGTAAAGGTTTTCAATTGTATGTAGCTCATGTGGAGGATCCATAAAAGACAAAAGGGCCAATCCTTGAATATTTTAGTATTGCAAATGTTTGATGATGTATTCCAATGAATACCAGGATTGACACCAAATAGGGAGGTATATTTATCTATTCAATGATTTATTACAAAGATCTGCCCTAGTATCAAAGACACCTTATAGAATGAGCACATGAGAATTAAAAAAATTATAAATGCATTTGAAGCACTGTTGAAGAAAGGGTATGTATGCCCAAGTGTTTCACCTTGGGGAGCACCAGTACTTTTTGTTAAAAAGAAGGATGGAACATTGAGGTTGTGTATTGATTTTAGGAAGTTGAATAAATCCAATGTGAAAAACAAGTACCCTCTACCTAGAATAGATTACCTCTTTGATCAACTAAGAGGAGAAAATATGTTTTCAAAAATAGACTTGAGATTAGGATACCATCTGTTGGTCACTGTAATTGTTTATTAACTAAACAATCAAGTGTTACATAAATTGTCAACCCAGGGAAGTCTGTTTATTTCAAAGGCAATCACACACTGTATATGCTCAATCTCAAAAGCAATCTAGAGTTGTAGTAAAAGTACATTAATCACACCTTCCTTGAACAAGCTAAAGTTCTACTTTGAATTACAGAAAAGAAACCTACCTATTACAGAGTTCAAAGTTTAAATAAATAATTATCCGAAGAATCCTGGATTACATTAAGAAACAACAACCTAGGAAAGAAATCCTTCAAGGTACTACAAAAGAAGAGACCAACTATTCTGTAACAGAGAACAGGACCCTATTCCCCAAGAAGGAATCTTCAGCACCTGTTTCCAACTATGACACTTTCATGAACTCATTACTAATCAAAATGATTGACACGTACTGAGGGCTAATTATCTCATAACAGAGAACATGACCCTATTCCCCAAGCAGGAATCTTCAACACCTGTCTCTGATTATCACACTTTCATAAATTCATCAAACAAAATTACCAATCAAAATGATTAATAGTTACCCAAGCATGAATTATGTGAAAACAATGTAACAATCAGTAAAGCAGAGTTTCAGCAAAACAGAGTTCAGTAAAGTAGAGTTTCAGCAAAATAGAATTTAATCAAGGAATGAACATAAATAATACTAACACACTAAAAAACTAATGGGTGAATCTTGTGAAGAAGGTGGGCCCTCCCTTCTCACAAGATTCCCCAAAAATGAAAGGAACTAGTAAGGAATTCTCAGAATAATCTTTTATTCATCTGTCAGTTGTATCATGTTACAATGTCTAAAGTGAACACGTCCTTCTCTGTAATTTATTTCTATCCAAAAGGGATCCCCTCTAATGATGATTTCCCCTTATTTAAAGAGGAGAATCCCCTCAATACAATTGATCATCAAATTACATGTGCACATACGAATCCTATTCTTAGTCAGATATAATCTTCTATACTGGAATAGGATATCCTGATCTTCCATAACATAATTCTATTACAATAGTTGGACTGTTGCGGCCAGTGTAACAGCTTCTTTATTTATCTTCTTGTTACTGTTGTTGTATATTGTTTCAACATCGCAAATCATGGGCTGTTTCAGCAACGAGATTTGCATTTTGACTGTTTCAACAACATGGTCTCAAGCAACAACGATGGTTATGGTGGCTTAAGGTGCGGTTTTTGTGGCCAGTGTAACAACTCCTTCTTACTGTTGTGTGAATTGTTGTTTCGACATCACAGACCACGAATTGTTTCAGCAACGGGGTTTGCGTGCTTTTGACTGTTTCAGCAATGAGCCTTCAAGCAACAACAATAATCTGCAGTTCGAATTGTTTCAACACTATATATTTCTGATCGCTGGTTAAGTATGAGAGTAATGTAAAATTACATGTAAAACAAATTAAACTTATAGAAAAGAGAACAGACGTTATATACCTTTGGAAAGATAGGGTAAGGTGATAATTTAATCTTAACTGTGAGTGGAAAAATGATGTAATGGTAGCAAAAGGTGTGAACAAAAAGGTACATTATAGGGTCCTAACATCCCCCCCAACTAAAAGGTTGCATGTCCTCAGGCAACTTCAATCTGAATCAGAATCTGAATACCGACTCTGAGTGTGCAAATTACTTAAGTAGTAGCTGTGGAAAGTGTTGTCTGTTGGAGCTCTGAATCCTTGAACGTGTTGTAGCCTTTACCAAGCCGTTGTTTTAGTCTTTTTGGGCAACTTATGATGAACTTGATATTTCTCTGCTGGCATCCATTGAATAGGAAAATGGAACTGATAACCTATCCATCTTTTAGCACATTGTTGAATGCATTTGATGTAGCTAGGTACCCGAAAGATTGTTGTCTCAAGATTGGTAGGACTAAAGGGATTGTGTTCTTGTCTTTTCTCAGAAGATTGTTTCCAAAACATGTTATTTGCTTGTAGGGCAGTGATATCTGTGGATTTAATAAAATGTTGACAATCTTGAAGTACTATTGTCTGTAGTTTCCAAATATATTGAATCATACCTGGTTTCTTCAAAAACTGATAATACTCTACAACAAAGGTGGCAACATTCTGTGGTTTTGGCCGTATCCATAGGAGGCGGTTATCCTCGTTATGCTTGGCAGCTAGGAAGTCATTCTGCCATGTAATATGATTGTTAAGAAAGGAGGTGAGTGCCCAAATCTAGATATCACCGACAAGAGGGTTAAGGTTAAGCTATCGGTTCTCAAGGATGGCCTCATTACGAAGATATACCTCACAGAGGAGGTGTTGATCAATAGTAGAACCTTCTACAAAGGTTCTAACAAAATCTATTGGATTTAACAATGCATGGGGTCTGCCTTCTTTGATTGATTTAATCTGAAAAAAATGTAAGTCGTTCTATGAGGAAAAGAGAGTAATTGGAGGATGGTTTCCTTGCAACCAACAATTTTTGTGCCAAGTCAAACATCAGGAGCAATTTTCCTTTTAGCTCTTTATTCTGCTTCTTATGGGCACGAGATTCTTGGCATGTTTTCTCCAAAGCTTTCCAGTTTGAATAGATGTGGTTTAGCCAGAGTAGTTTGTGCTCCTACAGGCTTTTGTCTTGTGTAACAACAAACTCTTTTTTCCATTTGTCCATTATCGCCTGCTCATCCTATGGTTGAGTTTTTGTTTCAACATTGCAAGTGATAGGCTGAGGTAGGGTCTGAGTGGCTTATTCCACAAGACTATGGGTATTGATCTCGCTATGAGGGGTAGATTCATCAATAGGCAGTGTTTGTACAACTTTATTAATAAAAATAGAGGCTTCAGATGTGGCATTTGTTGTAGGCCAGGGTTCATTTTGAATTTTGGAAGGTCCTACTGGTTCTTGTGTAACAACAGGGTTTTCTTCTTTGACTGCAAAAGTCGTGGGTGCAGGGGAAGCTCTAGACATTGGAATTTGAGTTACTTTGTAGCCTACTTGATAATAAATGTCCCCACATTGACTGCACATATACTCTCTACACTGATTCTCTTTTGTATTTTCCTTTGTCATGGTCACTATGCGAGCTAGGGTATACAATTTATGTTCCTTATCATAGGTTTCCTTTACCATTAATAGCTCTTGCTTGTAGGCTTCTAGTTCAACCCTTATAAACTCATTTTCTTGTAAGACAGAGGCCATTGTTGGTTCTAGTTGTTGATATTTCATGGGTATATTAAGAGAGGTGATTGGTTCTGTAAAATTCACGGCCGCACTAGATGGTTCTTTTGGAGAAGCTACAGGATCAGCTGATTCTTGTATTTCAGCTTCTTGATGTAGAGAAAGTAGTGTTGTGGCACCCTGGGCATCTGATTCCTGTATTTTGGTAACAATATCAACAACTAGTTCTTGTGTTTCAGCTGTAGCTGGCTCTTGTGTAACAACTATAGTTGGTTCTTGTGTTTCAACTACTGAATGAGTAGCTAGTTCTTGCGTTTCAACTACTGGATGAGTAGCTAGTTCTTGTGTTTCAGCTATTGGATGAGTAGCTGGTTCTTGTGTTTCAGCTACTGGATGAGTAGTTGGTTCTTATGTTTCAGCTACTTGATTTAAAAAGGATGATGTCACAGTACACTGGGCCTCTGGTCATGGATGATTTTAGGGGCTAAATTTTTCTCATGGGATAATTTTCCATGGTTTTTCCAAAAACGAGATTTGCTATTTTAAAAATGATTCACCCAAATTCTATAGGATAAAATTCTTTTACCTTAAAAATCACCAAAATTTTATAAAAAATATATAAAATCCTTATAAATTTGAATATTTTTACAAAAATATTGGCAAACATTTATAGTTGGCATATGAAGGATTAGTAAGATTCACCAAGGTTTCTACATTTGAAAAAAAAAATCCATCCTTAAAATCATCCCTGCCTCTGGTTCTTGTGTTTCAGTGCCCATGGGTGGAATAGGTAAAAATTTTGGAATTTGGGAGGGTGGAGGTGTACGGGATTTTAGCCAGATGGGTTGGGGGTTTAGGGAAGTGGCAGTAGTGGCTGCTCTTGTTGAGGTCCTTTTTCGTTTTCTTTGTAAAAAGGAGGGAAAAGGAGGAATTTGCTTCTTTCGTTTGCGTGAGGGTTTTTCCTCAGTGATGGGCCAGGGAGAGTTGTCTGGTTCAGAATCATCGCTAAGGATATGAACAGTAGGAGTGGATGATTCTGGTAAGATGTGGGGTAGGCTTGGTATGGTAGGAAGGTTAATTGGATTAATTGGGTTTGTAGGCGGACTGTTAGGTACTTCCGAAGGATCTGGAAGGTTTTGTGGTTGTTGTTCCTGAAGATTTTCAGGATGTTCAACAACTTCTTGGGGGTCTATGGGTGGGTTGTTTAAGAGAGGGTTTTGTTGGGAAAAACCCTTTTGGATGAGTAGTTGTGCGAGATGGTGATGGGTGAGGGAAAGGGCGGGATTTTTATCCTTTTTACAGTAATGAGACATATTTCTAAGACATTCGAGCAGATAGTAGGGAATATTCACCAATCTAGCATGTCGTAAATGAGACAACAAGACAAAATCGTACTGGTAGACTACCTGGTATCGACCTTCACAGGTGAGGTAGTTCTTGACAAACTATGCAACTTTTGGCCAAGGAGGCAACAACGAGCTAAGTCGAACACCCTGGCCTTTAGGCTCAATTTGTTCCCCTGGAAAGAGAAAATCATGTTGGGCATTAAGGATAATGTGTTTGCGGCTGAACCAATGAATTCTAGTGATAGGGAGACCCGCAACCTATGCTATATCATCCTCTGTGACTGGAATCTGAACCCCTTGAACAATGGAATAATCTTCCTGAAGATTTTGAGCAAATTGAAGAACCTGTTGTTGATCAAATCCCTGGAGCCTCTGAAAATAACCCAGCTAGCTTACCTGCAAAAAAATTTGATAGACTTCTGGATATAATTCTAATAGGGTTGTCGTGGCGGGTTCGTATCGTATAGCAGGGCCTCCCATAGCTAAAAACTCAGTAAAATTCATCATCAGAGAGTCAAGTAACCGCTTCTGAGCAGAGTAAGTTTTGCGGGTGAAGGCATGGAAATGGTGGAGAAACAAACAAAAGGATGGGTAAAAAAACGGAATGACGATAGTTGGTTCATGTGAAATGATGGTATAAGATTTCGATATCCCCCCCCCCCCCTCAAGTACAGCTAAAATAATTATTTTATGTGAGTGATAATAATGAGTCGGGATCTTCTCATTAACCATAGTTCAATTGTATTTATATATAAAGTTTACATACCGCATCTTTACCTTTGATTCGTACTTCAAACAAAATATAGTGCTTGTCCATAATAGTTCTGCAGTAGCCATGGGGGAGACTTTTGATTTATTAGAGAAATTGTATCAAGGATTTGTTTAGTTATGAGAGAGGGTCATGGCAGGACAAAATGTAGTATGACAGCGAAAGAGCTTATTGACAGGGAATGCTGAAAAGTTGGTGTTTCAACAACAGGAAAAGAATAGAGAAATGTTTGTTGAAGAGTGATGTTGCAAAATACTACTGAAGAAATGGTGTTTTAGTAGTGGTGACATGTTGTTGAGTAGTGGTGTTTCAGCAATGGAGAAAAAGGGCAAAAAATTGTTGAACAGTGGTGTTTCAGCAATGGGAAAAAGGGGGAAAAATGAGGAAAAATATTGTTGGAAAGTGATATTTCGGCAATGAGTAAGAGGGCGAAAAATTGTTGAATAGTAGTATTTCAGCAATGGGAAAAATGAGGAAAAATATTGCTGGAAAGTGATGTTTCGGCAATGAGTAAAAGGGCGAAAAATTGCGGAACAGTGGTGTTTCAACAATGGGGAAAAGGGCAAAAAATTGTTGAACAGTGGTGTTTCAGCAATGGGGAAAAGGGCGAAAAATTGTTGAACAGTGGTGTTTTAGCAATGGGGAAAAAGGCGAAAAATTGTTGAACAGTGGTGTTTCAGCAATGGGGAAAAAGGCGAAAAATTACTGAATAGTGGTGATTCATCAATGGGGAAAAAGGCGAAAAATTGCTGAACAATTGTGTTTCAGCAATGGGGAAAAAGGCGAAAAATTGTTGAACAATGGTGTTTCAGCAATGGGGAAAAAGGGGAGTAGTGTTTCACAAAATGAAGCTTGGATCTTTTTGAAGTAAGATCGTCCTTTCTTGGTAGGCCTTTTCTTTGATCGAGAATCTGCAAAAAAATCAATTGTAACATGTCATTCCTTGACAGGGATCATTAGTAAAAGAAATTTAATCTAGTACTAAAGGAATTAAATTCAAAAGAATTAATTGCAATGAGGGGTAGGAGGCCCCTCTAAAAAGAGGTAATGTGAGTCTGCCACACATGTGGCCTTAAAATCTTCTTTGGAAATGGGGCTCTGGTACAGACGGAGCCGATGACCATTTACTAGTAATGGTGTTTTAGAGTCATCAATTGTGAGGAGCCTTACTGTTCCATTGGGGAAAACAGTGTCCACTTCGTAAGGTCCAAGCCATCTTGTATGTAGTTTCCCTTGAAATTCTTTAAACCGAGAATCATACAGTAAGGCCCAATTACCTTTTTGGAATTGTTTATGCTTGATGGTTTTGTCATGCCATTTTGATCTTTGTTGTTGAATCATGGTTGTCTGATGAATGGCATCTAGTCTTTTTTCATCCAATTCATTAAGCTGCTGCAACTTGGCTATCTGTGCATCATTCAAATCAAGGTTGACAGCTAAAGCAGTCCTTAAGGTTTTGATTTCAAATTCCACAGGAAAGACGACACTTTTTCCATAAACTAATTCATAGGGAGAGAATCTTGTAGTATTTCTCCAGGTAGTTTTGTAGGCCCATAATGCTTCAAGGAGCCTGTGAGACCAATCCTTTCTGTTTTCCTTCACTTTTTTTGTGAGAATGGCTTCTATTAATTTATTTGTGCTTTCCACCTGTCCATTGGCTTGGCGATGGTATGGTGTAGTCATTCTATGCTGAATATGATATTTTTGAAGGGTGGCTTTAAAACCGTGAGAAGTGAAAGGAGGTCCCCCATCTATAACTAATTCTCTAGGCACTCCAAATCTGATAAAGATGTCTTCAAATAGAAAATCTAGAACCACTTCTTCAGTAGCTCTATGGAGTTCATTAGCTTCCACCCATTTGGTCATATAATTTGTGTAGACCACTATATAAACTTTTTGATTGGATGGGAGGTTAATGGGTCCTACAAAGTCTAAGGCCCATCTTTCAAATGGTTCAAGTACTACCTGGGGATTTAATGGAATTTCATCTCTATGATTAGGTTGGCCCATTCTTTGACAACTATCACAAGCCCAAACATATTTCTTTGCATCTTTAAAAAGTGAGGGCCAATAATACTGCATCCTGAGAATTTTATGTGATGTTTTCTTATCAGCAAAATTCCCTCCATAAGGGCCATCATGACAAGCTTTTAGTAAATCATAAACCTCATCTTCTGTAATGCACCTTCGGATTTCTTGATCAAGTCCTGTGTGGAAAAGACACCCACTTATCCAGCTATATCGATCACTTTGTTGAATGATTTTTCTTTTCTCCCGGTGGGATAGGTGTGGTGGTAACTTCCCTGCAACCAAGTAGTTAGCGATGTCTTCAAACCATGGTGAGTGAGTAGATACTACAAATAGATATTCATCAGGAAAGGAATCATCTACTGGGGTATTATCATCAGGTGTTAGCCGAGAAAGGAAATCAACAATTACATTTTCTTTTCCTGGTCTATCTACAATTGTAATATCAAATTCTTGTAATAATAGTAACCATCTGGTGACTCGAGCATTTGTGATAGGTTTGTTCATTAAATATTTGATAGCTGAGTGATCAGTATGGACAAGAGTAGAATAGTCAGTGATGTAATGTCGAAATTTATTAATAACATAGATAAATGCTAAGAATTCCTTTTCGGTAACTGTATAGTTAAGTTCAACAAGAGTCATAGTCTTGCTAATGAAGTAAATAGCATAAGGGAGCTTATTTTCTTCTCGTCCCAAGACAACTCCTATTGCAGTATCTGAAGCATCAGAGGATATATGAAAGGGAAGTGTCCAATCAGGTCCTCTTAGAATAGGGGCTATAGATAACTGATGTTTAAGTGTATTAAATGCTTCCTGGCAAGGGTTAGTCCACTTGAATTCAACATTTTTCATCAGTAACACAAACAGAGGAGAAGCTATTTTGGAATTTTTTTTGATAAATCTTCTGTAGTATCCAGCATGTCCTAGGAAACTTCTTACCTCTGTTTGGGTTTTGGGAATAGGAAGATTTTTAATGACTTGTATCTTGGATGGATCCACCTAGATTCCTTGAGATGAAATAAAATGTCCAAGCACTATTCCTTCACTCATCATCATATGAAATTTTTATGTACTTAAGGAGAGGTGGGCTTGTATAAATGATTTAAGTACTTTCTCAAGGTTTTGTAGTTCTTCCTCAAAAGAAACACCATAAGGCATAAAATCGTCCATAAAAATTTCCATAGAGTCATTAATCATATCAGAAAAGATTCCTATAACTACTCTTTGAAAGGTTGTTGGTGCATTACATAGTCCAAATGGGAGGAATCTATAAGCAAAAGTTCCCCAAGGGCTAGTAAAAGTGGTCTTATATTGGTCTTGGGGTGCAATTTTGATCTGATTATACCCATTGAAACCATCTAAAAAGGAGAAAAATTTCTTCCCTAACAAACTATCTAACACCTGATCAATGAATGGTAACGAAAAGTGATCTTTTTGAGTGGCTTTATTTAAGGCTCTATAGTCTACACATACTCTCCATTTCCTATTTTTCTTAGGGACTATTACCAACGGGGAAACCCATTCATTGTCCGATATAGGATATATAAACCCTGCATTGAGCAATTTTTGAAGTTATTCTTTAAGAATTTCTCTTAAATTAGGGTTCATTCATCGTTGAGATTGGCAGATCGGTCGACAATCTTCCTTGATATATATATGATGAGTGCATAATTCAGGAGAGATTCCTTTCATATCTGTATAGTCCCATGCAAATGCTTCTTTATGTTCAAGAAGTAACTTCATTAATTGTTGTGTTTCGGCATCTGTCAGGTTGGGGTTTATGTTCAGTGTTTTTCCAGGTTCAATTTCTATTGGTATACTTTTAGAAGAGATGGTGGCTGATGTTTGAGGTGGGTTTTCAAAGTTAAGGTTTTTCTGATTATCTGACTCCAAAAGTGCAGCTAGTTGGTTATGAGTTTATGGAGTCACGGAGGAAGGTTCACAAATAAAATTATTAATTACTTCATCCTCAGTGGCATATTTAAGGCTTAATACTTGTCCAATAGTCAGGATAGGTTGAGTAGTCTAATCATCAAAGTCCACCCATAAAGAATTGTCATTATTAATCAAGGGTGTAGCATGAGGGTAGAGGGTAAGCTGTTTAGTCTCATATCCATTGGAAAATGTCATTGAACCTGATCTACAACTGATAAAAGTGTCTACTTTGGCTAGCCAAGGCCTGCCCAAAGTTAGAGGGTGTCCCCCCAACTTTGTTTTAGGTTTTAATACCACAAAGTCAACTGGATAATTCCAGGATTCCACTGAGATGATTAGGTCTTCAATGAGTTCTTCCAGTTTGATTATAGAATGGTCAGCTAATTCTAGCATGGTTGGGGTGTCTCTGATTTCATTCTTCAGTTGTAATAGTTGTGAGGTTTCTAGAGTCATAATATTGATAGCAATGCCTAAGTCTACCAGGACTCAAAGAATTATTGTTTTTCCAATTTGTATTGAGACGGTAGGATGGCTGAGATCACCATATTTAACTGGGAGAACTTTACCTGACATTAGTACAGAAAAATCACCCATGACATGAACCGTGAGGGGATCTTTAGTTTTTCTACCAGGTTTCTTAACACAAATGTCTCACATAGTCCTGGCATAAATTGGTACATCTCGTAGTGCTTGTAATAGTGGAATTTTGACATAAAGATTTTGTAATTCCCTAGAAGATTGAAAGCAGGTGGCTCAGGCATTTTAGTCAAAGCTAAACGCTCAGGAAATGGTGGTTTTGTTGTTTCAACAACAGTGTTAGAGGATGATTGTACATCTTCAAGTACATCATGCTTTTTTATTTCCTCTTTATCAAAAGAGGTAACATCAACAATGATAGGTTTTACTATTTTCCCATATCGTAAATGAATATCATTGCATTGTGCAGGGAAAAGAGAAAGTGTAGGCTGGTTTTGAATATCAATGCACTATACAGCTTTATTATTGGGGTTAGGGTTAGGTTGTGTTAGAAAAACAGGACCGCGGAGCAATAAAATAAAACAAATGCAGAAACAAAAACACAGAAGACGCACAATACAAGAGAGACACAGATTTACGTGGTTCACCCAGTGTGGGCTATGTCCACCAGAGAAATTGCCAGGTCCTTCCTTTATTATTATCCAACAAATGAAGGGATACAACCTACAGCAAAACCCACTATAACTTCCTCTTCTTTCTCTCACAGTCTCCTCTCTCAGAATACAATATTCACCCTCGTACATAGCCGCAATACATTTCCCTCATAAAAGAGGGTTGCCTTCTAGGGAAAAAACCCTAACATAATCTCTACCGTTAGATCTGCGACCTTATAATGAACAATCCAGATTTACAATGAAATTACAATATATTTTATAAGGCAATTTTTGCTTCGGGGGCTTCGCCCCCGAACCCCCGCTGGGGGCCCGCTTGCCCCCGGACCCCACAGAGGGGGTACCCCCCCTCTACACTCCCCCGCGTGGAAGAGTGTACATACTTTTGGGGTGTAAATACTTCATGGGGTATAGACACGACTGAAAGCAAAGGACCTCTGCATCAGGAAGATAATCAGGCTCCACAACCAACAATCTCCCACTTGGAGACTAATCTCAACAACACCACTGCTGCTATATATGCTAGATTTTGAACCTTCTTGGACCTGGCAAATTTCTCATCTTCATATTCAATCTTGAAGACCAACTGAAACTGATCAAGAACTCAGTTTCTCTCTGGTTACTCCCTTTGTTAACATGTCTACAGGATTCTGGCTAGTGTGTATCTTTTCCAGCTTCAATTGTCCATCTTCCA
>ML777160.1:302476-321373 GCA_009831015.1 Picea engelmannii
GGACCGCAGAGCAATAAAATAAAACAAATGCAGAAACAAAAACACAGAAGACGCACAATACAAGAGAGACATAGATTTACGTGGTTCACCCAGTGTGGGCTACGTCCACCAGAGAAATTGCTAGGTCCTTCCTTTATTATTATCCAACAAATGAAGGGATACAACCTACAGCAAAACCCATTGTAACTTCCTCTTCTTTCTCTCACAGTCTCCTCTCTCAGAATACAATATTCACCCTCGTACATAGACGCAATACATTTCCCTCATAAAAGAGGGTTGCCTTCTAGGGAAAAAACCCTAACATAATCTCTACCGTTAGATCTGCGACCTTATAATGAACAGTCCAGATTTACAATGAAATTACAATATATTTTATAAGGCAATTTTTGCTTCGGGGGCTTCGCCCCCGAACCCCTGCTGGGGGCCCGCTTGCCCCCAGACCTCCTAGCCGGGGGGATGGACCCCCCAGAACCCACAGAGGGGGTACCCCCCCTCTGCACTCCCCCACGTGGAAGAGTGTACATACTTCTCGGGTGTAAATACTTCATGGGGTATAGACACGGCTGAAAGCAAAGGACCTCTGCATCAGGAAGATAATCAGGCTCCACAACCAACAAGTTGTATAGGTAGTTGGGGCCTCATCATTTGATTGTTTGGTGGAGCACCTGATGGTAAGGAGATTGGTTGCAGAAATTGTGATTGAGGTAATTGATTTGGGAATGGGGGTTATTTCCCTCTCCAATTTGGATTCCATTGGTTAAGGTAAGGTTGTTGTTGTGGAGGCCAAGGAGTCCACATTGATGTGTCTACAAAGGGAGGGTTAGTTTGTTGCATGGGTGGGTAATTCATTTGATTGAGGTATTGCATTTGATTACAAGGAGAGTAATTTGCTTGACTAAAAGAAGGATAGTTATTCCAACGATTAGAAGATGTAAATGACATATTAGGATTCATACCTTATCCCCGTGACTGCCATTGCCTTCTCTGTGTCAATAGATAGACAGCTTCAACTTCTTCATCAGTTGGTTGTAATGCTGCCTTGATTCCTGGTAAAGAAGGGCATTTTTGAGTTTCATGATCCTTATCATAGATGGTGTAGATTGTCTTTTTGTCCAATGGGCATTTCCTTCATGGGGGCTTGTCTCTGCATTTGGAACAAAAGATGGACATGGCTGCTTCTGCTTTGGCTTTTTTCTTTTGAATATGAAAGGTATTAATTTGTGAGGCAAAAGAGCTTAACATTTCAGTTTTAAAACCCTCAAGTAAATTACCTATTTCAGCTCTTGTTGCTCCTCCACTGACTGATTTTTGAACTCTTGAAAATGTGGTATCCCTGCTATTTGATCTATTCCTTGAAGCTCCTCTTGAACATCTTTTACATAGGTTAACAATTTCATCATATGATTCTTTAGATATGTCCCCTTTTCCAAGCATATTCAACATATCTAGACAATCATCCCTTACTCCTTTTAGTAATATTGATTTAAGAATATCCTTGCTTACATCGGGTGACTGGATCTTTGTAGATTATACTGTAGCCTTTATACAAAGTCCTCCAGATTTTCATCCTCTTTCTGTATCATCTTGAGTAGTTCCTCTCTTTTTTCTCTTGTTCGGCAATAGTCTTGGTATTTATGCATGAATTTTTGTTTCATCTGATCCGATGTTGTGATTACATGACCTCCAAGACTCATGAACCATCTTAGTGCATTTCCTTTCAATGTTGCTGGAAATAGCTTTAATTTTTTAGCATTGGAAATGTAATCATAACTTCTGCATAATATGTCAAACTCGAAAAGGAATTCATCAGGATCCTCTAAAGATAAACCATGAAAGTTAGGTAAAGCTGAGAGTGGAATATTCTTCATGGGAGATACCCCTCTAGGAAGATCACCAATAGGAAATCCTAAGGTGGAAAAAGAGTTTTCATCATTTACCTCTCTTTCAAGACCTACATGTTCTTCATGATGCAGTTCTTCATTATACTCATCCATAGTTTATTCTGTTTGTTCCCTTGCTATGATTGCTCGATCCTCAATGTTTCCTACTAGTTTCTCAACTGTCTCAGGACTCCAAATCTCTTTCCCCGTTTCAAAGTTTGCTTGAAAGGAATGTTGGGATTTTGGTTTCCGAGAGTTTGGCTGCTAAGGAGCAATAGATTCAGATTTTGATATAATCTCATCAATACAAGTCTTTCTTCCTCCCCTTCCTCTACCCCTGCCACCTGTAGGATCAGTTTCTTTCGAATATCTACATCCTCTCATGCAATATTTATATCTGAAAGAACATAAGTGCTTTTGAGATCTATAATTTCCTTCCCCGGCAACGACGCCAAAATGTTGGTCACTATAATTGCTTATTAACTAAACAATCAAGTGTTACATAAATTGTCAACCCAGGGAAGCCTGTTTATTTCAAAGGCAATCACACACTGTATATGCTCAATCTCAAAATCAATCTAGAGTTGTAGTAAAAGTACATTAATCACACCTTGCCTTGAACAAGATGAAGTTCTACTTTGAATTACATAAAAACAACCTACCTATTGCAGAGTTCAAAGTTTAAAGAAATAATTATTCAAAGAATCCTGGATTACATTAAGAAACAACAACCTAGGAAAGAAATCCTTCAAGTTACTGCAAAAGAAAATACCAACTATTCCGTAACAGAGAACAAGACCCTATTCCCCAAGCATGAATCTTCAACATCTGTTTCCAACTATCACACTTTCATGAACTCATTACTAATCAAAATGATTGACACGTACTGAGGGATAATTATCTCATGACAGAGAACAATACCCTATTCCCCAAGCAAGAATATTCAGCACCTGTCTTTGATTATCACACTTTCATAAATTCATCAATCAGAATTACCAATCAGAATGATTAACAGTTACCCAAGCATGAATTATGTGAAAACAATGTAACAATCAATAAAGCAGAGTTTCAACAAAACAAAGTTCAGTAAAGTAGAGTTTTAGCAAAATAGAATTTAATCAAGGCATGAACAGAAATAATACTAACACACTACAGAACTAATGGGTGAATCTTGTGAAGAAGTTGGGCCCTCCCTTCTCACAAGATTCCCCAGAAATGAAAGGAACTAGGAATGAATGCTCAGAATAATCTTTTATTCATCTGTCAACTGTATCATGTTACAATGTCTAAAGTGAACACGTCCTTCTTTGTAATTTCTTTATAGCCAAAAGGGATCCCCTCTAATGATGATTTCCCCTTATTTAAAGAGGATAATCCCCTCAATACAATTGATCATCAAATTACATGTGCACATATGAATCCTATTCTTAGTCGGATCTAATATTCTATACTGGAATAGGATATCATGATCTCCTATAATAGAATGCTATTACAATAGTTGGACTGTTGTGGCCAGTGTAACAGCTTCTTTATTTATCTTCTCGTTACTGTTGTTGTATATTGTTCCAACATCACAAATCACAAACTGTTTCAGCAACGGGATTTGCGTTCTGACTGTTTCAACAATGTGGTCTCAAGCAACAATGATGGTTATGCTGGCTTAAGGTGCGGCTATTATGGCCAGTGTAACAACTCCTTCTTACTATTGTGTGAATTGTTGTTTCAGCATCACAGATCACAGACTGTTTCAACAACGGGGTTTGCATGCTTTTGATTGTTTCAGCAACAGGCCTTTAAGCAATAGCAATAATCTGCAGTTCGAACTATTTTAGCACTATATATTTCTGATCGTTGGTTAAGTATGAGAGTAATGTAAAATTACATGTAAAAAAAATTAAACATATAGCAAAGAGAAGAGACATTATATACCTTTGGAAAGATAGGGTAAGGTGATAATGTAAGCTTAAATGTGAGTGGAAAAAGGATGTAATGGTAGAAAAAGGTGTGAACAAAAAGGTACATTATAGGGTCCTAACACCATCAAGTAAATATCAAGGAATACAACATGGGTAAGACAACTTTTAGGACCAGGTATGGAAATTATGAATTTCAGGTGGTGCCATTAGGACTGAACAATGCACTAACTATCTTTATGTGCTTAATGAATGGAATATTCCAAAATTATCTAGATAATTTTGTCGTTGTGTTATGGGATCACATACTTATTTATTCTAAGTCAGATAAATAACATGAACATTACTTGAGGTTGGTGTTGAAAGTGATGAGGGAACATCAAATTTAAGACAAGCTTAGTAAGTGTTCTTTTTACCAAGAACAAATCCATTATTTGGGACACATTTTATAGGAAGGTATAGCAATAGATCTAGAGAATATTGAAGCCATTAAAGGATGGCCAACACCAAGGAATATTTTGGAAATCATATATTTTATGGGATTAGTTGGATACTACATGATATTTATAGAGGGGTTCTCTAAGATTACTTATCCCGTCACCTCTTTATAAAAAAAAAGAATTAAATTTGAATGGACAACAAATTGTGAAGAGAACTTTAATTTGCTGAAAGAATTACTTACTAGTGCACCTATTTTGAGTATTTTTAACCCAAATGAGAGTTTTGTGGTATGTACATGATCCAGGTGGATATTGGTGGCCACCCACCTATTCCAACTTGATCCTCTTGACAATTTTTAGTTCAACACGTTCTTCTGTACTTCTTTGTAATTGTGGTTTCTACACTTTCAAGGTTTTCTAAATCCCTACACATATTATAGGTGGAGACTAGTGGCCTCCCACCTAATCCAACTGGATTATTTTGGAAGTTTTCATGTCAACACATCTTTTTATACTTACAGGGCCATTTTGGGGCCCTAAACAATGTTTTTTTGGCTAGCCACAGTCAAACTATAGACATAGTTAGAGTTTGATGACATAATGTGTAGTTCTCAAAAATACCTTTCCAATGGGCTATCACACGGCTAAAATGGAGGTCGTATGAAAAAGTTATGACCCCGAGAAGTTGAGGTACCAACTTACCCATTGAGGCCCACATAAATTTTGGCGTTTCATCTCCTAGGGTTAGGTTTTTTTATGTCTAGTGTTTTGGAATTCATGAGTAATGTTAAAAAGGTCTTTGGAGCCTCATTGTATTCATTTTTTTGCTCAAATGGATGCATGTACCAGCCACATATCTTCTCAGAGATAGCTACCACCATTCGAGTAAGTTGTTTTCATTTATGCAGATTTACAGTTTCAGCCTATTTTATTTATTCAATAGAAGTTATTGTTCATTAGATATATGTTGTTGTTCAGTGTATCACTGTGTTATTGTATTCAATCTATTATGCATTTTTTTCCGCTCATAAATTTGGATTAGTGGTATTAGAGTGACCTGCTCTTCATTTATTTTTGTTCGTGCAAGTCCCAAACAAGATATGGGTACAAGAAGTTGGGACTCAAACCAGTCAAGCCTTTGCAAGAACGATTGCACTGATCCTGACAACAACCCATGGGAGATGAAAAGAAAAATGATGGATCAGGAGATCCTTTTAAAATGTTTCTCGAGGAATATCTTTCACGAAAAGGGAATGAAATGATCGAAAAATTTTCACAGATCCTTCAACATCTACCCATAGGAGACGCATCTTCATCAAGAAGCCATGCAACCCCCTTCAAGGTATATGTGACTTTTTATATTCCACTATTTGAAGGACTGATAGGTGCAGATGCTGTATATAAATGGATGAATCTTCTCAAAGGGTATTTTTCGATCCATAATTTTTTGATAGGGAAGAGATTACTTTTACACTCCTCAAGGCTATCCCCCATGTTAAGGGCTAGTGGGATACTTACTCTAATAAAATGGCCATAGAGGAATATGAAATATTTTTGGTCAACCCCACATGGGATTCCTTCAGGGATGCCATTAAAGAACAATACTACCCTATTGGAAGCTACAAGGACTAGTACATAAGATTGACCGCCCTGCGTCAATAAAGGGACCAGGTAGTACCAGATTTCATCAATAGTTTCCATACCATATGCACCAAATTGGGTATCAAATACTCTGAGTGACATTTGGTACTCGAATATTGCGGCTGTCTGCATAGATACATTAAAAAAAAGTGGATTTTTTTGATATCGCATCATTAGAGATGGCTTATAGATATGCTATTAAGATGGAGAAAATTTTTAATCCTAAGATGTGAGAGTTTGGATCTGTAAACTCCTCATAGTTGAAGCAGGGTAAAGGCAGCTCCAACCCACAAAATAAGGGACAAAGAAAAGATGGCCACTCTCAGGAAAACTAGTCCAAGCTTCAAAACAAAAAAGGTAATGAGAAGTCAAAGAAGGAAACAATAAAATGGTGTGAATACCATAAAATCCCTTGGCACAACACCAAAGAATGCCAGTCCAAGCAGTCATTGGTGGCCAAGCTGAAATATTCCGATTCAGAGGCATATTATGACTCCAAATCAAATCCACAAGGAGGGAAGAAGATTATCAATACTAAACCCAGTGCCACTATTGCTACCACCAAAGTCTAACCAAGTGAACCAGAAGAACTAGAGGAAGGGGAACGCCTATTTCACTCACATATGTGGATAAAGGGGGTTATTCTTAATTTGATTATCGAGAGTGATAATAATAAGAACTTGATCTCAGAAGAAGTCGTCAAGTAGCTAGACTTGTCTAAGACACTGCACCCACAACCCTACACCATTGATTATCTTCTCCAAGGAAGAGATCTCTGCGTCAACCAACAGTGTCGTCTTCCCTACGACATCAAGCCTTTCAAAGATGAGGTATTGTGTGATATTTCTCCCCTTGAAGTTTGTGATGTTATCTTAGGACAACCATATTTGTGGAAGCGACATGTTTTGTATGATTCTAGACCCCACAGTGTTATTATTACTTTGGGTATATAATTGTATAGGATACCATAGGTAGCGCTGCCTACTGTTATTTATTTAATCTCTACTAAGCAATGTAGTAATGTCATTTCAAAGACTAGGAAGTTCATGTTCTTTGTGATATGTGCTCATAGTAAGAAGAAGGTCACGACCACATCTGTGGCCTCTACACAGAGCCTCTCTTTGTAGTAGAAGAAAGTGGATGGGATTGTGGAAGAGTACAGAGACATATTCTCCTCATCCACCGAGGTATCGACGCACTGCCAAGTCAAGCATCCAATTGATATAACCCATGGTGCACCTATGTCTAATGGACCAGTCGATCATTGATCACTGATGGAAAATGATGAAATTAAGCATCATATACAATGACTACTTAAAAAGCGGCACATCAGACCCAACTCCTCCCCTTGCAGAAGAATAATTGTACTGGTGTAAAAGAAAGACGAGACCCGGTGGCTCTGCATTGATTACAAAGCATTAAACAAAATCACAATCAGGAACTGGTACCCAATTCCCATAATTGATGACCTTTTTGAACAATTCAACGGGGTAAATTTCTTCATCAAGATTGACCTAAATTCTGGCTACCACCAAGTTCCCATCGAACCAACTGATGTATGCAAGACAAATTTCAAATCTAAAGAATGTCTCTTCGAATGGCTAGTCATGCCCTTTGGCTTAACAAATGCATCAACCACTTTCATAAGGTTGATGGATGATGTATTGAGACCCTTCACTAACACTTTTGTGGTGGTATATTTGGATGATATCCTCATCTTCAACAGAACTTGGGAGGAGCACATGCAACATATTCAACAAGTTTTGAGCACTCTACATCAACACAAGCTATATGCCAACTTGGAAAAATGTTCCTTTGGCATGAACATGGTCCAATACTTGGTATAATTTGTTGATGAGCATGGGGTACATGTTGATCTAGCTAATATCTAAGTCATCTTTGACTGGCCAGCCCCAACCACACTAACCGATCTTTGGAGCTTCTTGGTACTTGCCAACTTATACCGACAGTTCATGTTGGGATTCTCCCATATTGCATGGGCACTCATCCAAGTGACCAAGGGTGGTTGTAGAGAAACATTCACGTGGGGGAAGGAACAACAAAAATAATTTGATGATCTGAAGCATTGCCTATGCTAAGCTCTAGTACTCTCCTTTCCCAATCTGCAACAACCATTCGAGATTGAGACTGATGCATCTGACTATGTTGTAGGAACAATTATAACTTAGCACAGTCATCCGGTAGCATATCATAGTGAGACACTCTCAGATATTGTCAAGAAATACCCCACCTATGAAAAGGAAATGTATTCCATTGTACAAGACTGACGTCAATGGAAACATTACATTATAGGAAAGGAGACAATCATCCACACTGATCACAAGCCTCTATAGTTCATACAGACACAGGGGAATTTGTAGAACGAATCCCATAAGAAGTATCCATCTACCTGCAACAGTTCCATATCAATATCAAGTATAAGACAGGGAGCACAAATCATGTTGTTGATTGCCTCAGTCGACCTCCCATGGATTCACTCACCACCATGCTCCACTCCTCTGGGCATGAGACATCTGAGTGGCCCCAACTTTGTCAGCAAGATTTGGACTTAGCCACCACCTATCAACTTTTGGGTACAGGTGCAAATTTCACCAATTTTCAGATTCAGGACATACTGTTATGCCATCTTGGCCATCTTTTTGTTCCTTCAAGTGAGCATCCAAAGATGATTTGGGAGGCTCAATACAATTAGATGGAAAGACATTTTTTCATGGAGAAAAGTTTGTTCATTCTATAGAAACATTATTATTGGCCAAAACTTCGACAAGACGTCAACAATTATATCGGATATTACACTTCCTGTGTCATTGCCAAGACAACCATCAAGAAGCAAGGATTATGCACCCATATTCCTACTCCTGAGAGGCCTTGGAAATCCATATCGATGGATTACATGTCTATCCATCCATCCACCAAGAAAGGCAATGATTGTGTATTTGTGGTAATTGATCCATTTTTGAAGATGGCCATTCTCACAGCCTGCAAAAAGAGCATCATAGCGGCAGATACTTCCAATCTCTTCTTCAAACAAGTGTGGGTCCATTTTGGGATACCACAGATCATCATCTCCGATTGGGACATTAGGTTCCTCAACACATTTTGGTTGAGTATTTGGTCACTTTTGGACACCAAGCTCACTAAATCTACTGCTTTCCACTGCCAAACCGACGGCTAGACAAAGGTTGTCAATCAGATGATTGTGCACATCATGTGCATGTAAAAATCTAAGCATTTGATTACATGGGATGAGATTCTTCCCTATGTTCAACACAACTACAACATGGCTCTCCATATCTCCACTAGCCATAGCCCATTTTAGGTGTGGCTAGGATTCCAACCATTGGGTCCCATTGATGTTGCACTACTTCTTGCAACCACACATGAAAACTTGCAACCACACGTGAAAAATATTCCCATGTTCAGTATGAGGATGAAAACACCACCAAGTTCATTGAAAGGATTCATCACATCCTCCAACAGGTCCATGAGAGTTTGTAGAAAGCCAATGCTAAGTACAAGTAGTGCCATGATCAACATCGAGTACCGCACCATTTTCAGGTGGGAGACAAGGTCTAGTTACATTTGTAGAAAGAGAACTTTATAGGGCCCCATCATAATCTCTTCCCACTTCTCTATGGGACTTACACTATCACCAAGGATATGCGTAGAAATTATTTTGAGATCAACACTCCACCCTTCCTTGGATTTCACCCAGTGTACTTTGTGGACCTCCTTCGGCTATATTTTCCACCATTATTGGACACCTCGGAGATTGCAAAATAGACGAAACCAATAGATCTCAACCTTGAATGCATGGAACATCCATCCAATGATCATATAGTGGACACACGGGTCAAGGGCACTCGCCAACAAAGGATCCATCTTTATCAGGTTGTCAAGGTAAGGCATCTCCTACACCAAGGAAAGTGGCTAACCCAGGGCCAAATTTAGCAGAAGTTTACTCACCTAATGGGGGAACTCAATGAAATGTAGAATATTTCTTCCTAAGGGGGGAGGACTGATCCAGGTGGATATTGGTGGCCACCCACCTATTCCAATTGGCTCCTCTTGACAGTTTTTAGTTCAACATGTTCTTCTATACTTCTTTGTAATTGTGGGTTCTACACTTTTCGGGTTGTCTAAATCCTTACGCATATTCTAGGTGGAGATAGGTTGCTACCCACCTAATCTAACTAGATTATTTTTGAAATTTTCATGTTAGCACATTTTTTTGTACTTCCAGGGTCGTTTTGGGGCCCTAAACAATGTTTTTTGGTCTTTCCACAATCAAACTGTAGACAAATTCAACATTTGATGGCATAATGTGTAGTTCTTGAAAATACCTTTCCAATGGGCTATCATGTGCCTAAAACATAGGTCGTATGTAAAAGTTATGACCCCAGGAAGTTCAGGTACCAACTTACCCATTAGGGACCACACAATTTTTGGCGTTTCATCTCCCAGGGTTAGGTTCTTAGATGTATAGGGTTTTGGCATTCATGAGTAATATTAAAAAGGCCTCTGAAGCCTCATTGTATTCATTTTTCTACTCAGAAGGATGTGCATAGAAGCTACATATCTTCTCAGAGATAGCTACCACCATTCGAGCAAGTTGTTTTTCAGTTCTACAGTTTTATAGTTTCAACCTATTTTATTTATTCAATATAAGTTATTGTTCACTGGATATTTTTTTGTTGTTCTTCGTATCTATGTGTTGTTGTATTCAATCTATTATTCATTTCGTTTCTCTCATAAATCCGGATTAGTACATATGCATGCAAAGAAGGACTCGGTGGATTCCTCACTCAAAATGGACATGTCATTAGTTGTGAGTCCAAAAATATTAAATAACATGAGAGGAATTGTGCCATGAATAATTTGGATATTTTTTCCATAGTTCATGCATTGAATATGTGGAGGCATTATCTCATGGGAAATATTTGAATTAAGAACAAACCATAGTGGTTTGAAATATATATTTTAAGAAACCAAATTTGAATGCTAGGAAGACAGGATGGCAGGGATTTTTGAGTGAGTATGACTTTGATATCAAGAATATCAAGAGAAAAGAAAACAATGTTGTTGATGCACTCAATAGAAGGGTACATCTCATGCATTCATAATCCATTAGTATGCATTAGTCATATTTAAAGAGAATAATTTTGGAGGATGTTGTTATAGACCAACATTACCTACAAGTAAAAGAAGGTTTACAACACGAAAATGTACAACAGTTAATTAAAGAGTACAAGATGAAGGAAGATGGATTACTTATGCATAAAAACAAAGTTTATGTTCCTAGCTCCGATGAACTTAGGAATTTGGTATTAAAAGAGATGCATAATGTTCCATATGTCATACATCTTGGTAACTAGAAAACAATTGCAGCAATAAGAAGCCAATTTTTTTAGTCAGGAATGAAGAAATATGTCGTTGATTACATTTCCAGATGTATGGAATGTCAAAGAGTGAAATATGAGCATAGACACTCATTGGGTTTGTTACAACCATTTCCAATTCCATAGAAGAAATGGGAAGTGGTAACCAATGATTTTATCACTAAGTTGTCCAGGACAATAAGGAAACATGATTCAGTAATGGTAGTTGTGGATAAATTGAAAAAATATGCTCATTTTGGTTAGTGAAAATGACTCATATAACAATTAATATATTAGAAACATACATGAAGGAAATTGCTAAGTTGCATGGAATACTGAAGGAAATTGTCTTAGACAAAGATACCAAGTTTAATTCAAATTTATAGAGGGGATTATTTAAAGGATTTGGTACAAATTTGAACTTTATCACAACATACCATCCATAGTCAGATGAGAAGACAAAGAGAGTCAACCAAGTGATTTAAGACATGTTACAAATTTATGTGATGGACAAGCCATCCAAGTAGGAAGATTACTTGCATTTGGTTGAGTTTGCTTACAATAATGGGTATAAAGATTCATTAATTATGAGCCCACTTGAAGCTTTGTATGGTAGAAAATGAAATAATATAGTGAATTGGGATAACTTATCAGACAAAGTAGTACTTGGTCCTTAATTGATCAACGATATGGAATACTAGATGGTTAGAATTTAGTAGAATTTTAAGGCAGTGCGAGATATATAGAAGAGTTATGCAGATAAGAAAAGGACAACTAGAGAATTTAAAGTGGAAAAGTATGTGCTTTTGAAAGTGAATCCCAAGAATATCTCATTGAAGTTGGGCAATTGTACAAACTAGCAGCCATATCTTATTGTCCATTTGAGATGTTGAATAGAATAGGGCTAGTTGCATACATGCTTGAATTTCCTACTTCTATGAATGTGCATAATATATTTCATGTCTCTTTGTTGAAAAAGTATGTGCATGTGTTATTGGACTAGTCGGTAGGTGCGGACACTAACTAATCTCCCTAGATCCACCTAGATCTAGAACAAAACACACCAGAACATGATGCTTTCTTTAAGTTTTAGATATTGAATTTACTAACTAAAAAGGGAAAGGTGGCATACCATTTAAACGTCGCTTCCTCTCGCCATTTCCATCCTAGCTCCGTTCCAATGCTCATATAATAATGATTCTGCAAAAGATCTTAACCAACCAAAGTGATAGTAATGGCATAAACTCAATATAAACCTATGTATGTGATCAAGGAATCATACAATAAAACACAACAAGCTTTATAGGAAAGAATCATATTACTGTATCATATTAAATGTGAAAGATAGATTACAACCATGGCCTTGATGTCATAAAGTCCCTTCCAACTATCCTTCATTCCCCACACACTTCCACTCCAAGAATTCCGAGAGCATAGATCTGATAATGTTCACAATCTATCTTGACAAAGGAAAAACTCAAAAACACTCCAACCAAGCTAATAATTCCAAGCCAAATCCAACTTAGCTCCTTTCCATGAGAGCTCCTCTACTTTTATAAGTTGAAGGGGATAAGGTGAGGAGGTTAGGATGATCCCACTAAATCATGAAAGTGAGTAAGATCCAAACCATTCGGATGCCACCTCACTATGGAAGTTTCTCCTTCTAGAAGATTCAAGAAAATGCTCATTTTTCCCACATGTAAGCATTCTCACACCCTGCCCTATAGAGAATCCCGTGAACATCTCGCAACCCAACTATGGTGCAACCTGTGAGAATCAGGCATTCTCACACCTTGCCTATATAGAAACCTGCTAAATTCCCTTTTTTATAGGGTTTTTACAAAGGAAAATGCAACTTCTTTTCTCAGGAAAAGTTCTTCTCTCTTCTTCCTTCAGGAACTCATGCTACTGACCCCTCTGAAGACTACAAATAGGTTTACATCATTAACGGTCATAGGGATGATGGAAATAATTTGTAACAGCATGATCCTAACCATGTTATTAATAATAATTTGATTCAGGTGGAGCCAGAAGGAGACTTTTAGGTCCGACTAGTGTGCATATTGGATAGAAAAGTAAAAGTGGTCCATAATCGATTCATAGAATTGGTAAAACTTTAGTGGACCTACTACGATATTGAAGATCCTACTTGGGAGCATGAAGATTCCATGTGAGTAGAGTAATCGCGAATGTTTGAAGAATTTTGAAATTTTGATTTAACTTTTTTATATGCACTAAGGAAAGTGCCAAAATAAGGGGGAGGGGAATGTAATACCCCAATTTTGAGCCCCCGATGGAATAATGTATTTTTTTTAGTCATAAAAGGATGGAGTGCCTAAAAAATTTAAAGAGGTTGGAGTGCCTAGGAAATGTGATTCTTTCATCATTGTTAATAATAAAATACATCGCAGGATACAAGACGAACAAGGACAAGAGTTATATGGGGATATTATTTCACAAGAGAGGCGGTTGTTCAGGGGATAAGCCTTTATATTTTAAATTATTTATGTTCACACATGTTTGTGTTAGGGGGAAAATGATGGAGTGCATGATTATTTTTGGGAGACCATGTTATTCCTTGGGTGTTTTTTCTATTTAAATATTACCTGTGGGATTTTTGGGGTTCAGTTGGTGGGCCATCAATTCTTACTCAAATAATTCTTGGAATATTTCCTCTTAGATTCACTCTTCTTGCTTATTCTTTTGCTTGCAAGGGAAGGGAAAAAATATTGTTGAAGGGAATTAACCATGTTTGGATGACTGTAGGAATTACCGATGTATTCCAACAATGAATTGATGCATGTATCCCTGAGATGCATTGGCATATTTACAAACCTTGTTAACAACTATCAATCCTGAGAGTTCTAGCATTGAGATTTCCTGACTAGTAGCACTGGAGCCTTAGAAAGAGGTGGACAACCTGAGGGAATGTGTGGCAGTTGAGGGGGTTCACTTTCTTTGGGTGGTGTAGGATGAAGGGGAAGAGAGATGGTAACTAGGATTGTTGTGTGTTTGTGAAACCTATGAGAGAAATATTGTTCACTGGTTTGGGAATATGGGTGCCATTTTGAGACCCATCCTTGTGAATTCATAGCCTTGACTTGAGGGTGACCTATCGTTGATACTTGGAATAAAAATGTCTAAGGTTGGGTGGAACGTCCTTCGTCTGAAACCAATCGGTGATTGGTTATATTAAAGATAATTTCTCTCTATCATGTTTTTCTCTACTTGTATATTTATTTTCGTTGTGTAATACTTATTATATCTAATATACGTATTTATAATGTACCTATTTGTTGGTTATTGTTGTGCATGGAATATGGTTCATTTATTTTATGGTGTAATATGAATCTTGATTATTGCATGTGTTCCTTTCATGATTCTTTGTTAATTAATTAGTATTATAAAATATAAATCAGTCCATGAAGTTCTTTCTTGAAGTAGCATGGCCATCTTGGTGGTGGATGTTAAATAAATCAGAGAAAAAAAATTCATGGTTCTGATACCGGGTATGTTATAGATTGGTATTAGAGCGAAGTTTTTTGTGGTTATAATATCGGGTATGTTACATATTATTTGAGGGAAGTTTTCTTATATCATTGTAGAGAAATAAACACTCGACCCCCTTCAGCAAAATGGAATTCAAAGCAATGTTGATCAGTATAATGCTTCATTTGATTGTAAGTCATGACCAATTTATCTTTGAGAGTGTGTTGAATGAAAGCCTGAATTGTAAGGGTTTTTTCAACCTCCTGTACCTTGGAGACACCTGGTAGGCAAGGTAATAATGATGGGGGATTTTGACCATAGAATTCCTTGAAAGGAGTCATGTGAGTTGCGCCATGATAAGTTGTATTGCATTACCATTTAGCTAGAGATAACCACTAAACCCATTGAGTTTTTCATTTGGATGTGAATCACCTCAAATAGGCTTCCAAGAACTTGTTGAAAGATTCCATTCAACCATCATTTTGGGTATGATAGGTAGTGCTAAGATGTGATTGTTCTTTCCATAATTTACTAGTGAACTTTGAATCATGAACTGAGACAATACATTGTGGCATACCATGTAATTTGAAGCTATTGTCCATGAAAACTTGAGCCAATGTGGAATATTTAAATAGGTGTTGGAGGTCATAAAAATGAGATATTATGAAATTATAACAACTACAACCATGACGACTGATTTATTGTCATATTTAGGTAATTCGATAATGAATTCCATAGATATATCTGTCGATATAGAAGATGGAATAGGGAGAGGTTGTATTTCTCCCGGAGTTTTCATTGTTTCTCTCTTCTTACATTGACAAATATCACATTCAACCACAAAGTGTGTATATCCTTCTTCATGTCTTCTTATAAAATTGAACATTGATCCTTTAATATGTTTTATGAAATCCATAATGTCCTAATTTTGGTGAGGCATGGGGCTCAAAGAGAATAATTGATTTAAAATTGGATTGTTTGATAAAATAAAAGTGGCCTTTATAATGGAGCTCCTCATTTTTCCAAGTCTATCTAGGAGATACATTAGAATCACGTTGCAGTTTTTGGATCAGGATATAATTTTTGGAATCTTGGAACCATTCATGGTGAACTACATTAAACTTAATGACTACAATGAATGAAAGTGAAAATAGGGACTCTTCGTCTTCATATTTCCTGGAAAGAGAATTGGCTACCGCATTATGTTTTCCCTTCTTATAAATGATCTTATAGTCATATTTGAACATTTTGGTCACCCACTTCTATTGCTTGGGGGATGAAATCCACTAATCCAAAACATATTTGAGTATATAATTGTTATCACATTAATTTTTAAAGGGGGGTAGGGGTTTTTTTTTTAAGAAGTTGGTCCCTTAGCAAATAAATGAAAGAAAATGGGCCAAAAAACCCACAATTTGGCTTATATCCTAAGTTGGAGGAGTGATGAGACATTTAGGTGTGACATGATAAGATGCGTGCAGGTCTAGGAGGTTGAGAGATGAGCGCCCTAGATGAATGGTCGATGGCCATATCGGGGCCTCAACATCCACACAAGATAAAAAAATATACAGTGGGCCGGGGAAAATAGTCATGGTTTGTGAAGGTGTTGTTGGTTGTGGAGCCTGATTATCTTCCTGATGCAGAGGTCCTTTGCTTTTAGCCATGTCTATACCCCATGAAGTATTTACACCCCAGAAGTATGTACACTCTTCCACGCGGGGGAGTGCAGAGGGGGGGCACCCCCTCTGCGGGGTCCGGGGGGTCCATCCCCTCGGCTGGGGGTCTGGGGGCAAGCGGGCCCCTAGCGGGGGTTTGGGGGCGAAGCCCTCGCAGCAAAAATTGCCTTATAAAAGTATATTGTAATTTCATTGTAAATCTGGACCGTTCATTATAAGGTCGCAGATCTAACGGTAGAGATTATGTTAGGGTTTTTTTCCCTAGAAGGCAACCCTCTTTTATGAGGGAAATGTATTGCAGCTATGGATGAGAGTGAATATTGTATTTTGAGAGAGGAGACTGTGAGAGAAAGAAGAGGAAGTTACAACGATTTTTGTTGTAGGTTGTATCCCTTCATTTGTTGGATAATAATAAAGGAAGGACCTGGCAATTTCTCTGGTGGACGTAGCCCACACTGGGTGAACCACATAAATCTGTGTCTCTCTTGTATTGTGTGTCTTCTGTGTTTTTTTTTCTGCATTTGTTTTATTTTATTGCTCCACGATCCTTTTTTTCTAACAATGTTGAGAAATATTGAGAGGGGAGTGAATCAGTATTTTGAGCTATTAACAATTTTTCACTTTTCTTTCACTGAAAAATCTTAGTCTACTTTATAGAGACCAGTTTTTGTATATTCTTATGAAAACAGTAGTGCATCCAGAGATCATATTATGGATTTCTTCATTCATCAGATGTCTTTTAAATAGTAATTCAACAAAATAAACTAACACAGATGAATAGGACACATGAACACCAGAATTTAAGGTGGAAACCCAAATAGGGAGAAAACCACCGCTGATGTTGTCTTTGTCTTCAATGATTATTATTAAGAAAACATTCTACAACAATGTACTAGTGCAGACTCATACTAGTATGCAGGCTTCTACCTGCAGAAGGCTACAACATTCTCTCATTTACCAACCTTTCCTGGAAGGGAGCTTCAACCCCCTGAAGATAGCACCAGTTTCTACTGGCAGATTGCTACTACTGAAGGGTTTAACCCTCATACTCACTGCTAACCACGTTTCATAAATTTTCACACTGGATCAGGCAGTTTCATCTAGTGGTTATGACAGTAACAGAAATTATCTCAAGAGTAAACACAGACCTACAGACTGTCAGGCAGTTACCAAAGGACACATATTAAACAACTCAATAAACCTAGAGATGATGCCTCTGATCTCATGGTTGCTGAACCCACAGCCGTGATCTCTCTGTCAATGTAGATCTGCTTCCTAACTGCCACAAGGAGGTTCCTCTTTCTTCAAATCTTTCATGTTGCCTACACAAATGACATCACCCACCAGTAGATATCCCTACTGTCAGAAAAATGGCCTCCGCATCCTTCGACCTCAGGAACTCCGATTTCCCGATGTCCAATATGCCGACGGCGATTTTCGTTGTCATTGTTCACGAGACTCGTGAAACTCTGATTCCCGATTCTCCGATGAAGCCTCCTGTCTACACGTGGATGGTAACGATCTCTACTTGATTTAACGGCTATGATCAAATCGTGAAATCGCATATCGCGATTTTGGGGTTTTCGATGTCAATTGAACTGGACATTTCAAAGTCCCGAACCCCGATACTCTGCTAACTTATCTCCTTTGCAACTTCGGCAGATCTGACGGTTGTCAGCCTTTCGGGAAATTTGAAGATTTATGGGTTTTAGATGTCAATTTAACTGGACATTTCAAAGTCCCGAACCCCGATACTCTGCTGTCTTATCTCCTTTGCAACTTCGGCAGATCTGACGGTTGTCGGCCTTTCGGGAAATTTGAATGAATCCAATGGTCACTGGATCTCTGTCTTCCTTCTTCTCCATATCCTGCCATCTCTGCTGTTGCCATCAATGACAACAACAATCAACACACATTCGTTGCTTGTTCAATATTTTCCAACAATCTCCCCCTTTGGCATTGATGGCAACACTTTCATTCAGACTCCACTCCTCCGCATTTGTCCATTCAGACTGGACTCTGTTCCCGAAATATTTCGAAACTCGACTCCTTTCTCCCCCTTTGACATCAATGGCAAAGAGTGGACAGTACCATGCTCCCCTGAAACCATGTTGTATCTGCTGAATAAGATCCCCCTTAGCCAGTAGATGTTTGTACTTAATTAGACCTGATCCTCTGCATGGCAGAGACTACTCCCAGTTTTTGTCGGAGATATTCGAACGCTTCCCTGGGTAGCGGTTTGGTAAAGATATCGGCCACTTGTTCTTTGGAGGGAACATACTCCAATTTCACCTTCTGCTCAAGCACATGTTCTCATAAGAAGTGATATTTGATGGGAATGTGCTTGGTCTTGGAATGCATAACAGGATTCTTTGAGATACTGATGGCACTTGTATTGTCACACATAATAGAGATAGGAGATGAACATTTGATTTGAAATTCTTGAAGAGTTTGCATCA
>ML777160.1:332022-375293 GCA_009831015.1 Picea engelmannii
TTATAAAAGTATATTGTAATTTCATTGTAAATCTGGACCGTTCATTATAAGGTCGCAGATCTAACGGTAGAGATTATGTTAGGGTTTTTTTCCCTAGAAGGAAACCCTCTTTTATGAGGGAAATGTATTGCAGCTATGGATGAGAGTGAATATTGTATGCTGAGAGAGGATACTGTGAGATAAAGAAGAGGAAGTTACAACGGGTTTAGCTGTAGGTTGTATCCCTTCATTTGTTGGATAATAATAAAGAAAGGACCTGGCAATTTCTCTGGTGGACGTAGCCCACACTGGGTGAACCACGTAAATCTGTGTCTCTCTTGTATTGTGTGTCTTCTATGTTTTTGTTTCTGCATTTGTTTTATTTTATTGCTCTGCAATCCTGTTTTTCTAACAGGTGCTACATGTCAGCCAAAGATGCACATCGAGCTCAAAAGTGGGGAAGTTCCAAACCACTTTTCGTAGCCCCGATATGCATATGTGCACATAGTGTCCTATCCCAGGCTGACAAGTGGTCTCCCCTCATCACTTTCGCTCCCTCCATATGTCTTCCACTCACTGTCCTGTCAATACCTATCCCTTTCTCATCTCCCGCCACCTATGCCCCCTCGCTCCACATCACCTCCATCCCATTAAACCTCATCTCCTGCTTGTGTGGCCCCGACACTATCCTCCGTCTCCTCATCTATCCATAACTGTCCACCTAGCCATCCCTCGTTTTCTACTCCATACTGAGTGCACCAATGAATTCATTGGCAACCACGTCTACCATCAGGCTTTCCCTTAAGCATTCAGCTCATATCCAGACAGTGAATGCTGAGGCTGCCACGTCTTACTGGTGCACAGTTGACTTGATCCTTCCTGATCCCAATGAAGTAGTTATGAAGGTTGGTTGGTGGTGGTTGAGCATCATTTATGCCATAAATAGAAGGTAGAGGAAAGGATTGTCAGTCATTCGGCTCATCGACAACTCTATTCTGAGGCTTGTTTGCATATGTTAGAGGTTCACAACTGAACAAAGGCTGCAAGCACAGTCTGTCAGGAAGCATGTAGACATAATGCCTTCAATGCATCTACTCGGATATGCTTCTGGGATTTTGTTTTGAGTATAAATACTCAGTTTTGATATATTGTAAGGGTCGATGGTAGAGCTACTCTCCCTCTTGTAAAGTTTTAACGAGGTCTCTAGTTCTCTAGTTATGTACATGTATTTTAGACTTCTTGTTTAATGAAAGTCAACTTCTTTCCATCTCTCCATAAACAATGTGTTAAGACACTTGGAATTGGAGGATCCAGTTGAGGGTTGTGATGTCGTTGTTATGTAGGTTTGATCACTGCAATATTTTCACCGGTTTTAATTAGTTTCTCGTGTTATATTTTCCCCTCTTATACTGAGTAGCTCATGCATGGAGGATCCAGTCGGGTTGTTACAGTAGCATCGTGGTGTAGGTTTGATCATCGTATTGTTGTAACTGTGTCGTTTAGACATATATTAGTGTCTGAATATTTGGGTTCAAGAGGATATAATTCTTGAATCGTTCTTCTTTAGGCTGCTAGAAGACCAAATGTCCATAGCAGGCCCTTACATCTCCTCACCAGTTCTTCCCCCTACTCACCCTTTTACTGCAAATTACTGACTGAAGTTAGACCAAGACCTCACTTAACTATGCATTGCATGGTCTAGGATTCTGAGTTAAAGGGATATAATATTGATACTGCATCCATTAGACCACCCTTTAAACTATTTACTATGACATACAAATTGATGGGTATCATGCTTACCTCTGACAAAATCTAGAGGTGACTTCTGACACTAACATTTATGGCGCCATTGTCGGGGACGAAATTGAAGATTTTCCCTAGGATTGAATGACAAAGCTTACTGGTTCTGAGGGTGCATTAGAACCCAATACATTAAGATTACAGTTGTGCACCTAGTGACTCCACTATGGTGAATCCATTAATGTGACTCCATGTTTTTAGTTATGGCTTCTAGAGGTAGACACACGATGTCTACTCCACAGTTGCCTTTGGCAACACTTGAATATGACCCAGATAAAATTATTAGAAATTGAAATTCCCTTCATGAAGGAACTTCTATTGTTGAACCAGGTATTTCTGATGATTTTCATTATCCTATAGGAACTCCAATTTCTTCTTTTCAGCCTTCTATTATACCTTATGTTGGAGTTTCCTGAACTTTGAATTTTGGGAGTGTTCCTCTTGATTTTTCCCCTCTTGGTCTAGGATTGGAGGGAGAAACCATTGTCACTCCTCTCTCTCTCGAGGTTGTACCATGGCTTAGACCCAGTGCCTCAGAATATTTTCCCACCCCATGCTTTACCACTCCTCCTCCTATTAGAGTTACTGATTTCGTGGAAAAGGAGACCCATGTTCCCTCAAGCCCTCTAGCATTTTCTCCAAATCCTCTGTTGTTTCCTTTTTCTCTTGGAAGCTCAGTTCCAACCTCCCCTATTCTAACACCTTCTCCTCCTAATTCTCCTCCACCTCACATCCCTATGGCAGGTGCTAATCCTCCTAGAAGTAGAATGAATGCCATAGTGGCCGCAAGATATGCCCCTCTAGTCTTACCTCAACCCATGAATGCTCTCCATATTGGATATTACCTAAAATATATGCCTAAGTTCACTGGAGAAGAGGATATAAATGCTGAAGAGAACCTTGCTTCCTTCTACAGTTATGCAGACAATCTAAATATTTAAAATGAAGATGTCTAGATGAGAGTCTTTGTCCAGAGCCTTGATGGTGAGGCTAGAAAGTGGTTTAGAGGTTTGACTCCTGGATCTATTGCTGGGATTGAAGCTTTGGATGATGTTTTCTTGAGATAGTGGGGGGGTAAAAAATAATTTATGTATTATATCACAGAGTTTGGGTCCCTGAAAAGGAAAGAGGTAGAATCAGTCTTTGGCTTCTCCAAACGGTTCAATAAAATGTATAATAAGATCCATGCTGAAACAAAACCTACAAAAGCTTCTGCCAAAATCAATTATGCTAGCGCTTTTGACCCTGATTTCTACCTCCTACTCAGAGAAAGGAGAGATACTTCCTTGGCTTGTATGCAAGATGCAGCCTAGGAAGTAGAATCCAATGTGTTGGTAGATAACCGACTCAAGAATAAGGCTGATAGAGACATGCCAAGAAAAAACTCTGAATCCTCCACCTCCGGTTCTTTTGTTTCCTCCCTTCAAATGGATGAAGCAACCAAGTTACTAAAATCACTTTCAACTAGGATGGAAAGGTTGGAAGTAGAGGGGAAGATGATAATCATAAATCCTCAAAATATTGATAACAGAGGCAACTTCAGGAGGCCAAATAACAATGCTCCTCGGATTATGCCAAGAGATCCCAAAAACAGAGATAGGGATGATAAAAAAATCCAAACCCCTCTCCAAAATAACCTTGTTGTTGATGAAGAATGAGAGGAGGAAGATATGGATCCTGAAATCCATTGTCTTGGAGACACCTCCCCATTCCCTCACTTAACTCAATCTACCTACAAGGATTCCCTCATGAACAGTCAAATAAATGAGCTAAGTAAGGGGGAGAAAGCCAATAGTAGTCCCAATAAATATAACCTCAGGCCTAAGAAAAAGGAAGGGAGGTTTGACATCCATGGTCATCCTTCCATAGAAGAGAAGCCTACTAAAGACACATCAAACAACAACAAAGAAAAGAAATCTCATAATCCTCCACCAATAGCCAAAGACCTTGTCCCAGAGTTAAGAGAGATTCAAAATCCCCCTCCCTCCTTTAGTTTTGAGCATGAAATTCAGAAGATCAGAATCCCTGTTCCCCTTTCAGAGCTAGCCAAGCATGAAGACTTAAAAAGGTCCCTCTCTAAGTTGTTGCATCCTGAACCATCATTCCATCCCATAGACTCAGTAAATCTCCAAGATGAAAATCCAGTAGTCATCCTAGGTCCTATGATAAAAGATAAGGATGATTCATCCCCTCCTTTCTACACATCATTGAACATACATTATAAGGTGCTGCATAATTGTCTGATGGACTCAGGGGCATCTCATAATCTCATGCCCAAAACTGTTATGGAATATCTCAGATTAGAGATCACAAAGGCTTATCATGATTTGTACTCTTTTGATTCAAGGAGGGTGCAATGTCTTGGGGTCATCAAAGATCTAGTTGTGACCTTGTTTCAACTGCTCATGAAAAGTGTGGTCATGGATATTGTGGTGGTTGATGTTCCTCCCAAGTTTGGCATGCTTTTGTCAAGATATAGGATTAAAAGGCTTGGGGGAAACTTGCATATGGACCTCACATATGCTACCATTCCTGTGTTCGGAAGGGAGCATAGAAGACTGTACATAGAGGCTCAGTTGGCCTATATTATTAGTGATGAATCTGACCCCAACAACCATCCTATATTTGCAATTGACACTGAGTTGAGGGCCAGTTTGTTGAAGTTCACTAATGCTCCTGAGCTTTCCTTAAATCTAAAAAAGAAGTCCATGGTTTTTCATGAAGCTTCTTTCTCCACCACCTCTAATTGGAAAATATTTTTTGATGGAGCCTCCTCTAAGGATGTTGCCGGTGCTGGAGTAGTCTTGGTTTCACCATCCTAGGAAGCCATATCTCTGTCATAAAAATTGGAATTTGAAGCTACCAATAATGTGGCAGAGTATGAAACTCTTTTTTTGGGCTTAAGAGATGCAAAAGACATGGGGATCAAGGAAATATCTGTGTTTGGAGATGCAGAATTGATTGTTAAATAAATTAGAAATTTGTATCAAGCTAAGCATCCCAGGCTCAGAACCTATAGAAATTAGGTATGGGACCTCATTGACAGTTTTTTCTCATCTTTCAACACTTCATTTATTCCAAGGGAAAAGAATGTCATGACTGGTTCTCTGGCTTTTTCAGCATGCAATTTCAAAGTCCCTCTACCACCTAAACTCAGGTATGATGTAGAAGTGAAATATAAACCCTCTATACCTGACAATGTCAAGCATTGGAAAGTGTTTGAGGATGATCTTGAAATCAAAAGATTCTTGGAAATTGTCAAGGATTTTTCTGTATTGCACATTGATCAAGACCCTGAATTTGAAATAGAGCCCCATCCTGATGTTTTCTTGAAAAAGATTGTTGATCGTCACATTGTCTAGCTACCCAACAATCACATCCCAAAGGGACTAGTTCCTTTGGAAAGGATTTTTGATAGAAATGATGTGGTAGTGAAGGGTAAAATCTCAAATGATGATGCTGATGTGGCTGAGTGCAATTATGGCACAGAGATGGACCCAAAATTTGTCAAATTGTCAAGCAACCTGTCAAGAGAGCAGAGGGCCAAATATACTGAGATATTAAAGGAATCTATTGATGTGTTTTCTTGGACATACCAATATCTCATAACATATGACACCAGCGTCATTGAACACAAGATCCCATTGAAAGAGGAGGCCAAGCCATTTAGGCAGAAATTAAGACAAATAAATCCTATGTTGACGCCTATTATGGAAAGGGAGGTGAAGAAGATTTTGGATGATCAAATTATTGTGCCTTTGATATATTCTGAGTGGGCAACCAACTTGGTTTCAGTGCGGAAAATGATTGGAGAAATCAAACTTTGTGTTGACTTCATAAATATGAACATGATCTCTAGGAAGGACAATTACCCACTGCCAAAGATGGAACACATATTGCAAAAGGTAACTGGTGCATCTAGGATTTCCATGATTGATGGATTTTCTAGCTACAATCAGATATTTGTCTTGCCTGAGGACAGAGAAAAGACAACCTTCACCACTCCTTGGGGCACATTCATGTATGAAAAAATGCCCTTTGGATTGATGAACGCAGGGGCAACCTTTCAGTGAGCCATGGACATCACCTTCATTGGGGAGAAAGATAAATTTGTGATCATCTATCTCAATGATATAACAGTCTTTTCCAGATCTGATAAAGAACATTGTTTTCATCTGAGGAAAGTCTTATTGAAGTGTAGAAGGTTTGGTCTCTCCTTAAATCACAAGAAATCATTGTTTTCCATGAAGGAAGGGAGATTATTGGGGAACATAGTATCAACAGATGGGGTCAGAATTGATTCAAGAAGGGTAGAAGCTATTCAAACCTTGCCACTTCCCAAATTTAGGAAGGAAGTTCAGTCTTTCCTGGGAAAAAATAATTTCTTAAGGAGATTTTTTTCCAATTTTGCTGAGCTAGTGAAGCACATCATAGTCATGCTCAGAAAGGGAAGTGAAGTAAAATGGACTGCTGAGTCCCAAGAATCCTTCAGCCAAATCAAGAAGGCATTGACTAAGGCACATGTGCTTGTCAGTCCTGATTATTCCAAGGATTTTTTTATTTTTTCTTTTGCTTCTTTTGATACGGTGGAAGTTGTTTTGTTGCAAAAAAAAGTTGAAGGGCTAGAGAAGCCAATTTCATTTTTCATTAGGGCATTGAGAGATGCAGAGGAAAAATATGACATCATGGAGAAACAGGCCTATGCCCTTGTGAAATCTCTCAAAGATTTCAGAGTCAATGTTTTGCATTCAAAGATCATTACATATGTTCCTTCAGCCTCTGTGAAGGACATTCTCATTCAGCCTGACATAGACGTGAAAAGAAGCAAGTGGATTTCCAAGATCCTTGAATTTGATCTGGAAATAAATCCCACCAAACTAGTTTAAGGTCAAGGTTTAGCCAAACTGTTGGATGAATCTAATTGTAAAGATTTGGGGGTTACCTTCATCAACACTTGCTCAAAAAATCAATAGCCTATGTTGTCTGATGGTAGTCCTTGGGAAAACCCTCCATTGGTAGAGTGCCCCTAGTATACAAATATTGTATTTTTTCTGCAAGAGTTAAAGCCCCTTAATGGTATGGGAAAAAGAAAGGCAGGAGATTTAAAGCTCAAAGAAATTATATATTTCCTTATTGACCAGGTCTTGTATTGGAAAAACCCTCTAGGTGTGCTTCTGAGATGTTTACACCCACAGGAGGCCCAAAAGATTATGTTTGACTTTCATGCTAGCCTATGTGGGGGACATCATTTATGGAGAACCACGACCTACAAAATTATTAGGGATGGGTACTTATGGCCTACTCTATTCATTGATGTTTGTGTGAAAATCAGGGCTTGCATCAAATGCCAAAATTTCACTAGGAAACAACAGCTCAAGTCTCTGCCATTGAAACCTATGGTAGCTTCAGGACCCTTTCAACAGTGGGGCCTAGACTTTATTGGAGAAATCCATCCTTCTTTGAGTGGTCAACATAGGTGGATCTTGAATGCAACAAATTATTTCACCAAGTGGATAGAAGCTATTCCGACAATGAGTGCTTATCAAAAAGTGGTCATTGGTTTCCGTGAAGATATTATGGCAATATTTGGTTGTCCAAACAGAATCATCACCGATAACGCTGCATCCTTCAAGGCTGAACAATTTCTCAAATTTTGTGAACAGTTCATAATTTTATTGATCCACTCTACCCCCTACTACCCCCAGGACAATGGACTAGCAAAGTCCTCTAACAAAAGCCTGATAAAGATCATCAAAAGACTGCTAGAGGATAATAAGAAAGAATGGGACTCAAATATTAAGTTTTCTTTATGGGATGATCAAGTGACAACGAAGAGATCCCTGGGCCTCTCCCCTTTCCAGCTTGTCTATGGGGTTGAAGCAGTTTTTCCTTCTCACCTAGCCCTGCCTGTAGCGAACTTCTTCCAAGGCTACCAAGGTGAGCTTGATGATATGATTAGAAGGATACATCAACTAGTATAAGTGAAATCGACTAGAGAGAATTTGTTGGACAAAGTCCATGAATGTCAACAGAAGATCAAGCAAGCCTTTGAAAGAAAGGCGAGAAAAGACGATTTCCAGCTGGGGGATCTAGTTCTCAAATGGGATGCGCCAAAGTAGGACAGAGGAAAACACATCAATTTTGAATCCCTATGGATTGCACCCTTCAAAATATCTAAGATATATCCAAATAATACATATAGGCTGCAAAATTTGGAGGGAGATCAAGTTTTTGGTGGCCCTGTAAATGGGCATTTTCTCAAGAAGTTATTTATTTGAGCCACAAGTGGCTCCCATGTTTTTGTAGATATTGTTTTTCTTTAATTTTATTGGTTTTATAGGTGACTCCATAGCCCAACGATAAGGCATTGTAACTGCATAAGATTTCTTGGAATCTCATAGGGAGCAAGCTATCCCCCATAGATCCTAATGTTATCACATTAATTCGTAAAGGGGGTCGAGGGTTGTTTTCCTAAGAAGTTGGTCCCTTGGCGAAGAAATGAAATAAAATGGGCCAAAAAACACACAATTTGGCCATATCCTAAGTCGAAGGAGTGATGACACATTTTGGCGCAACATGATAAGACGCATGCAGATCTGGGCGGTCAAGATTTGAGCACCCTAGATCAATGGTCAATGGCCATATCGAGGCCTCAACATGCGCACAAGATAAAAAATATAGAGAGGGATGGGGAAATTAGTCGTGGTTTGTGAAGGTTCTACATGTCAGCCAAATACGCGCATCGAGGCCAAATGTGGGGAAGTTCCAAACCACTTTTCATAGCCTTGATATGAGTATGTGCACATAGTGCCCTATCCTGGGTCGACAAGTGGCCACCCCTCATCACTTCCGCTCCCTCCATATGTCTTCCACTCACTGTCCCACCAGTACCTATCCCTTTCTCATCTCCCACCACCTGTGCACCCTCGCTCCACATCACCTCCATCCCATTGCACCTCAGCTCTCACTTGTGTGGCCCCCACGCTATCCTCTATCTCCTCGTCCATCCACAACTTTCCACCTGGACATCCCCCATCCACTACTCCATACCAAGTGCGCTAATCACTTCGTCGACAACCACGTCTGTCATTAGGCTTCCCTATAAGAATCCAACTCAAATCCAGATGGCGAATGTTGAGGCTACCATGTCTTACAGGTGTAGAGTTGACTTGAGCCTTCCCGATCCCAATGAAGCAGTTATGAAGGTTGGTTGGTGGTGGTTGAGTGCCATTTCTTCCATAAATAGAAGGCACAGGAAAGAACTGTCAGTTAGTCATCTCATCGACAACTCTGTTCTGAGGCTCATTTTCATATGTTAGAGGTTCATGTATGGACAAAGAGTGCATGCACAGTTTGTCAGGAAGCATGAAGACATAATGCCTTCAATGCATGTACTCGGATATGCTTCCAGGATTTTGTTTTGAGTATAAATACTCAGTTTTGATATATTGTAAGGGTTGATGGTAGAGCTACGCTCCCGCTTGTAAAGTTTTAACGAGGCCTCTGGTTATTTGGTTATGCACATGTATTTGAGACTTCTTATTTAATGAAAGTCAACTTCATTCGATCTCTCCGTAAACATTGTGTTAATACACTCAGAATTGGAGGATCTAGTCGAGGGTTGTGATGTTGTTGTTATGTAGGTTTGATCACTACAATATTTTCACTAGTTTTAATTAATTTCTCTTGTTATATTTTCCCCTCTTATACTGAGTAGCTCGGTCATGGAGGATCCATTCGGGATATTACAGTAGCATCGTGGTGTAGGTTTGATCATCGTGTTGTTGTAACTTTTTTGTTTAGACGTATCTTAATGTCTAAAGCTTTGGGTTCAAGAGGATCTCTTTCCTGAAGCTTTCTTCCTTAGGTTGATGGAAGACCAGATGTCCATAGTAGACCCTTACATATCCTCACTATTTCTCCCCCCTACTCACCCTTTTATTGCAACTTACTAACTGAAGTTAGACCAAGAACTCACTTACCTATGCATTGCATGGTCCAGGATTCTGAGTTAAAGTGATACAATATTGAGACTGCATCCATTATACCACCCTTTAAATTATTTACTATGACATACAAATGGATGAGTATCAAGCTTACCTTTGATGCAATCTAGAGGTGACTTCTGACACTAACAATGATGACCAATTTTAATTTGAACATGTTTCCCAAGAAAGTAAGGATGCTAGATGTTCACTACATGAAAAATGGTCAACATTTATCTTTCATATGTTGATTTTCCCAAGTGTCTATTAGAATGTTTTTTACTAGTAAAGTCCAATGTTTGGGTTCTTGCACGAGAACTGCATCAATTCATTTCCCCAAAGAGGCACACTCCAAAAACAAAATTCTTAGTGAATTCGGGTAGAGCCAGTACTGGAGTGGTACACATAACATCTTTCAAATATTTGAGGTAACATATTTCAAATCTTGGAAGGCTTGATCAAAAGTCACATTCCAATTGAAATCATTTTTATTAAGTAATTCAATGAATGAGGATACAAGTTTTCCATAGTTATAGAAAAAATTTCGATAGTATCCTATTAAACCAAGGAATCCTCATAAAAGTTTAAGAGTCTTAGGATGAGGCCAGTCCTTCATAGATTTGATTTTCTTGGGATCCACTTGGAAACCTTCCACACTAACAATATGGCCCCAATATTCCACTTATGAGGCCCCCAAAGTATATTTGGAACTTTTGAGAAAGAGTTGATGATAAGAAAGTAGTTGTAAGACCTAATCCACATGGGAAATAAGGGCTTGTCTAGTTTTACTATAAATGAGGATGTCATAAAAAAATACAAGGAAAAAATGACATAAAAAGGGTTGAAAGATGTGATTCATGAGACTTTGGAAGGTTGATGGTGCATTACATAGTCCAAAGGGAATGACAAATAACTCATAATGTCCTTCATGAGTATGAAATGTAGTCTTGTGAATATCAATCTCCTTCATACGAAGTTGGTGATAAATGAAACGAAGATCAAGTTTGGTAAAAAATTGAGCACCATTAAGTTCATCCAAAATATTATCAATTATGGGAATGGTAAATTTATCCTTGATGATGTTTTTGTTGAGAGCACAAAAATAAGGGAACATACATCAACTGCCTTATTTTTTAAGTACCATGTAAATAGGATATGAATATGAATTGGTACTAGGGAAGATGACACCCACGACCAATAATTCTTGATTTTTTTTTCAATCTCATTGTTCTGAGTGAATGGGTGGTGATAAGGGGAAAAATTGGGTGGGAGACTACCAAGTATGAGTGGAATGGAATTATCATGGGAACCATGGGATGGTGGGAGGCCTTGGGTGGTTTCAAAAACTAAGTGGTGTTTGGATAAGAGAAGTTGAATTTTGGGATGAGTGGGTTGGGAAGGGGTCTCAAAGGCTTAAATAGCATGGAATTAGGAAATAATTCTAGAATGGATTTTTTTGAGGATATTTTCCATACGATGAGAAATGGCAATCTCAGGCGAACCTATCATGATGACCTAGAAAGTGTAGTGATGCCCCGCTTTCTAGAATCTCATGTATAAGTCCTTAAAATCCATGGTTATGGGGCCTAGAGTGTGTAACCATTCAACACCCAAAACAACGTCACAACCCCCCATTTCAATGGAAAACAAGTGGGATTTCAAAGAATAATCACCAATTTGAAGGTGCATATTTTCATAAAAACCTCCACATTTCATGGAACCTCAAATAACAATCATGATTTAAATTTTTTTGAATACATGGATATAGCAATGGATCTCTTCAGAAAATCTGCGATGAATAAAGTTATGGGTTTTTCCACTGTCGATGAGAATAATAACCTTAAAATGATTGATATAGCCAATTAATTTGAGAGTTTGGGGAGTTGAAATACCAATTAAAGCATGTAGAGAGATAAGGAGTTCCACATGGGTTTGATCAAGGGGAGGAATATTATCATTTGATTAAGCCAACAATTTTGTAGGGGTAGAATCACCATCATCTCCAAAACTTTCCTCAGAAATGGCCATAAAAGTTTATTCTCCTTACATTATTTCCCCATAAATTATTTTCCATTAAAATTGTAGAAAAGGACTTTAAGTTGTCATTCGTCCATTTCTTCCCTTGTTAATTTATGGATATTGAGGGGAGGAGGGGGAAGAGTTTGATTGGTGGGGTGGGGACATGGAATAAATGGTGTTTTTTTATTTGATTAGTGGCTGCCTATTGTGCTTCCTTAGATTTGTGATTGGCTTCAATCCATGTCTTTGGGTGAACCATTAAGATGTGAGCTCAAATGTCTTCCTTGAGACCACTAATAAAGAATTCATGGAAGAAGGTGTCTGACATTCATTTTGTGTGGAAAGCTAGTTTATCAAAAGTAGTGATGTAGTCTTCAATTGTACCTAACTATTTAAGCATGGTCAAATGGCCCAAATGATGAGTGTTTGTGTTAAAACGTTTATAAATATATACTACAAATTAATTTCAATAAATATAACTTCAATGGTAATTCTTACACCATTTCCACCACTGTCAATGTTATGGATCTAAATAGAGGACACCGACACAAAGTTTCATTAATTCATTAGTGATTCCATGCAATAATAAATAGTGTTCCATTTGAGTTACCCAACCAGTGGGGTTAGAGCCATCAACTTTATTTAGATCCACTTTAGGAAGGTGCAAATTGAGAGCAAATGAGTTAGAATGAAGCTCCATGTAATGGGATGATTCAAATCCCTCTTAGCATAAAGGTTGTTCTGGGGAGTCAGGGCCCATGAATTTATCAAGAATTGTTGATAGGGTCAACATCTGGGCAAGGAGGTTGTCAATGTTGGCTAAATTGGAAATAATTTTAGCAACCTAGGAATTACCTGAATTAAAATTTTGATCGGTATGAACTTGAGATTCTTTGAATTGAGTATTCAAATTTTCATAGGAATTTTCTAGGAAAGCAAGGTGGCTTCTATTGTTTTGGTTTGACATTTCCATTTGGAGAGGGTGCACAATCAATAGGGATAGGTGAGCAGTAGAAGGGGGTGATTGGGTCCACACAAAAAGGCTTACTGAAGATTTGTACAAATGTGATCATTTCTTCTTTGTATATCAAGGGAGATGGGAAGGAAGTAATATGACTGGTGAGTCTACACAAAAAAAATTATTATGAAAGAGGAGTACCATTGTGATCAGTGTGAAGCGAGGAATTTATTGAGTTAGGTCCCAAATAAGGGTGTCTATGGGACCACTTACTGGATGAATAATATTGTGCTAATAGAATGCCAAAATTTTGAAATTTTGGGGATAGGTGTGTAGACCAGTTATACTTCTAGATGAATAATACTGTACTGACATAATGCCTAAATTATGAATATTGAAGATTGTGTAGGAATTTCACAACTTGTATGTAGGAAGCAAGGTTTACAAGGAATGAATGTGAAAAATTTCAACATTGTTTCTGCACAGTAAGAAAAGAGTAGGGTTTTGAGGGTTCCTAAAGACAAGGTATTTCCCTATGCTATATCTCTCTGATATACTTGCATGGTACAACAATAGTAATCAACCCAATATCTCAAGGATTTAACTAAGGAGGGTCGTCCATACCATTAGCCATACTACCAAATTACCTAGGTATGCAAGAATATTCTTCTCAAGTGTTGTTCTTAGTGTCACTATAGAAATCAGGAAATCAAGTGGTTGACCTAAGGCTAGTCTTAGGATACCTACAAGACTTCGGATATACCTGAGGGTATGTGGAAGTGAAATTCCATGTATAGGTGTTTTATGATGCTATACTAATCGAAGGGGTACCACCATGGGTTACAATAGTTTCCAACCAAGTCAAATCTCTTGTAGTTCCTATGTGTATGCTTCCATGACCATAGGTTTACCCACTTAACTATAGATCTCTATTTTCTTTATAGATGTCGAAACATGTCTCTAGCATGATTTTTTTTTTCTAAAAAACAATTGTTGAGGAAAGTGCTCCAATACCACAAGTATAAGGTACACAATATAAATATTTAGAGAAATAACGCAAATATTATCTAGATTTATTGCAAAAAGAAACAGAATAGAAAACACAATAACACTATGAGACAAAATAAGATACCTTTATTAATATTGAAGCACTGTTCACTTGTCTCTTCAAGGGGGAAACCTCCAATAGAGTAGAACTCAAATTACAAATGATTCCACAATAACTCTTTTACAATTATTCTACCTCTATATATAGTACTTGTATGCCCTATGAACATTCCAGAAAAGGAACTTTCTAGTAGGTGGAACCTTCTAGTAAACCTTCTTACAATAGTTGTGTTCACCCTACTACATAGGCCTTATTTACTAATCATAGATTTCATTACATAGAAACACAAATTGTTCTATCCAGTTTAGGGGATAGAGAGGTTAGGACCCTAACAAGTGACATGGGCTTGCTAAGTTTTAATTTATATCAAGATGTCATCAGAAAAGACAAGGAGAAAATGTTTCAGAAAAGGTTTAAATATTTTGTTCATGAGACTATTTAAGGTGGATGGTGCATTGGAAAGGACAAAGGGCATCACCAAGAACTTGTGATGGCCTTAATGAGTCTAAAAAAAAGTTTTAGGATTTTTTTTCTCCTTCATGTGAGTTTAGTGATATCCCAAGAAAAGATTGAGTTTGGAGAAGAATTGAGGACCTTTGAGTTCATACAAAAGGTCATCAATGAATGGAATGAGAAAATTATCCTTGACTCTTAGTTTGTTCAAAGCTTGGAAATCAAGACATGTGCACCACGTACCTTATTACTTGAGACCACGATGACTGAATAATAATAAGGGCTAGTACTAAGGAGGATGACACCAAAAACTAACAATTCATGAACTAACTTTTCTATTTAATATTTTTAGGAAAATGGATGGATATATGGGCATACATTACATGGAAAGCTACCTAGTATGAGTGGAATATAATGATCATGCTCACCTCAAGAGGGTGGTATTTCTTGGTGAGGATTAAAGATGGATTAATTTTCAACAAGCACTAATTTCATGTTAGGATGAATGGGTTGATAAGGTGTCTCAAAATCTTTAATTCATGGAATTGAGCCCTAATGCATGAATTCCTCAATTTAAGAATATTTTCCATACAATGGGAGATGATATCTCTAGAGAGAGAACTTTAATGCCTTGAAAGTGTAGTTATGCCCCTCCTACTAGAAACTCATGTATAATTCACATAAATCCATGGTGATGGGAACTAATGTGCCTAACCATTCAACACCAAATACAATGTCCCAACAACCTATTTCAATATAAAACATGGGGGTTTTTATAGGAATAATCACCCATTTGAAGCCTCACATTTTTACAATGAATACCACATTTTATAGAACCTCCATTAGTGATCATGATTTGGAAGTTATTTGCAACATCGATGTAACAATGTTTTTCTTGGGTTACACATCGATGAATGAAGTTATGGGTGCTATCACTATCAACTTATAAAATGAATTTGCAATGTTTGATGTAGCTAACCAATTTCAAGGTTTGGGGAGTAGAAATACCAATCAAGACATCCAGGGAGATCTATAGTTCAAACTTCTATGGATAAAGTGGGGTAATTTATTCAATAGATGGATGAAGGACCTTTAGGGCTAAAAATTCATCTTTCATCATCCAAAATGTCCTTTGAAATGACCATAGAGAGTTTTTTATTTGATAGTATGGAGAGGGATTGGTGAGGTGGTGGAGATGAGGAATAAATGGGGTATTTTTTATTTGAGAATTCACCACATTTCAAGCTTCTTGAGTTCTTTGAGAGACTTCTAACCTAGTAGTAGGATAACCCATTAATACTTTTTCATGTATCTCTTATTTCATATCATTGATAAATCACTCATTGAAAGAAGTGTTAGCAATTCCTTCAGTACAAATCTCTAGCTACTTAAAAGAGGATATGAAATATTCAACTATTCTAGATTGTTTAAAATTGGTCAATCATCACAAATAATGAATGTATATTTCAAAGTGTGCATGGAGGTATGAGACAAATTGTGTCCAACCAATACAACCCTTGTGGGATTTCTTATGTCATTCCCAACATTTAGGATCCAAATATAATACACAAATGCAAAATTTAATATAGTCATATGTGATTCCATCTAAGGAAAAGTAATGTTCCATATGAATGACCCATCATGTCGGGTTGAACTCATAAATTTTTTTGAGATCAACTTTAGGAAGTCTATGACTCATATTATTCATCTAATAACAAACAAGTGGGATGGAGAGATACCAAGTAGGATTGTATGATTCAACCCCTTCCTTTTGGGGAGGTTGGCTTGAACATTGATAACTTGATGATTGTGAAGTGAGGATTTGATTATGCATCAACATGAGTTTGGAAATTTGGTTGGGGAGTGACTCTAGGTTGTATAGTTTGTCACGGATGTCATCAGAAAAAATTTGAGCATAGGAGTGGTTGTGGTATATCTTTTGTTATAATTCATCCCATGGATTTTCTTGAGTGGATATTTTGTTGGAGATATCTCCTCCTTGAGTGGTATCCATAGAGATGTGGGTCCATAAAAAGGGGTAAATGGAGAGGTACCAATGCAATCAAGACTTCTTCTTAGGTATTTTGAGATAGATGTCTAGTAGTGCTCTAGGTGGGATTGATAAAATTATTTTATAAAGGGTGGTACCATGATAATAATATCATCACAAGGATTTTGTTTGGATAGGTATCAAATAAGGTTGCAAGTAGGACCCATAATTTGTTTTTCTACTCCTTGTAACAACATTATTTGGCACCCTAGGTGTTCAATAACACAGGTATTCTAGCAGAGGATGAACGCCTTCAGTAACAACTCACATAACCAGATCAAATATCAACAAACTGATGTTTTCATGTGGTAAAACCCCTATGGGGAAACATCCAGGGCCCCAACCAATGCGACCACTTAGAGCAGTTTATTAATGCAAAGAAAAAGCTTACAGAGATATTTTACAAGAGAGTTTCTCACAATCGATCATCGACAAATGACCCTCCGTGCTTTTTAAATAGAGATCATGGACCAATCGGGTGTTAATCCATGAATAATGGCCGTTAAGATTGAGGACAGTATGAACCATCAGATCACTCTATGTCGGGAACATATCGTGACCGTTGGATTTCCTAACTACAAATGCATACTAATGCATACTAAAGAAACAAACTAGAAAACACACTTTTACCTAACGAGACAATAGACCAAGTAGATCTTAACTAACTCCTAAGGGTCTAAATATCATAACATTCCCCCTTAAGAACAACTTGGGATAGGATTGAAGGATTTACAATAGTGACACAATAGGAGAAGGAAGGAGGCATTAGAGCCTATCCCCCCTTAATGAAAACTTATTGAACTCCTAACATAGATCTAAGTTTGGAAAACTTCACTTCTGTAAGAGACTTTGTGAAAATGTATGAAACTTGATCTTCTGTAGGGAAAAAGAGCACTTCAATAACTTGATCATGAAAGAGATTTTTGATGAAGTGCATGTGTAGCTCGATGTGTTTTCTATGATTATGTTGAACTAGGTCTTTGGCAATCTTGATGGCACTTTGATTTTCACACCAAAGGCTGGTCGGATGTTGGTGCTGGAATCCAAACTCTAAAACGAGCCGTTGAAGCCATAGGGCTTCCTAAATTGCATTTACCGCTACTTGATACTCTTCTTCTGCTGAAGAAAGTGCAATAGCATGTTGTTTCTTACAAGACCAAGTCACAGGTACTTAACCAAGGCTGAAAACATAACCTGCAGTAGACTTCTGATCATCAGGGTCGCCAGACCAATATGAATCAGTAAAACCAACCAATAAAGGAGTCCCCCCTTGAACTATAATGTATCCCAAATTGAACTGTACCACAAACATAGAGAAGTATCCTTTTAGCTGCTTTCCAATGGCTTTCATGGGGAGTTTTCATATATCGGGAAACAATACCAAAAAAAAGGAAATATTAGGATGAGTATGATTCAAGTATAAGAGGCTACCAACTAACTAATGATACAAGGTGGCATCAACTTCAGGAGAGGTACAGGTGGTAGTAATATTGACTCCAGACTAGAAGGGAGAAGGGGTTGGTTTACAATCATCAATGTGAAAGCGACGAAGAAGGTCACAAGCATACTTAGACTAGGAAAGAAAAATTCCTTCATTGGTTTGAAAAACTTGGAGGCCAAGGAAATAGTGAAAAAAGACTAAGTCTGTCATTTCAAAATTCTTCTTAAGGTTGTTTTTCACATGGTTTAAAAGTTTTGACTCACTACCAGTAAGGATAAGGTCATCAACATAAAGGACAAGGATTATGAGATGGATTCCTACTTTCTTGGTATAGACATTAGGATCAAAATGGCATCTAAAGAATCCAGTGGCCATAAGAAAGCTGTCCATTTTGGCATACCAAGCTCAAGGATCTTTCTTGAGACCATAAAGAGATTTATTATGGTGAAAAACAAGGCTAGAGTCATTCTGGACATAGCCAGGAGGTTGTTCCATGTACATTTCTTCTTGCAAATCTCCATGCAAGAAGGCAGATTTAACATCCATCTGATGGACCTCCCATTTATGTGAGGCAGCAAGGGAAAGAATAAGGCGGATGGAATTCATTTTGGCTACAGGGGAAAAGGTTTCGTGATAGTCAATTCCTTCAACTTGGGAAAATCCTTTGGCAACTAAACGAGCCTTGTGTCTTTCAACACTTCCATATGATGCATACTTAGTTATGTAGACCCATTTGCATCTGACAATTTTTCTTCCTTTTGGAGGAGGTACAAGATCCCAAGTATCATTTTCCAATAAAGAACAATACTCTTCATTCATTGATGTATCCTAATATGGATGACCTAAAGCTTCTGCAAATGTCTCTGGATCATGATTTTCTAAAACTTGAGCCAAAAGAGAAGAGGCTCGCTGGAACTGTGAATGTGTCCGACATTGATTTGAAGGATCATCGAAAATATCACCAGCTCATTCTCATGTTGAACGAACCCATCTAGGAAGCGGTGGAGCTGGTGTCGGTTTAGGTTCAAAGGACTCATCTGGAGGAGGGTGGGCAGGCGGAGGTGGATTTTCATCCTCATTGTCATCATCTGAAGAAGAAACCATATTAGAAGAAGGCACAAATGCCAAATATGGCTTGCAAGCTGAAGAAGTAACAATCGTTGAATTAGGCTCGCAGGCCAAAGAAGGCACAAATGAAAAATTAGGCTCTCATGTCAAGAGATTTTGATAAAATTTAACATCTCTTCTAATGATAATTTCATTACAATGCGATTGAATAAGTATGTAACCTTTGACATCTTCAGAATAACCAACAAATATACACTTCTCACTTTTAGGCTGCAATGCTTTCATTTTCTCATCAGGAATGTGATCCCATGCTATACTGCCAAATGCACAGAAGTGACTTACATCTGGTTTAATTTTAGTCCAAGCTTCTTCCGGTGTTATATTTTTAAGAGCCTTTGTGGGAGTGTGATTTACTATGTAATTTTCACAGTTGATGGCTTTCGCCCAATACTTTAGACTTAATCCCTTAGATTATATCATACAATTAGCCATTTATTTTAATGTGCGGTTCTTTCTCTTAGAAACACCATTTTGTTGTGGTGTATATGGAACAGTGTGTTGCATTTGCATTCCCTGTGTAGTGCATTAATTTGTAAAATTATTGTTCACATATTCACCTCCATTATTTGTTCCTAACCTTTGAATTTGATGTCCAGATTGCTTTTCTACAAGGGCCTTGTAGGGGAAAAACTTGGCAAAAACTTCTCTCTTAAGTTTTAAGAAGTAAACCCAAGTACATCTGGAAAAGTCATTAATGAAATTTAAGAAATACTTGCACCCATAAAAAGAAGGAGAATAAAGTGGACCACACAAATCACTATGAACAAGTTGCAAAGGACCCGAGGCATGCCAAGAGGCACATTTTTCAAAGTTTCCTTGATGATGTTTGCAAAGAACACAACCAACACAAACACCATCTCTACATGAAACAAGAGGAAGACCAGTCACCATCTTTTGATTACATAGTTTCTACAATGAGCGATAGTTTATATGACCAAACCACTCATGCCAAAGTTTGCTCAAGTCATTGTTATGAGCAACAAAAACCGATGAAAAATATGATGACCCAAAGTGGTCAAACTTGTACAACTTGGTAATATCATCAGCAATTCCAGTTGTAAGAACATGATTAGGATCTTTTAGATCCTTGATTACAACTTGGTGAGGTGAAAACTCTATGGTTTTACCTTCACCTGAATGAATGATTTGATACACTGATAGCAGGTTACAAGAAAGACTTGGAACACATAATAAATCATTGAAATGGTCATTTTCTACTTGTACTGTTCCAGATCCTTCAACACTAAGAGATCTATCATCACCAACAAATATTTTCTTGGTGTTACAGTCATTTAGAGTAGAAAATATGTCTCTATCCTTAGCCATATGATAAGATGCTCTAGAATCAATAAGTCACTTATCAGAAGTAGAAGTAGAAGGTGTATTGAAAGAGAAACCAGAAGTAGAAAGTGCATGTCCATGAGAAGAAGAAGAAGAAGCAGGATCAATACTGATGTTGTGCTTCTTCATCTCTGCTTCTAAAGTTGCCATCTTCTTGAAACATTTGGACTCATCATGACCATATTTATCAAAAAAGTTTCAATGTTTGTCAGTCTTCTTATTTTTATATTTTTCTCCTTTGTCTCCATTCGGAGAAAAAGTTGTTTGAGTGGGTTTGGGACCCTTATATTTCTTGTTTTTGTGGCGAGGATGTTGCTTCTTGGGATTATTGGGTTTATATTTATGTTGGGCAACTAAGGCTTTGTTGGAGGTACCTGCAGTGTTGATCACTCCAAGTTGTACAAGCTTATCTTCCTCTCTAATCAAAGTAGCACAAAAGGACTCAAGAGTAGGTTTTTCATAAGCTTTCCCTAGATCCTCTCTCATGGCATAAAAGTTATATACAAACACAAAATATGCACTACCTAGCTTAGAAATAATAAGATAGATGAAACACTCTTCCTCCATTTTTATCTTACATTCTTCACATAAAATTATGAGTGTTTTAAACCTAGATAGATAATCTCCAGGGAAAGAAAAATCAATTGGACTCAAGGTCAGTACTTGATTTTCTAACTGTTGTTCTTGAATAATATTGAGTTTACTAAACATAGATTCAATATTGTCCCAAGCTTCTTCGGGGTCACGAATTTCTTGGAGGTGGTAACTTAAATTAGGAGAGATGGACATTCTAATTAGTACACATGCTTCATCACTCCTATTAGCCCATTTGACTTTCTTATCATCATTAGTGGGTTCTTTTTCCTTTCCCAAGATAATATGGTACAAGCCTTTACTTCTTAATAAATTTTCCATATGAGATTTCCATTGGAAGTAGTTGTTGTTGGTATGAAAAATATTACTTGTAGAATCCATATTAAATATGTAGATAATATGGATTTAAAAACTAAAAATGATGATCTGGATGGAAAGAGCTCGAAAAGTTATGTGGTTTTAAAAAAAACGACACTGAAAACGAACTTCCGATGTGAGAGTTATGCCCTCTTAAAAAAAAGACATAAACGGTAACCAAATGACCACGTGATAGTGTAAGTTGCTTTATGAAGTAACCTACTTTTATAAAGAGAAGTTGGGATCACTTTTACAATGAAGTTACTTTATAACAGAAAAACAAGACCTCTTATTTAATAAGACAATTTTTAACCAAATGGTCTAGCAAAACATATTGTAATGTTCAAAAAGAGGATTGGGGGTGTTGTTGTGGAAGACGGTCTTGGAGAGCATGCTAAAAAAAAAATCTTTTCACACAAGAAAAAAATTTCGTTTCTCGATGACAACAAGGGTTATATCTCAGTTAGTTTACCCTGAAGATGCACCTTTTCCTATTTGTTTATGATTTTCCGAGATTGCACAGGGTGCGGGGCAAAGAGCATATGCATATATAAAAGAGTAGAAACCCAGAAATAAAAAAATACAAACCGAAATAAAACCAAAATAAAACTTTGCAAAAATTTTAAAAATGCATATTCATGTTTTATACCTCTGGATCTGACTTTAATGGTTGTATCTTGGGCAAACAAAAACCTTTTCAAGTGAAACGAAAAGTGTTCCTCAATGAAACAAGTGCTCCAGACACAATGGAACAATACTCTCAACCCAAAAATGTATAGAAATGACAAAAAAATGGAGATGAGGCAACTCGACTTCACGATCTTGATCTACAACAGGAGCGGGTCTTCAAACAGGCTATGATACCATGTTTGACAACACAGGTATTCCAACAGAAGATGAACAACTTCAATAACCACTCACATAAACAGATCAAAGATAAACACACCGATGTTTTCATGTGGTAAAACCCCTACGGGGAAACATCCACGGCCCCAACCAACATGGCCACTTGGAGCAGTTTATTAAAGAAAAGAAAAAGATTATACAAAATTTTTACAAAAGAGTTTCTCACAATCGATCATCGACAAATGACCCTCCGTGCTCTTTAAATAGAGATAATTGACCAATCATGTGTTAAGCCACAGATCAATGGTCGTTAAGATCGAGAAGAGTATGAACCGTTAGATCACTCTATGTCGGGAACATATTGTGACCATCAAATTTCCTAACTACAAATGCATACTAATGCATACTAAAGAAACACACTAGAAAACACACTTTTACCTAATGACACAATAGACCAAGTAGATCTTAATTAACTCCTAAGTGTCTAAATATCCTAACACTAGGGACACATGGAGGATCCATTGATGTTTTCTTGTCGAGATACACTATTCTACTCTATATTTCACTATTTTGAGGAAGGCTTCACTTTGACCTACTAGTAGAGCATGATCGGTCATTGGAATTATCATTGGAAGCACACAACAAATCACTAGTTTCATTACTAACATCCCACAACCTCACCTTTATCCTTATAGAATTGGTGAGTTAGGAGGATATCAACATTGGGTGAGTCGTTTCTCTCATGATATGAGATTAGTAACTCCCAATACATTCAATTTTAACTAAGTTATGTTGGGCCCTTCGTTTTTGGTTTGAAGTTGTGCAAGGAGGACTACAATCCCAATTTTGGTCAAAAAACAAGTTGCACAAGCCACAAAAAAGATGGACAGTGGAGCAAGAAAAGAAACAAAAAACGGGTGCAAAAAGAGAAGACGCAACACCAGCGAGGAAAAAGCAGTTACAAAAGAACAAGAACAAGAAAGCATGTGGAGCATAAAGCCAAAAGATCCCACTCAACCTATATATGAGATGCATATTATTGGAAAAGGGTTGGTTGTTATTATTGGGTATGGTTGGATGTATTTTCTTGGTTGTAGGGTTTTGTCATAGATGGTATATAGGGTGTAGATAAATTAAAGGTTCTGTGATTGTAATTTGTATACTGTTTTGGGGAAAAGGGTAGATAGAGCTCTGTGAAATGAGTCTAGAGCCAGAATATTGTAATAAAGTACTGATTTGTATCTCTGAGATTGTATCCGAGAAGCTCTGCTAATAATATATATATGGAAGGACCTAAAATTTTGAAATTACTGTGTCATTTTGTGTGTATGCTTATGAATTGTCTCCTTACTATATTTCTTTATGTTTTACACGATCAATATGTTGCCTCTATTTTCAAATTCTATCACAACTTGATTGTCTTTATTTCCAGTATGAATGAGTTCAAATCTATTCTATGGTTAGTCTATCTTGCGCAAGATCATGGTGAATCTTGAAGATTCTGGAAACCCACCTAAGTATTCTCCTTGCCCTTTGCTATCTTCTTGTATTAGTTGCGCTTCAGGTGAGACTTCTTCTTTTCAGAGGAGATGAAAATGCCAATGCTCTAGATTACTTAGTGAATTTTGTTGGTAACCTGAGAAGGACCCTGGTCTGATCAATTTTGTGCCAATAAAATGGTTCTGTTGTCGTTACCTACATTAAAAGGGAACCTGTAGGGAGAATGCTTCCATGTTCACAGATTTGATATTCACCAGTGGTGGGAGAGAAATTATGACACCTTCATATGGAAAGAAGTGGAGCTGAGAGGAAAATATGTGAAAGATACACAAGAGGTATTCCTTTACTCAGAAATATCTTGTGACCAGTACGAGATATTTTGGGTTAAGTTCCCAGAAGAACTTTTCCACTGGATAGATAGTCTCCAAGAAGATTCAAAATTCCATGAACAAGTCAAGAAGACCTGTGCTTGGGATATGGAAAATATCACAACACTTCATCGGTTGGATCATCCAATAATGCGAGAAATCAATTTATGGGTCAATATAGCATTAGAAGGATACATTATTGATTTTTCAACTAAGAATAACCAATCGTTTTCACAGGCAGAAGAGGATTTCAAGAAAGTCTCAAGGGGAATACTATTGAGAGAAATCCCCCTATGGATTAAGGTTTTCTTGATGGAAGAGGGGATGATGACTATGTCCTCAACTGATATGACAGTTTAAACACCCTCGTTTTGGGTGGGGGTAGTTTGGGGTGGAGTCATGGAATGAGAGAGGGGAGAGGGTTATTTGACAAATGAGGGAGCAACAAAAAATGGACTCAAGAGATGAGTGAGATTTTAAAAGAGTCACCATATTTGAGAAGTGGTGGCATGGTAAGATAAAGAAAGAAGTAAAATAGTCTGAGAAGTTTCATAATTAAGTCAAATTAGGAGAAGTCAAGGAAGGATATATGGAGGAGTTGCGAAATATGAGAAGACGTGAAAGACTAGCCAGTCAAAGATTAAATGAGAGACAAGCACAAAGAGAAAGAAGTCCCTAGGAGGGTGGACAAGGAGAAGGTGTAGAAGCAAGGGAAAAGGAATCCAACATGGAAATTGAAGAAGAAAGAGAAGATTCAGCCCCGATGCTAGGAAATATTGGGAATTCGACTGAAGAGACTACTCTAGAGGATGAGAACGAGACCCCCCGGATCAAAAAAACCCACCCCGAAGTCAATGGCACCAGTCCCAAATCGCCCATACCCCAAGTTCCTTCTATACAAGAAGTAAATTCTATACTACCTTCTTATTCTATTTCTATTCCATTACAGTCAGTTAGGAAGCTACAACCGAGAAGCATAAATACTGGGAGGATATTGGGATCCTCTGGTAGATCACAACTAGGACCATTAGGTTTTATATTGGTAGGAGAAATAATATAAAAAATGGTTGGTAACGTGGGAGGTTTGATTGATCGATACCTAAAATTTTTGGGTAGGGGAGATGAGGATGTTGAGCAACATTGGTTCTTATGTGAAGCAATCTGGAGATCTAGAAGGACTCTGGATGTGAATAAACTGGTTGAATTCCAGACTACTTTGAGAGGCCTTGCTCTCAAATGGTACATGAAGGCCATTGAGCCAGGAGTACTAGGAGTGCATGGTCAAGCGTTCAAACTTGACAAGGTACGGACAAAGTTCATAGAAGATTTTAAGCTACCTCGTTCAGAAGAACAATCTCTATCTAAGTTGCGTGAAATTCAACAAAGGGAAGGTGAATCAACCTGGGAATATAGCTAGAATTTTAAAGATGTTATAGGAAGGTTAGCGCATCCAATTCATGAGTAACATCAAAGAGAATGGTATATCCATGGATTTCTACCTGTGACACGGATTCTGTTAATGCAACATCGGATAGCCACTTTGACAGATGCCTTGGAACAATCAATGAATATTGAAGCCATGGCAGGATATCTGGGGAGCCTGAGAGTGACCATACCCCCAAAAGATGAAAACTTAGTGCAACTACAAGGGAAAATATCAATGATTATAGAGAAGATTCAATAATTGATGATACCCAGACCAGGACGACCACAAGTCTGGTGTACTGGATGCTAAACAGAAGGACATCTGGTGAACAAATGTCCATGGATGAGGGGAATGGGACCTCCTCGGAATCTGATGGGACCCTCACTAGGACCCATGGGAGGAGTTGTGCAAGTATTTGGGAATTTACCATTCCATACCCCAACCCCATATCATGCTTTTCCAGGTAATCAAGTAGTGCCATCATTTGAGTATTGTGACATTTTTCGAATCCATGGGCATGGGCCAATATAGTGCCCCATTATTCAAAAGTATTCAACAATACCAAATATTGTGGATTGTGAATTATTCACATCTGCCACAAATTCTGCCAATCAGTGTAGAGCATTGGATGCACTTGTAGACAAACTAGATTGAACATCATTCAGGGTGAATGAAACCCCTCACGGACCAAGAAGAGGTCGAGGAGGTGGAGTTGGAGGAGACTTCAGAGGAGAAAGACCTGGGGGAATAGGACCAATTAGATGCTACAATTGTGATGAGAAAGGCCACATGGCTAGAGATTTTCCTCACCCAAGGTGGCCATGGGGCTCTGACTATAGAACCAATGGGAACGCAATTGAAGACTACCTAGAATTAATTGAAAAATGGGAAGATTGGGTACACCAATGAGGAACGAATCTCAACAGTTCATATATAAAAAGATATATTAGAGGAAAACTACCCAACCTTAATATTGTTACTCGAAGAGGGGCAAAGACTGGTGCAGATGTTGATAATTTACCACAGATCCAGAAAGAACCACCTAAGGAGGACAGGTATGATCCTCTGAAACATAAGCTATTCTTTAAAATTCCATAGAATTATTTCAGAATATCCCTGGCCCTGAGATGCAAGAGAAACCTCCTCAGCCTATTGTTTACCCTAAGATCACATAAGTCTCTACGTCACCCCCTGCACCCAGAAACCCTATAGTCCCAATGAGACAACCTGAGTAGCCAAAAAATGTAGTTGACCTTTGGTTTCATTTATTTTCTTATATTCTTGGGAATGACCAGTTGTTGGCACAGGGGTAGACCCAGGGTTCAACACTACAACAACGCACCAACAAAACCCTAACTACCAACCCTTTTGGTAACACTTGTGAAGCAAATGAAGTCTCACCTGAGGTAGAGGCAGGGGTGGTTGTAGGACTCAGGTCTCTGCAACCTTAGCTGGGACACATATATCTGATTATAATACATAATAGAGCACTTAGCACCATCAATTCATCATTATTTAACCAATATCTACTCTACAAAGGAGACAGAGCATCGCAACATTCACCCAGATCTAATGTATCTAAGCACTTAGCATAAAGAAATAGATTAGATTTAGCAGATTCAAGCACTAAGCAAATTCACATAGGTCAGATCTAGCATCTAGGGTCATCATAAGCACAAAGAATAACAGATCTATCTATCTATATCAAATCACTTAGCAAGTAAAGACATAAACACATCAAAACATCGCACAGAGTAAAATAACACAATGTTTATGTGGTTCACCCCCACCCTGGGGCTACATCCACCAACTCTTCTTATTTATTATCTTCTTCAATGGGTTACATGCACAGAGCCTCAAAACCCTACTCTGCATAGGATAGAATATCTACGTATCTCGCTAGATCCTTCTTCCTTGCATTGTAGCATAAAGCCTTCCACACTCTGTTACAACCACTTGCACTTATCTCAACAAGTCTCTCACAGTATGCACAGAGCATCTACAAACCTTACTTTCACTTAGTAAAACATCACCTAGATGCACTTATACTTTCTTACATGGCCTAGCCTTCTATTTATACATTACAAAATAGGCCTAAGCATGGGTAAACCGATGGGACGACATTCCCATACCCGTTACATATTCCCAAATCCCAAAAGGGACCCAAAAAGGGGTCGAGATCCCGTGATATCCACTTCGTCTTGCTGTCCACCTTAGACAGGCTGTGGAATTCCCAAAATGGGTCAAACTTGACCAAGGATCTCCCAAAACTTGTTCAAGGGCCAACAAGCCCGCAACACTCAAATGTGACTCATCCCGAGTCACTTGATCTGGGTAGTTCTGCCTTGAAAGCCTCAAGCTACTTCAACTTGCTATTGTTCTACGACCTCTTATTAAATGAATGCTTGGATGACTGCATCATTGATAGGTCCATCTAGATGTTTTTCAGCTATAGTGACAACCTGCTCTAGCTCAGCTCCTTGGCCTTCTACTTCTGTAAACAATTGGTAAGCATTTTCTTGTACAGGTTGGAGTTTCTAAGTTACCTCCATAACTCTGCTTTGGATAGTGTGGATATGCTGCTGAGAGGTTTGCTACTCTTGGGATCGCTTCATTCTTTCCACAATTGATAGGAGCTTCAATTGCATCTGTATCTTTTTGTCTTGATACTTTTCCTCTTGGAGCTGTGACTCTAGTGCCTTCAGTTCTGGATTTTTCATGAGTTGCTCATAGGTATAGGAACTGCGATTGGTAAATTGCTTGCATTCCATAGAAAGGGATTTTATTCACTTAACTGCACTTCATGCAGTTGATTCTCTTTGATCCCTTACCTCCTGTGGAGTCTCAGGCACTGCGCATAGCTCTAAGTCTGTGATGCGTTGTTGTAACTGTTGGATGAATTTTATGAGCTAGTTCACCTGCTATGTAACTCAGTCTTATACCTTTATTTCTAAGACTATCACAGAGTGAATTTCTCTATTGACTGCTTCTTTCACTTCAAGTTGATCGGCGAGAAACTATTCTTTTCCTTGTTGTATCTGTTCTTTTTCTTCATCAAACTTTGCTTGGAGAGAAAGATTTTCCTTTTCTACAGCACTGTGTTTATCTATGAGTACTCCTTGTACCTACGTCAAAGCTTGGGTGGCTTGTTTGGTTTCTTCCTTTTCTCGTCGAAGGTGAGCTTCAACTGTATCGACTAGGTGGTGGAGTTGAGTTGGCTCATCTCTCAATTCTAGTTATCCCAGTGTAGTGGAGTTTGCGTGGATGGACTGTAGGGTCTACTGTACCCCTTGGAGTTCAGTCTCAATTCGATCATACATATCCTCTTTCTTTGCTTCTTGTTTATATGTTATTTCCAGTGAATCATCTTATAAGGCTGCTATGAGGAAGTTGAAGTCATCAAAGGTGAGGACAGTCTGGATCTTGGTCATAGTGGCCTTTGATTTCTTCCGGGAGAAAGATTTCAAAGGCGAACCCTTCCTCTTCTTTAGGGGATCAACCTCATCTCCTTGCTTCTATTCAAATTATTTATCATTCAACTCTTCGCAATCACCTCCTTTCTCTGGTGATATGGAAGCAGTCTTCGTAGATGCCCTGTCTATTTCTTGGACCTCTCTGGTCTTCTTTTTTCTGCTATGTCCGGGTGTATCCTGCGCAGTTTCTAGGTTGTCGATGTCAAATATCTCTACAGGGTCTATTGGAATAAGGATATCCACTGCCCAATCCTTAGTGATCTCCTCCAAGTCTTCCTCCATCAGCTTATAGTAGGATTGAAGTTGTTTCTTGTGTTTGTCAGCACACATTGTGATGTAAATAAAATGTCTATCTGTGTTGAACTTCATCAAAGGCCAAAAATGGTGTAGAGCATTCAGAGTCATGTGAGGCTCAGACTGTATGGATATCTTCAGCTGATTGTAGTAGGTATGAAAAACAACATTGGATTGCCACTGTTTATTCATATCATTTGAATACCAAATGGTATTGAACTTCGTGGCCAATGGCTCAAAAGGCTCGATATCACATAAGGTTGCACCTTCCGACATCTCCCAAGAGACGAATGTGATAAGGATCAAAAGCCAACTAAAATGGAATTCATAACCTTGATATTTCACTTCTTTGTAGTCAAGTTCCAACTGGTTCACCAGGTACTTTGACCAATTCATCTGAAAGCCTTTCGCGCACTTCCCTATGAGGTCGACTACAAAATCGGTGACTTGGGTAGGTTGGTTCTTTCTTACTAACTTCCCTGCAATAAACTGAAAGGAGAGGTGCACTGCACCACTCTAGATAGAAGCTACCTTGTAGCCTCACGTCCCCTTATCGACATTTCCATAGGTTTCATTGATCCTCTGTGTTAGAGCAACATCCATGGCTTTTCCTGGGTAAAAATATTGTGGATCGGGTCCTTGCATACTCAGCCCTGTGATCTGATTGATCAGCTTTTGATCAACTATTATACGGTAGTTTAGCCACAAATAACCACCATGGTAACAAGACAACAACATCTTGACACATGCATTCACCTCCCGGTGTCTTCCAAAGTGGGGAATCTTCATGACATTCAACAGAGTGGACTGCATGAGGTCCATAGTCCACTGCTGAGGGACGATCTTTGAGTTTTTCCCTTTATTTATAGTCAGGTACTTATGTGGGGCGAGCATGTTATATAATTTGCGATCTCCGAGGTTGAATTCGCTGAAATTCAACGCTGCAATATTTTCTTGGTTTGTTGGAACTATGTGGATCCCCTTTGGGAGGTACGCAGTGACCAAGGCATACTCAAAATATCTAGGTACGTTGTCTCGATTTATTGTGCCACTCAGAGGTGGTATGTATGTGGGTAATATATTCAGGATCAATTTGGCATTTTCTAAGTCATCCCTGTGCTTGGTTCACTTTTCATCTGATGGTCGGGATGGTCCGGCTCTGCGAGTAGTCGATGAAGACGCTTGCAGTCCTCTCGTTGATGATTCTTGTACACATGTAGACATCGACATGACTCTTTTAGTCATTAGGTCGATGATAACTTCTTCAACAAATTTCTCTGCAATGCTGAACTCATTCGGCATACACACTCAGGGTTGGAAATCTCGGGTTCAAAGAGTAACTTAGACACTGCAATAGGATAGAGGAAAATAGTGCAATGACCACTGTGTAAAATCAACAAGTCTGTGAGCTCAAATTCATGTTTATCAAAATTATTCTCATTGCATGGCGTGATGGGAAAAATAGGTAACTCGGAAAGAGGTCACTTGCAACGGGAGAGAAGCCTTCAATAACTCTGTTCTATCCATTATGGCGCAGTCCCAATGGTCATATGGCGAGTTGTCTGGTCATAATATCCTTTCTACCTGTTCAAAGCATCGGTTGAATGGTTATATTGTCCCCGATGGCTATATCATTTCTCCATGGCGAAGTGCCATGTGTCACTGTTTTGATATTCCAATGAAGCTCCAATTTTGCAAATTTTCCTTCTACGAGGTTCCCTCAGGATCTTTTTGCAACTTTTCGATCTTATCCCTCTTCTTACCTAGTTTTCTAGCCTTCTTTCCAGTGAGCTTCACCTTAGTATGCCTTTTTCCATTCTGATTCTTATCTTCTTTTGACACAGTGACTTTGCGTTGTTGAGATTATTTTCTAAGATCCGAGGATGGTCCTTCTTCTTTATCTAGAATAGGTATTTCAATCTTTTGTGGGTCCTCTAGTGTTCTTGAAACTTTGATATCTAGGTCTCTGGTGTTAAATAGCTTTGATATGTTCTTATGTTCTTCAATCAAGTGTGTGATCCTTCTAGTCATGAATTATTTTAACTCTTGCTTCTGTTGTTCTAAAACTTCTTCTTCTTCTTTCCTTCTAGCCTGATCTCTTTCAATTCAAGGCTTTTTGAGCAACATGGTAAATGGGGTGTTGTTCTCAATAAATTTAATAATCTCAAAATCTTCTACCATTGAAGTTCCATTGGCATTCATAGATAGCTTGGTAAGTATTCCACATAGGTTTATGATATTTCCTTTGAATAATCCCATTCCTCCTAGTGAAGGAATCATATCAGGCTTTCCTAAAAGTTCCCAAGTTATTTATGTCATAATATTCACCCGTGTTTCCTCATCCAGAACATAGTCAACGTCGAAGTCTCCTATCCATGATTCAATGCATTCTTTTTCTTTGAAGATCTCTGATAAATTGATATGTCGGTGATCATTCATGTTTTCTTTCATATGTAGAAATACTTTTTTTGATTCTTTCTGGGGTTCTGCCATAATCTCAGTTTTTAGATCTTCCTTAGGGTTTTCTTGTCTGATGTTCATTTCTTCAATATTAGAAATCGTTCTAGGGAAATCCAATACTTCATGGTCCATATCTTTGCAACAAATACAACTAGGTCTTCTTCCAGGGAATTCCTTAGCAAGATGTCCCGGTTTTCTGCAACTGTAACAGAGGGTTAATCCTCTCTTTCTTTTAAATGATCCCCATCCTTTACTATATTGTGCACTAGTATTATAGGGTCTGACCTACAACAAATTCTTTCTAGGATCCTACATGTGCAGAGAATCTACAAACCTTACTTGCACTTAGCACAACAAGTCTCTCACAGTATGCGCAGAGAATCTACAAACCTTACTTGCACTTAACACAACATCACCTAGATGTACTTCTACCTTCTTACATGGCCTAGGCTTCTATTTATACATTACAAAATAGGCCTAAGCATGGGTAAACCCATGGGCTGACATTCCCATACTCGTTACATATTCCCAAATCCCAAAAAGGACCCAAAAAAGGGTCAAGATCCCACGATCTCCGCTTGATCTTGCGCTTCGCCTTTGACAGGATGTCAAAGTCCCAAAATGGGTCAAACTTGACCAAGGATCTCCCAAAACTTGTTCAAGGGCCAACACCGATTGATAGAAAAGTTGTGCAATGCACTGTACCTAGTCCTAGGAATTGAATAATCTTCAGAAATGAGAATAAGGACTAATATTCCTGAGAAGAATACTTAGAGAGTGCAGAGAAGGAAAGTAGAGACTGGAAAAGAGTTTATGTTAGCATCCTAGCTAGATGAGTTTGATATTAAGGATGTCATGTTATATCTAGGATATGATATTAATATATTGCCTAAAAAGAATTGGGAAGCTTTGGGGAAACCTCGGTTGACATATTCCCCAATCCAATTAAGAATGGCCAATCAGTATTGTATTTTTCCAATAGGAAGACTAGACAATGTGGAAATAGATGTTGCAGGAGTGAAGACTGTAGTTGATTTTGAGGTGATCGAAATCATGGGGGATAAGGACCCTTATACTGCACTACTTGGTATTGACTGGGTTTACGAAAACTATGCAGTGATTGACCTAAATAAAGACACTATGAAATTTGAGGCAGACGGAATAAAAGTAGTTCAACCCTTGGATCTATATTTAGGATCTCGATACACAGAGCCAATGGAGAACAATATGAAGGGTGAATACTTGGATCAGTTGTACATTGTAACAATAGGAACAAGGGAAGACTACATAAATCCTATTGTTGATGGATCAGTAATTTGGAGGAGCATACAATCAATGGAAGAAGATTTAGAACTAGCATTTGATAGTTGGCAACAAGGCTCATATGAAATATTTTCAATAAGATCTGCAACTGTTAGAGAAACTACATGGGTTGGAACCAAGGTCAGAGAACAACCAATATATTATGGTACCTCAGAAATTGATAGTTTTATGGTTAGCATGGAAGAAAAGATAGCATGGAAATTCAATCTAACCTTCACCTAGACTCAAACAAGAGACCTATAGAATTCTATAATATTGAGAAGGATTTGGAAGGCCTGGATGATTTATAATAATTGAGAAACTTAGCCATTAAGGAGACAAAAGGAAGCATAGAAATCCAGAAGACCATACCCAACCAGACTGATTGTTCTTATAATTATCCATTGAAGTTGTGTAAATTCAATATAGGGACCACAGAGCAACCTAATATAGTTATGGTGGGAGATTACTGGGATGAGTAAACTAGCTAAGAAATACATAGCCTGTTGCAAGAGTATGAGAACTTGCTCCCAAAGATGTTTTTAGAACTAAAAGGGATTAAAGGAGCTATGGGAGAGATGAAAATTGAAATAAAACCATGATCAAATCCTATAAGGTATAGACCATATCGCCTTAACCCCATAGTGAAAGAGAAGGTTAAGAGGGAAATAGACAAGATGATGGAGGCTGGACTAATTTTTGCAATGGAAGAAGCAGAATGGGTTAGCCCAATAGTCATCCAGAGAAAGAAAGGCATAGAGGACATTAGGGTCTATGTATACTACATAAGCCTTAAGTCTGCCTGTGTGCATGACCCTTTCCCAACACCTTTTACTGATGAGCTGCTAGAACAAGTTATAGGGAAAAAATCTTACTCATTTACAGATGGATTTTCTGGGTATCACCAAGTACAGATTATTGAAAAAGAAAAAAATAAGACCACATTCATAACAAAATGGGGTTCATTTGCATACAATGTGATGCCATTCTTCCTAAAGAATGCCCCTACATTTTTTTCTCAGATTGTAATACCATCTTTTCAATAATTTATTCACAATTTTATAGAATTTTATATGAATGATTGTATGATATATAGTCTTCTCAAGGAACATTGTTGGCACAGAGGAAAACCCATGGTTCACGCTCAAGAGTGCACCACAAACCCTAACTACTGGCCCCTTCGGCAACACCTATGAAGCAGATGAAGTCTCACTCGAGGTAGAGGCAGGGGTGGTTGCAGGTCTCAGATGTATGTAACCTTAGTTGGGACACAGATCTGTGATTATAACACTTAGAAATTATCTAGCATGGTTTATCTATCAATATTCAACCCTTACAACACTTCACAGATAGCACAAAGCATCGCAGTATATAGTTAGATTCAAGAAGACTTAGCACTTAGATACAACAAGATAGATAGGATTCACCAGATCAAACACTAATCATCTTATATATCAGATGTAACATTCATTCCTATCTCAGAAGCACAAAGGATAACTAAATCTATTTAATCACATCAAGCACTTAGCCAAGAAGGAGATAAACACATTAGGTCAAATCACAGAGCACTATACACAAAGTTACCATGGTTCACCCCCACTCTGGGGATACATCCACAAAGTCTTCTTCTTTATATTATCTTGGTCAAGCGATTACAACACAGAGCTTCAATGACCCTTACTTTGCATAGGACAGAAGATCTGTGTAGCTCGCTAGATCCTTCTTCCTTGCACTTCAACACAAAACTACAACAACATGCACTAATCTTTTCAATCTCCTTACAATCATGCACAAAGCACTTGCAATATACATATGATCACACAGATCCAGTTACTAGCACTAAGCCTTTAGCTATACATCACATAGATGTACTACCATCCTCTACTTAGATTTCCTAAGTATCTATTTATAGATTACAAAATGGGCCTAAGGATGGGTAAACCCACGGGCTGACATCCATTTCTTGTTACATCAACCCAAAACCCTAAAGGGACCCAAAAATAGGTCTAGTTTCCCTAATTGTTGCTTCGCATTGAGCTCCATCTTTGGCAAGCTGTCATAGTCCCAAAAATGGTCAAATATGACCAAGTATTATTCAAAACTTAGTCAAGGGTCAATAGGACCCCAACACTCACCTGTGACTCATCCCGAGTCACTCTGGTCTGATCAATTTTGCCTTGAATTCCTCTATCTTAGCTCGAGCTACTTTGACCTACTACTTTGTGATTTCCTCTTTCTCAGTGAACTCCTGGATGAGTGCGTTATTGACTGGTCCTTCTAGGCATTGTTCGACTGTAGTCACAATCTGTTCTAGCTCTGTTCCTTGGTTCTCAATCTCTAAGAATAGTTGGCATGCTTTATCTTGCAAAGGTTGAATTTGTTGAGTTACTTCCATTACCTTGCTTTGGATCATGTGGATCTGCTGGTATGTGATTCATTGCTCGTGGGATCGCTTCATTTTCTCTATGGTTGATAGGTTCTTCAACTGCATCTGAAGTCTATCTGCATGCTGCTTCACCTCCTGGATTTTTGACTCTAGTTTATGCAATTCTGGGTTCTTGGTTAGGTTCTCATGTATCTGTGCACTTTTTCTACTTAATTGTTTGCATTCTTCAGTGAGTTCTTTAATCCTTTCTACTCTACTCCGAGTAGTTATTTCTCATTGGTCGTGCTCTTCTTACGGGGTGCTTGGGATGATCTGAAGCTCTAAGTCCACGACTCTTTATTGAAGTTGATGAATAACTTCAGCAAGCTTCATCACTTGACGATCTAAGGGTTCTTTGGCCTTCTATTCTAAACCATTCACAGAGTGAAATGCTCTTTTGACAACTTTTTTGATCCTTACTTGCTTCGCAAGAAGCTGCTCATTCTCCTTTTGTATTTTTTCTCTTTCTTCATCAAATTTTGCTTGGATGGCCTCTTTTTCTTGCTATGTATCTCAGAGTTTCTCTATGATTTCCTCCTGTGCTTGCTTTAGGGCCTGGGTGTTATGTGTTGTTGCTTATTCTGCTTTCCGAAGGTGTACTTTAACTATGTTAGCAATCCTGTGGAGTTGAACTGGTTCATCTCCTGCTTCTGTTGTTCTTTCTGGCAGGGGCACAGTGGAAGTTGTGTGGCTCGATTGAAGTGCTTGATTTACTCCTTGGAGCTCGATTTCAATTCTATTGTACATTGCCTCTTGCTTGGCTACCTATTTTTCTGTTATCTCTTCAATAGCTTCATTCATAGTCATGAGGAGAAAGATGAAGTCATATGGGGTGAGTGTGGTCATCAGTTTAGTCACAAATGTTTTCGAATTCTTATTGGAAGAAGGTTCTGGAGGTGAACCCTTTATTTTCTTTATAATCTCTACTTCATCCTTTGACCTTTTTTCAACTTCTTTGAAGTCTTCGTTATTACCTCCGTGATCAGGTGTGGTGGAAGTCGTCCTTGCAGATCTAATGTAGACATCCTGGATTTCCTCATCTTTCTTTATCTTCTTAGTTTTCTTCGCCTTACTAGGCCCAGGTGTATTTTGCGCATCTTATGGGATATTGATATCAGAGATATCTACTGGATCTACTGAGATAAGGAGGTTCGCCGACCATTCCTTGGTGATTTCTTCTAGGTCTTCTTCTCTCATCTTATAATAGGACTGAAGTTGTTCCTGGTGTTCATCATTGTGTGGAGTTAGGTATATAAAGTGGCAATCCACGCTGAACTTTATCAGAGGTAGGAACCTTTTTAAAGTGTTCGGGGTTATGCGAGGTTCACCCCCTATGGATGCTTTTAATTAGTTATAGTATGTATGAAAAATGACATTTGATTTCCATTGCTTGTTCATATCGTTCGAGTACCAAAAAGTAATGAACTTCGCAGCTAAGGTCTCAAAAGGGTCGAGGTTTGGGAAGGTTGTTCCTTGCAGTATCTCCCATGCAACAAAATCAATCAGTATTAACAGCCAGCTAAAATGGAATTCATGCCCCTGATCCTGGGCTTCTCTGCAGTCAATCTCTAGCTGGTTAACCCGGTACTTCACCCATTTCATCTGTAGTCCCTCTACGCATTTTCCTATGATGTCAACTACGAATCCTTATACTTGATTTGGTTAGTTCTTATGTACCAATTTCCCTGCAATCATTTGGCATGTAAGGCACACTGCGCCACTCTCGATAGAGGCTACCTTGTATTCTTGCATTCCCTTCTCGACATTTCCATAAGCTTATTTAATATTCTGTGAAAGAGAGTGGTCTGCGGTCTTTCTAGGGTAGTAATACCGAGGATGAAGGCCCTGCATACTAAGCCCATTGATCCTATTGATCATCACCATATCAACAGTTATGCAGAGGTTTAAACACAGGTATCCTCCATGGTAACTTGCTAGCAGTAGTTTTACACAAGCATTCACCTCTTGGTGTCTACCAAAGTGCGGTATTTTCATGACACTGAGCAACGTAGACTGCTCAAGGTTCATCATTCATTACTGAGGGACGATCTTGGAATTATTTCCCTTGGTTTTGGTTAAGTACTTGTGCAGGGAAATCATGTTGTAAGCTTTACAGTCTCCCATGTTGAAGTCGTAAAACTTCAACGCCGCAACCTTGTCTTGATCTGCGTGGTAGGTGCATACTCCTTTTGGTAGATAAGAAGTGACTAGGGTGTATTCAAATTATTGAGGGATGTTGTTTCAGATAATAACACCGCTCAAAGGGGGTATGTAAGCTGGTAGGATGGACGGTACTAACTTTTCATTGGTTATTTTGTCTTTACACTTAGTTCTTCTTTCTGCGCCGGCTCGAGATGTTCCAACTCGAGTAGTTGATGGGGAGGATTGTGTTCCTTTCATCAATGATGTCTTTAAACCCATATACAACCCTCTTTCTGACATGAATCATTCGGTTCTAAGGCTAGAGAGTACCTCTCTTACAAATTCTTCAGCTGTGTTAAGATCGTCGGACATATACGCTCAAGGAAAATAATCAGGGTCACACTAGTCTTAAGCATTGTACTGAGATAAATAACAATGGTGTGAGGATCACTGTAGACACTTTCTAATTCTGTGAGCTTCAACTTCTTAATTGGAAAAAGTGTTCTTCAGTCATGGTGCGACGAGATAAATAGGCAATCTTAGCAATGGTCTACTTGCAACAGACATGGGGCCTTCATTAACTTTGTTCTATCCATTCTGGTGCTTTCCAACGGTTTAGTGGTAACCCATAATTTCTTTTATACCCGTTCAGAGTGGAAGTCAAACAAACCTATTGTCTTCCAATGGCTATATTTCTTTGCCATGGCAAAGTGACCCATGTCATTGTTCTGATATCTCAGCAAAGCTCAAATTCTGCAATTTCTCTTTTTGTGAAGTTCCATCTAGACTCTTCTGTAGTTTTTCCATCTTCACCTTCTTCTTACATAACTTTCTAGCTTTCTTTCCCATGAGCTTCGTCTTAGTGGTTCTTTTCCCATTCTAATTTCTATTTTCCCTAGATATAGTCACTTCGCACTGTTGATTTTCTTTCTTAGGGTTCATGGAGAATGGCTCTTCTTTATCTGCGATGGAGACTTCAGTCTTTTGTGAATCCTCTGGCATTCTGATAGCTTTGAAGTCTGGGTTTCTAGTGTGAAATGGCTTTGATTTGTTCTTCTGTTCTTCAATCAACTACGCAATCTTTCTGGTCCTGAAGTCTTTTAACTCTTGTCTCTATTTTTCTAAAACTTTTTCTTCTGCCTTCTTTCTAGCGTGATCTCTTTCAATCCAAGGATTTCCAAGTAACATAGTAAATGGGGCTATGTCCTCAATAAATTTGATGATTTCAAAATCTTCCTCTATCGGAATTCCATTGACATTCATAGATATCCAAGTGAGACTTCCACATAGGTTTACCATTTTTCCTCTCAATAACCCTATTCCACTTAGGGATGGAGTCATAGAAGGTCTCCCTATAGCTTCCCAAGTTCTTTATGTCATGACATTCACCTTTGTTTCCTCATCTAGAACATAGTCAATGTCGAAGTCTTCTATTCTTACTTCAATGTATTATGTTTCTTTGAAGATCTTTGATAGCCTGATATGTCGATGATCATTCAAGGTTTCTTTCATCTGCAGTAACATCTTCTCTGATTCTTTCTGGGTTTCTTCTATTTGTGGATCTGCCTTAAGGTTTTCTTCACCTAGATTCATTTTTTCAAGCCTAGCAATCATTATAGGGAAATCCAATACTTCATGGTCCAAAGCCTTGCAACAAAGACAAATCGTTCTTCCACCAGGGCACTCCTTAGCTAGATGTCCTGGTTTTCTACAACTATAACATAGGGTCAATCCTCTCTTTCTTTTAAGTGACCCCCAACCTCTTCTGTACTGCGCACTATGGTCATGGTAGTTAGCCTATAAAAAATTCTTTCTAGGATCCTGCATCCATCTGTTAGTCCAAACATTCTTTCTATGCATAGGTATAACATATCTATCATTATTCTTATCAGATATATCAAATTTTCTTCCATCTAACAATGCCCTAGTTTTCAGGCTAGGACAAAATCTATCAAGCGTACCTAAATTCATGCTTCAAAAACAAAAAATTTCCACTTATCTTACCTATATAGAGCACAAAGTTTTCATATCTAAGACTTTTAACTATTATTACCTTTATCAGAGCATAGAGTTTACATATCTTACCTTTTTTTTCTGTAGATCTGACCTCTTTCTTTCAGAAATTTCCACTTTTACTTTTCTTAGAGCACAGAGCAAACAAATCTTGCTTCTTTTCTTTAGATATGATCTTCCTTTCTTCAGATCTAATCTGATTCAGAGCTTATTTTTCACAAATATTCTTCTTCTTTAGTTCCCAACAATCACAGTTTTAGATCCCAACAACGAAACCATTTGTTGGCACAAAGGCAAACCCATGGTTCACGCTCAAGAGCACACCAACAAACCCTAACTACCATCCCTTTCGGTAACACCTGTGAAGCAGATGAAGTCTCACCCAAGGTAGAGGCAGGGGTGGTTGCAGGACTTAGATGTCTGCAACCTTAGTTGGGACACAGATCTATGATTATAGCGCTTGGCAATTATCTATCATGGTTTATCTATCAATATTCAACCCTTACAACAATTCATACATAACATAGAGCATCACAGTATATACTTATATTCAATAAGACTTATCACTTAGATACAACAAGATAGATTGGATTCACCAGATCAGACACTAAGCATCTTATATATCAGATGTAACATTCATTCCTATCTCAGAAGCACAAAGCATAACTAAATCTATTTAATCACATCAAGCACTTAGACAAGAAGGAGATACACACATTAGGTCAAAGCACATAGAACTATACACAAATTTACCATGGTTCACCCCCACCTTGGGGCTACATCCATAAAGTCTTCTTCTTTATATTATCTTGGTCAAGCAGTTACAACATAGAGCTTCAATGACCCTTACTTTGCACAGGACAAAATATCTGCGCAGCTCGCTAGATCCTTCTTCCTTGCACTTCAGCACAAAAATAAAACAACTTGCACTGAGCTTTTCAATCTCCTTACAATCATGCACATAGCACTTGCAATATACATCCGATCACACAAATCCAATTACTAGCACTAATACTTTGGATATACATCACATAGATGTACTACCATCCTCTACTTACATTGCCTAAGTATCTATTTATAGATTACAAAATGGGCCTAAGCATGGGTAAACCCATGGGCCGACATCCCTTTCCCATTACATCAACCCAAAAACCTAAAGGGACCCAAAAATAGGTCTAGTTTCCCTAATTTCCGCTTCGCATTGTGCTCCATCTTTGGCAAGCTGTCACAGTCCCAAAAATGGTCAAATATGACCAAGTATTCTTCAAAACTTGGTCAAGGGCCAACAAACATGTAGCGCTACTATGTATGATGTTTGATAGAAGTAGAGAATTGAAGATATCGTTGAACCTCAGAAAGTGTATCTTCTGTGTGCCACAGGGAAATTTGTTAGGCCACATAGTATGCCAAGAAGGAGTATTGGTAGACCCAGCCAAAGTTGTATTTATTGTGAATATTCCTCCCACCTACAAGCACTAAGTAGTTATGCTCCACGTTGGGGCACATATGGTACTATCACAAGTTTATCAAAAGGTATGAAAACATTACTACACCTCTGGAAAATCTACTAAAGAATTCTGAAGTGTTCCAGTGGAACCCAAAGTGTGATAAATCATTTGATATCTTGAAGGAAAAACTAAGCACAACACCTATTCTAATATTTCTGAACTAGGAAAACGAATTTCATGTGCACATATAAGCATCGGGTATTTCTTTGGGATCCATATTAACGCAACCAAGAGACAAAGCCATGGATCATCCTATCTATTTTTCTAGGAGGAAGTTGTCGCAAGATGATCGCAACTATACAACCATAGAAAGGGAGGGTTTAGCTATGATTTATGCTCTGTAGAAGTTTAGAAATAATTTGTTAGGGTCTTATTTTAAGTTCTTTAGTACTGATCATTCTGAGTAAAAATATATACTTAACAAGCCTGTTCTGGAAGGAAGAATTTGTCGATGGTTGCTACTGATTCATGAATTTTCATTTGAAGTGATCATTAAACCTAGAAGATGCAACGTAGGTCCTGATCACCTGTCAATATTAAAATCAAGAGAAATTGGCAGAGCAGTAGATGATCAGCTTCCAGATGAAAACTTGTTTCGGGTTGAGGCCATACTAGAATACCTGGAAGACATAGCAGTCTTATTAAGTACAGGGGCATGCCCAGAAACTTACTCCGCAACTCAGAAACATCATATGGTGGTTAGATAAATGAACTATCAATTGATTGTGGGGAAATTGTATAAGTTGGGCCTAGATAGTATCCTCAGGAGATGTGTTTTAAATCATGAAAGACAAGACATATTGTGGGAGTGCCACAGTGGATTTGCAGGAGGTCATGTTGAAGGAAAGGCCACTGTGCATAAAGTCCTCCAAGTGAGATTATGGTTGTCCATGCTCTTCAAGGATGAAAAAAAATATGCTATATCTTGCAACGTTTTTCAATGAGTGGGTAAGCCATCATGATGAGACAAATTGCCTCTTTAGCCATTTCGAGCTCTACAACCATTTGAGAAATGGGAAGTTTGTTAAGCCCTAATATTGGCTCATTACCCCTTAATTGGGGCATATTATATTAGTAATGTTACTTTATTTATGTCCTCTTTAGGCCATTAGTTGTAATTATACCTCCTAGTCTCCTATATATACCAAGGAGACATTTTCATTTTGAATCATCTTGTACTTGAAAATTTAAGTGGGGTAAAAGGAGGTTTCCCCCTCGAAGAGTCTTATTATCTGAAATTATCTCATTTTCAAGGCGTTGAGTACTTTTTCTGAGGTTTTTCTATGCTATATTGATATTTGGTTCTTAACATATGGTATGAGAGCTCAAGGTATTGGGGTTTCACTGCTACATCTGAGACACCTTGGAATTTTCACTATAACTTGTTTTTTACAATGTTTCAGAAGGAACAACTTGGAGGATATTTAGTAGACAGATCAAGGTATGTTGGGCTCAAAATTCATTTCCTGAGGCCTTATACTTTTGGAGATAGATCCTGTACAATATAGGGTTCTGGAATCATCCTGAATTGAGTCATTGCGGAATTTTCGCTATAAAAACTTTTTTGTAACATATCAGACCCTAAACTTTGGAGGCTATTTATAGAAATTAGTAAGGTATCTGTGATAAAAATTTCATCTTCTGGGTAATCTTAAATTTGTATATACACCCTGTGTAAGATAGGGTATCTGACTAGTCCTATTGACTAGTCTCAAGAAGGTGTTCCAGGTAAAAAAATCATAACTTGTTCCTAGAGTATCCAAATTGAGTGGGACTAGTTTCATTGGATCGTGGATATTCTGTAATATTTCTGGTACGATTTTCATAATTTAATATCAATTATTTTGTGTGAGGCATGCTATACAAGTGAGATCTCCTTAAAAGGCCAAAAATGGGCAAGTTGTGAGGAAGTTACCGTAAATTCCACTTGTCACATCCAATTTTGATCAGACCTATGGCATTGCAGAGAAGAAATATTAGAGAACTACATAAAAGAAATTTTCATACCCAAAAGGGACGAAACTTGGGAGATACAATAGAAGAAATATTGTCTAGAAAAACCACCTCAAAATCAAGGTTCAAAAGTGATACTTGGCCAACATGCCACCAAAAACGGGAACTTCTACACCAAATAAGCCTCTAGAAAATCCTACTTGGCCTCTTGATGAAGGTGAAGAAATGCATAGGGACATAAATGAACTACAAAAGAAGATGGATTCAATGGAATCTAAGTTGGATACTAAGATGGATTCAATGGAAGCTAAGTTGGATACTAAGATGGATGGTTTAAAAGGGGAGATC